>OY755236.1:30306215-30842284 GCA_963576725.1 Azorinus chamasolen
GATAAAATAGTTCGCAACTTATCTACAGCGATGTTTCTTGACGTGCCACTGCCATAGTGACTATAAGTTTGATAAATATCGACACGGTACTTAAGGCAAGACAATAAAGCCTAAATCTGCTGACAGTGCTTTTCTTTATTTGAATACCCCGATATGTACATGTATAGCTTCTTGCGTAGAGACGTTCATAAATATTAAAAGCGTCAATAACTCTTATAATAAGACAAGGCATTTAGAATAGCCTGCACCGTGCCAAACAGGGAGAATAAGCGTACGGGCACTTAAATGTCAAACTTCCTTTAGACGTTTTCTTAGCCTTGGATCTGCTGACCACACTTACTTACGCCGTTAAAATGTCTACTTAACCCTTTCACCGCCGCGGTCGCATAAATGCACCACGACAAATAGTGCAGTCCTAGATCAGACGCCGCCTTTTCAAGGCGGCGTCTGATCAGGGACTTCACTATTTGTCTCAATCTCTATTTCTATATATGTGCTTTATTCCTTTGAAATTTGCATTTATTTATCTCATTTCCTTATTTTACTGAATGATTTAACAAACTTGGAATGCAGACGACAATTAGAAATTTGGCGCCGAAAGGGTTAAATAATAGATTCTTTTCCAGGAAACGACCTGAGAATGAATCTGTTTGGATCATAATGAGACTAACTGTTAATCGGCAACTAATCTGGATACAAACTGTTTTGCAATTACAATCACGGATACCCCATGCTCAAAAGAAAAAACGAGTTTGCTTTTATGCATATGTAATGGATTACTAATTGTGTCTTAATTTGCATATCTGTTTATCCTTCATAGAAACGTGTTTTCACGCATTTGCAAACATAGTAGACCCTGATTAGACGGCTCCTCTAGGAGCCGTCTGATCTGGGTCTACTCTGTTTGCTAATAGAATTTGAGTTTCTTTGCTTTCTAAAATGTCTACAACGTTCCGCATTCCCTATTTCTTTGTAACTATTTTGTTAATGAATATTCAGTAGGTATTGAAATTTGACCTAAATACAGAACAGGAAAAGGGTTAAAGCAATAGCCTCTACTTGAAAAAAGCATAAACTTGCATACTTTATTTGTTTACATAGTCAAAAGAAGTATATCGCAAGAAACCCAATCGAATAAACACCGAAGAAGACAAAACGTTCATATGTTGGATTTCGAAGACACGATGTTATTCGGCAATGTGTTAGTATTTATTTAGTCGGGTTGTGTTTTAGTTTCGTATCTGTTCGACAAAGCCAATAAGATTTTGTCGTAGAACAAAAATTATTAGTATCGATAAAAACGGTTAATTTTGTATCACAGAGGCATTTTTCGAAATAATTTCCTGTTGACAATCTTCGGTATAATGATTGAACATAAAAAATACAGTAAAACTTCTCTATAACGGCCACTAAATTACATCAAGTATTTTGTGTTAAAGGCAGGTGGCTGCTTAAAGCAAGGTAAGAGTAAAACAGTTTTTTACTTTCACCTTGCTTTAAGCAACCAGCTGTCCTAAATACCAATTAATTAACACAATTTAATGGTCGTTATAGAGAGGTTTTACTGTACCAAGTTTTATGATGATGTTGAAATTTTGCGTTTATTGCAAGGATTTGCACTTTAAATACTTGTCCCGCTAACCGCGACTTGACTCGAAATACTAGAAATATATCTATATTATACCATAATCAAACAGAAAATACCCTGATCTGGGTCTAGCCTATTCGCAAAGGCGTAAAAAGGAGTATTTATGTAGTAAAGGGTTACCACCTCTGCAAACAGACTAGACACAGATCAAGCCGTCTGACCAAGGGCTGCTCTGATTCCTTATGAAATAATATATACAGTAGGTGGTCGCATTAGAGGGGTTTTACTGTAGCTGATTCTACAGATTCTGCCATTGGTAAAAATGTCCTGTTTGCGTATGTCATTGTGAAAATTCAGCTATCTAACAGTCATGATATCATCATTTCTTACATGAATATTTAACCCTTTCCCTCATATTAATGCGTTTTCGTGCATTTGTAAACAGAGTAGACCCAGATCAGACGGCTCCTAGACGGCTAATAATATTTGATAGATCTGTTTCTTTACTTTCTAAAATGTCTACAACGTTCCACCTTCCATATTTTTTATAACTATTTTGTTAATGAATATTCAGTAGGTATTGAACTTTGGCCTAAATACAGAACAGGGAAAGGGTTATAGGGTTAAATTCAAAATTACAGTACATCCCCTCTAATGCGACCAGCAAAAAGGGTCATAATTCCCAGTGGCAAAGGCAGGTGGTAGCTTAATGAAGGATGTAAGTTAGGCAGAAAGCTCCTATAGGATGAAGCAAGCACCTGCTTATAAAGACAGCCATGTTTATTCATTAAGTGGTCGCAATAGATGGGTCCTGCTGTAATAGGCATTGTGTTTCGACTTTAAGGTAGTGAAACAAAGAGGAAAATCACAAGAAAATTCATGGGAAATGCATTACAAAAATAATATTTCGCGAACCAAAGTACATTATGTTTACAAAAGATCACACATAACACAACAAAAACTATTCAAATTGAGCATATCTATTTAAAGCACCTTTATAATAGAGAGTGTTATAATAATAAAGGATAAAAAGAAAGTATATACTTGGAATAGCTACACTTCTAATCGAATGATAATATACAACTTTTTTAAGGTATAGAAATGCAGTTACTATAATAAATGATTTTACTCCCAGTCAATACACTCCTATTTCAAAAATTATCAAATATTCAAAACCGCACATATGATTCTCATAAAAACACACTAAAAGGCTCATCCAAAAGAATTTCAAATTCTACGAAATCTATTTCAATAACAGATGTTCGTTCAAAACCCGTAAATACATATTTACCTTTATGTCACTAACCGCGAACTGACTTGCTTTTGCAAACAGTTTGGATCCGGATGAGACGCCGACTAACTCGGTGTCTCGTGTGCATCCAAGCTGTTTGACACCCGGTCAATAGTTTCTCAAAACCTTAATTTGCACCATGTCAGAATTTTCACTAGACATTGTTATTTTACAGTGAGATAAGAATAAACGCGTTATTACAGCGTTCGTGGCACCATTAGATACGTTTAAACACGTGTTATAGTCTATTAAACTCACACATTATGCGAATCCATATGACATCACAGCTTAAGTGGATTCCAAATGTGTTTTCGATTATCAAGGCAGTATAAGTACACGTATATGTTCATGTCTTGAATATTTTCAACCACCATTAATGCTTGACGTTCATAACTGCTGCATACATGTACATGTACATGTATGCTTTTCGTATCAATACTCCAATAATTCGTAAAAGATTATTGCTGCCTTTATGACATTGTTATCATTATACCTTAATCACATTTTGTTTTCGCTTGATATTTCCTCTGTAATATTTATAACATGCTTGTATTGCAGTAAAACATGTCTTCACCCATTTACTTATATTGCCGCCTCTGTAAAAGCCCCTTTTTGAAACCATTGTGTTTAAAGAATGGTTTAAAACCACACAATTCTAATTTCATCTTTTCTCCAGTAAATGTTCATTTTTATTAGATTAAAAATAACCTATGATGTAATGGATTAAGCGACTATATTGAGGTTATTATAAATCTGTTGGACGAGTTCACAGTCGTGAAAAGCTCTATTGGACGAGGCGTAGACCTCTTATTTTACAAAACCGCATAAACTATTGAGGTTAAGTTATTACCTGTACATGTATATTATATATCTTAAAATTATATATACATGTATTAAATAAGCACAATGCTACATATCTGTATACAATTTTATTCAAACAGTTTATATAAAACAATATATTGTTATATATAAATTTACATATATCATATATACAGATAAAGTAAAGAATTACACCCTTTACGTACTTCGTGATACGCCAGACTTTGCACAGTTCTAATGAGGTTTTCAGATGTTTTATTGATTTATTATTGGCATGACATTGCTAGGTTTTATTTATTTATAATATAATCTTCTGTTCAAATAGAATTATATATGTTATCATTTACCCATTAAATTTTAAAATCATATATATTATAATTATATGTTTAATAATCACATAGCTACACATGTGTGTACAATTTAATTCAAACATTTTATATAGTTGCTGTATACCTAGTTCACAAAATTGTATACGCATCCTGGAAGTTGATTGAAGAAGATGCCAACATCACATAGCTACAAACAAACAGTTGATGAAAGAGATTTGTATTTAATCACATCGGTGCATTGATGTGCTGCTTTTCTGATAAACATTTATACATGCTAGATACACTCTCTATTTTATAGTGGATCTCTTTATTGGTGCATTCTTATTTCCTAAAACGAAATGTTAAACATTTTCGCATATTCTTCCGTCTTATATGTATCCGTAATCTTATCAGGAATTAGACGAGGGTTTCCGATTGCTTTAATTGAATAAAGGTTCATGCGGAATACCTTTTCTGTCACCATTCATCCCTTTCCTCTGAGACGCTTTTGAATACTATTTGTTTAATGAACCAAGCGTCAGTCAGTTCAATTTACATGTAATTGTTTTCTCACCATATTTTCTTAAATTAAACTACGGGGTATAAATGGAGAACAGAACATTTCCATATCCATCGCAATTACAAATATAATTGTGATAAAAATAAGCAATACGCATTTGTACGGTACATGTAATTATTGGAAGAGTGTTTTGTAAAATAGTTAATTGGTATGTTCTAATAGAAATATTGAATTACATCATGTATTCTGGTGGAGGTAATATAGATATGAAATTAAAATTAAGTTTCGTTGTTAATTGCATATTGGGAAACAATGAGGTATTGTACAAAGTGGGATGTCAGGATTTAAAAATTGCAAACTTATATTTATAATATATTTCATGGTCAGGCGTTTACTTCTGATGAGTAGACCACTATTACAAGTTAACCATTTCCCTGCTATTTAGTCCAAATTTCGATATCTGCTGAATATTCATGGAAACAACAGTTATAATGAAATATGGAAGATGGAACACTGTAGCCATTTTAGAAACTAAAGAAACAGATCTATCAATTCAATTAGCAAACAGAGCAGACCCTGATCAGACTGCTCCAATAGGAGCCGTCTGATAGGGGTCTACTCTGTTTGCAAATGCGTGAAACCCGTTTACATGTATATGACGCCTGCTAAGTCTGATCTGACACGCATTGTCAAACAGCTTGAATACAGATTTGACAACGAGTGACTCGGCGTCTCATCAGGATCCAGGCTATTTGCCACTCGGTCAACAGTTTCTTGAAAATTTAAAACAAAATTGAATGCAAGAAAAAATGAATGTATGACGTTAGAGTTTGAGCAGGCTAAGGATTCCAGAGCAATGGGGAATCTACCATAAACAACAACAAATTGTTCTTTTCATCATTTACAGTGTTCATAGTGAGCCCTGCTATAGAACGACATTTTGAGGGTCAGGTGCAATGCTGTTGTAACACCAGTATTTTCCATTTATAAACATTTAAAATATTTTCCTCATAACTTATCTATGGTGATTTTACTTAATTTATAAAAAACAGGTTATTTACCCTTTCACTCATAAACGTGTTTTCACGCATTTGCAAACAGGGTAGACCAATATCAGACGTCTCCTATAGGCTCTGTTTGCTTTTATCAAGATCTAGATCTGGTTCTACAGTTTTTATCACGGCAAAAAAACAAACTCTATGAAAAGTTTACATTATAAAAGTACATGTATGAGTCATGCAGGAAACACCGCATACAAAACACACAACCGCCCAAACAGCACCACGACGAAAAACAGCAAATGTACATGTACATGTATATAAAAAAGCAATGAGACGCACAAAGACATAACAAACAAACAATAGGAGGGAAGATGGAACTTCAGTTTATAAATATTCACGACGTCATTATTTTACATGAATATTGAGCAGGGAAAGTGTTAAATATTTTGAACCTCGAGTAGATCGGCGTCTTCTCTGGATCCTTACTGATGGCAATGTCATCTGGAGTTCACCTCATATATTGTAGACAATATTGCGCTCTAACATCGAGTTGTCAATCAAGTGTCTTATTCTGACAAAATCAGGTTGATATATATCACAATGCAGGATTTTTCTAGACTTATTACAGATAGTTGGTTGATGTATTGTTTCTCGGGAAGCAATAGCATTTAATACGAATTGGCTGATTGTCACAGAGGCAGACATTTAAATGTATCACATACGTTTATTTCGCGATATTAATTGAAATGGATGAAAATATCTATTTTTCTATTACATATTACATCAAGTGGATAACTGCGTTCAAAGAAAACCTCTTTCAGGGCATACTTTAAACAAGTGTTATCAGGCATAATTCGAGCGCACACCACTATGCTTGAGAATATGTAGTGTTTAGTTCGCATGGAAAAGGGTTACATGGAAGAAACCTAATACACCAGAACCCCTCTATTGCGACCACTTAATGAATAAACATGGATGTGTTTATAAGCAGGTGGTTGCTAATGCAGGACGAAAGTTATGCAGAAAGCTCCTATAGGAGCTTTCTGCATAATTTTCGACCTGCATTAAGCTACCACCTGCTTTTGCCACGGTGAATTATGCCCGTTTTTGCTGGTCGCATTAGAGGGGCTTTACTGTAATATACTAGTACAGGCGCTCTCATGCTACCACCAAAAAGGGACTATACATCCTGGTGTTGATGGCAGGTGGCAGCCTAGTGCAAGGCGAAAGTTATGCAGTAAGTTCCGATAGAAGCTATCTGCATTACTTTCGACCTGCATTAAGCAAACCATCTGCTTTAAACACATATGCTGATTCATTAAGTGGTCGATTTAGCCCTTCCGGCGCCAAATTTCTAATTGTCGTCTGCAATCCAAGTTTGTTAAAGCATTCGGTAAAATAAGGAAATGAGATGAATAAATGCAAAATTCAAAGGAATAAAGCACAGATATAGAAATGGAGTTTGAGACAAAACGTGAAGTTCCTGATCAGTAACTGGTGGCGTCTGATCTGGGACTGCACTATTTGTCGTGGCGCATTTATACGACATTAGCGGTGAAAGGGTTAGATAGGTTCTACTATATATATATAGTCCTGTAGTACACTATGCAATGTGACATTGCAAGTTCAATATGCCATTTTATAAAGTCAATATGTTGAGCTCCGCGTTGTAGGAATATACAATTCATACAATATCGCCCAGTTTGTACAGTGAAATTCCCCCTAATACGAATATCGTAGGAAATCAAGCCTCACAGAACAAAAACCTCACACGTGTGACGGTTGTGTTCACTATTCGAACATATTTCTCATGTTTAGGTGTGAAGTTTGTGCTCTAGTTTTTTGTTTTGTTTTTTTCGCCCGAACACAACGTTCACACTTCAGACGGAAATTCAGAAGGAAGAAGATAAAATTTGATTTACCTAACGAATTAAAGAACGTTAGTGAGCAAGCTCACGCACTGCCGCATTGTTAGAGAAAAAGTGGTTCCCCAGGACAGATTCTTGAAAATCAGTCACCTAACCGTTAACCCGTCGCTTGCTATTCACGTCAATATACCTACCTGTAAATAGTGAATACCCAGATGAGACAGCTCCTGCACTATTTACAAGTTAAATGTGCAACCAGTGCACTCCACAGCAGTCATTGCACAGCGAAATACTTGTACACAGTGAAGATATATGTAATTATACAACAAGGCATGGGTAAAAGAAGGAGAAATGTATTTTAAAACTCAGCAAGCGAAGGGTTAACTCATGACCATTCTTGAAGCAAACTTGAGAAATATTGGTTAAGACATGAACGTGCTAGATGATCAACAATATATTAGGATACACGGACGGTCTAACTGACTGGTGGATAAAAAAACTATTTACCCCGCACGACTTCGTTACGTGGGGTGTAACAACTATTTATCTTTTAAACTCTAACTTCTGACGGATACTGTGATGCTACCGTTCCTGCTACAACAACTGCAAACTACTATTTCTTCCATTGACATTGTCACTATAATATTACTTCTGTTACCGCAGCTATTGCAACTTAATAGGAGGAAAGGTTGTAGGAGGAAATTAATTATACGATCGTATTTTAAAAAAGCAAGTGCATAGATACCATGCGTTTATCCAGATGCTATGAGAGCACATAACTCGGTGCTTCATCAATATCCAAACTGCCTCACTGTCTAGTCGTGTTTTAGAAGAAATACAAGATATATCAAATGTGAACAGCCACATTCTACCATGTAAGTTGTGATCAGCAGGCTACAGACTAAATTACTGTTTTATGGATGACAACGAGACAAGGGTTAAGTCCTTTGTGTCCTTAAAGTGCTCTTTGTTAATTATTGATATCAATGGCTTTGAAGTAGACACTCTGTCTTCATATAACTGAGATACTGCTGGAGGAGCGTTAAACACAAACCACATACACACATAATTAGTTTGAACTAACTAGTCTTTAACACTTTCCCTCAAATAAACGTTCATTCACGACTTTTGCAAACAGAGTAGTCCCAGATCAGACGACTTCTCTGGGAGCACTGATTAGAGTCTGTTCTTTTTGCGTATGGAATTATAATAGATGTGTACAATTTGTATCAAAACCAAACAATACTGTGTATAAATGCCATTATAAAAAAATCAGTTAAGAACTATTCATGATGCCATTATTTCTTACATGAATATTCAATAGGAAAAGAGTTAATAATAACACCAGGATATAACCAAGTACCCAATTCTTATTGTCAGGTAGAAATAATGTAAGTGCGATTTTGAGTGTTTGATGTTTACCAGAGACGTAAGGCATTTGAATCACGTGGGTAAGGTTTTGTGGTATTGCAATGGAACGAAGTAATTGCTATAATATTTCTCATATATATATATATATATATATATAAGATCTTGGTTACTTGCTCTCAAGGTATAATAAAACCAATCAATAAAATACGATGTCAAGAACCACTCTCAGGTTTCGGTTATTCCCAGGTCAAGTGTTTAGCTTCATAATGATCTTGAGGAATACACAAATGCAAGACATGATCGATCAGCCACTTCTCTTATGTTTCATTGAAATGTTTCTGAATGAGAACCCAAAATCGTTTTTTTTATCTGGTTCGTATATAATACATGTATCTGTTACCATTGAATTGAATGGACGATTATAATGTCCTATATATTTTATTCATTATTTTAAATGCCAACCAAAGGAAACGTTTTATAGATATAAAAATGAATCAATAGGGAAGTTATTGGTTTATGAAATACAAATAAACTGAGACTAGAAAAACGTTTATATCGTAATTTCCTAAAACAAACCTAATTATCTTAGTGAATGATATGGATCTGAATCTGCAGCTTCTGCCATCGCCAAAACATCCACGTGTTTATATGCCGGAATAAAACTCCATCTAATTAATGTTAATTAAAATGTTATTTTTGTGACACAACTACTCATCATGTATAGTGCAAATTCAGTAGATAATAGCTTTTGCATGTCGTTTAACTCTTTCGCTGCACAAATTTTGTCGTCTGCAAACCTTGTCGTCTGCAAACTTTATCGTCTGCTACAAGTTTCATTTTATCTTTATTTTTCTTCGTTTTTAATTGAAAACTCAGTCACAGTAACAAACAGTTTGAATCCTGATGAGACGCCGAGTTACTCGGCGTCTCATCTGGAGCCAAACTGTTTGCATAGGTTATCAAATATGCGACATCGGCAGCGAACGAGTTAAAACTAAGGGCAATGTTAACGCATTCGCTGCCACATTTTGTCGTCTGCAAACTTTGTCGCCTGCTATGATTTTCAATTTTTCTTTTTCTTCAGTTTTTGTTCCAAGAAACAGTAACAAACAGTTTGGATCCTGACTGTCTGCATAGGTAATCACCGATGTGACATTAGCAGCGAATGCGTTAAGTGCATTCATATGTTTTATCTGGTACTTCAGTTACCACATGCATGACATCTTAACACACCAATTGCACCGTGTGCTACTGGTTCAGAGTAATAATGATGTATAGAACGATCGACGGCAGTACATAAATACTAAGGTGACGTTGTTTTTTTCTTACCTACTTACTTCATGAATATTCATGTAAGGAATAATGACACCATGAATATTGATTTTCTAATTTTTTAATGGCAAATGAAATCAATGACAGATACTGTAAGATTAAATCTATATTGTTCTATAAGCAAACAGAGCAGACCCTGTCCAGGCGATTCTTCCAGAAGCCGTCTGATCTGGGTCTACTCTGTTTATAAAGACTTATTCAGTCATATTGCAACCCCAAGCTGCTAATAATAGGTGGAGGAAGACCCAGATATTTTCCGTGTTTAGAACTAATCGTATTGTTTCTAACACAGAAGAACATCAGGATAGAACAACCGACCTACCGCGGGCCAGCTGGGGGGCTTTCTCGCATTAACACTTTCCCTGATGAGATATTCATGTAGGAAATAATGACGTCATGAATATAAATAAGATTTTTTTATAATGGCATATGACCACAGGACATTTTGGCTCAGCAGAAGCTGCAGAATCATATCTATATTACACCATAAGCTAACAGAGCAGACCCTTATCAGACGGCTCCTATAGGAGCCGTCTGATCTTAGTCTACTCTGTTTGCATATGCGTCAAAATGCGCTTACATGAGGGAAAGGGTTAAAAGTCAAAATACCCAGACCGGGGGAGAGGCGTATAAAGGAGCATACATTGAGTAAAAAGTTTTAGCGACCAATGGCAAACTGTATTATATAGTCACAACAAAGTGTTCTATTCAGGTCCCAACATTCTTCGTTCTTTTGTATTTCCTTATATAGTACAAATTGAAAGGTTTATCAGTAAACTGTTTGCCTTTTTATAAACAAAGTACGTAGTTGAACCATTTCTTTCACGATGCAGCCGCTATTGCCTGACCACAAATGATTCTATTATGAAAGCGACACACGGGCTGCATTTCCAAACATTGCTGAGTTAACGGGAAAATTATTCAAGACAAATGCTACCAGTGTTTTCCATTAACGCACTATTTATTTTGGAATAACGTGGAATTAAACTTTCAGAGTCCGTACGATTTAAAATGTTAGTTACCCTAAGCCTTTGCAGTATTTTGATTTGAGCAAGTTTCCGAATATTGCTTGGAAATGCTTTTTACTCATCTTGGTAGAATAAATAGCAACATACTCGAATGAAGTTTAGCCTAAAATACAGTAAAACCCCGTTAATGCGAACACTTAAAAGAGGTTTAATTCTGGGTGCTATTTGCATGTGGTAGCTTCATGCAGGACAAAAGTAATGCAGAAAGCTCCTAGAGGAACTTTCTGCATTACTTTTGTCCTGCATTAAGCAACCACCTGCTCAAAAAGACAGGTATGTTTATTCATTAAGTGGTCGCATTAGAGGGGTTTTACTGTAGTCGTCATTTTTATATAATCAAATTAAGTTTCAAACTGTAGCGTGCACCCTTGGCAATCTTTGGCGGTCATCTATCTCCCCCATGTAGTACGTGTATCTACACAGTCCGTTGCTTAACTTCCAAACATTATCCTGCCTTTAAACCCTGTTGTCAAAGAGCTAGTTCCCAATGCAAGGTGAGTTTATACCTCGTCGTTATAAAATCATAGTACACACAGAACCATGCGTATACATATATTGTGAAGCTACATTTATATCTGAAGTAATGTCAATTATACGCCGTGCTGTTACAGTGCATTGCCTTCAAAAACATCAAGGATTGGTGTAACTTACAATAGTAATGATGCGTTCTCAAACTGAACTGCTAATCTAAAGGTATAGTGACCTTTTGAACGATCATCTATCTATCTGCGACCTGACCCGCATTTTTAACAGTTTGGATCCTGATAAAACGCCGAGTACATGTATATCAACAGTTTGAAAACTTAATCCAATCGGAAGTATTTAAAACTGCACCAAATCATAGTTTGCACAGACTTTTGTTTGTAGTGGGGTATGGGCTAGTCCACACTCTCATTCCCGCTGTCTTTATTTAGTCCATGAACAAGACACTCTTAATGCGCTAATGAGCGAGAAAGATAATTGGACAGGTAATGAGACAGAGGAACATCGCAGGTTCTGAGCGGGCTCGTCAATTATTCGGCACCAGCAATCAACTTATGTTTGATTGGTGTGTCTGAAATATTCTCATGGCCTTGTGAGGACTAAAGCTCCAGTCATATGAAAGTGTCAACAAGAGCCGCGTGCGGCGCCAATGCTCGTCTGATTATGTGCTTGTACACTGCATACACTTCTCCTCAAAGATATCTATCAACCTTTGAAGTTTCATGTTGATACCTCTCATTCATTTTTATCAATCAGCTAAATTAAAACGTTTTGAAATAAATAAAGGGCCATAACTCCAAAATTTTGAAACCGAGAGTTATGGATCTTATGTAGGGACATTCTCCTCAATGAGATCTACCCACCTCTTTGTTTCATGTTGAGACCTCTTAAACGTTTTGATTAAACAACTACATTAAAGTTTTTGCACGCCGCCGACGACGACAACGCCAACGCCTACAACTAAGAGAACGCCTACAACTACGATAACGCCTACGACTACGACAATGCCTACGACCCAGTGATAACAATAGCTCGAGTTTTTTCTTCGAAAACAGACAAGTTAATAAAAGGAATACTGAATATGAAACAACGGTCGAGCATACCGCCTCAACTCCCCAGTCGGTAGAGCACGCGTTTCAAACGAGGAAGGTCGCGTGTCGACGGTAGCGTAACACTTTTTATAAAAGGGCCGTGAAAGAACTGAAACGCATTCATGTACATTCTTACCGAGCATTAGTACTCTGGGTGACTCGAAAAAAGATGTTGTAAATATATGTTAACCACATTAGCATGTAATGACGCATGATGTCATTTGAAAGGCACATGATCCTTACGTTGAATTGTCCGATTTGTGTACTCTCCACTTTGAAAATTTAGTATTCAAAGGATTAGTGCATTGCAAAAGAAAGCCAATCCTCCCCCATTTGACCCATGAAGCAGGACCCGTTTTGAGAAAGTGTGTTCAAACATACGACTGGAAATTGCGATCGGCGTATATTGGACGCATTTGCAAACAGAGAAGACCCAGATCAGACAGCTCCTGTAGGAGCCGTCATATCCGGATCTGCTTTGTTTGCTTATGAAATTATAACAGTTCTGACTCTACAGTTTCTATAAATATCCTGTATATACAATGTATATGTCGATATCAACATTCATATAATAGCTATTAATGATGTCATTATTTCGTACATGAATATTCAACGGGAAATGATTAAGATTAAGGCCTTACGATGATTTGGGTCTTACAGCATTTATTAAGACGGTCCCCTGGGGGGGGGGGGGGGGGGGGGAATCATTGTTCCTTTGTCTCGCATCCATGTAATGGATACAATGCAGCGAAACTATATAATTATGCTGCTGTACTATTTGAAGGAACTTTGGTCTATGTGTAAATTGCTTGGTTTTGAAATAAATCTTACATGTACACTGATTTAAAGTTATTGCGAACGTATAGCCGTGTCTAACTATTTCTCCGCCATAGGCGAAACCGTTATGCCATTTGCAAACAGTATGGATCCAGATAAGACGTCGAGTAACTCGGTGTCTCATCAGGATCCAAAATGTTTGACAACCTAATTACGTTTTTAAAAGAAATTGAAGACAGCTCTAATTTAATACCTGAAGCAGACGATAATCTTAGCAGACTGCAATAATTGGCGTTGAAAGGATTAATGGCTATTGAAACAGAAATACTGAAACCATAATCGTAAACTTTACTGTTTATAAGCACGCGAACTTGTCTTGATTCATAGACCGCGATTACGTAAAACCGCAGTCATACTTGTGCAATTTTGTTTTAATTGTCGTTAAGATATCTTTAAATGCACTGTCTGTTATTATAACCATATAAATACCAAGCGTCGGACGATTTAATTGTCAGATAGTTTCTCCCTGCGCTAATCGACGCTAACATGAATATTCTACAAGAACTTTTGAGACACACTCCGAGCATTAATTTAGCATTGATCTGTTTGATAAGTTGGTACCCATAAACCTGGTTTAAGCCCCAAGTAGCCTGTTTTATTACTGACAGACCTAAGGCGGTACTCCAGCATCCACCATATGATCTAGCTTGTTGTTTTATATGGTAAATGCCATGTGTCTTTTGTGCGTTTTGTCTTGGAATTGTGCTATTTCATGTTTAATGATGTCTGGTGCCACACCCTTTTGTGTGTGGAACACCCCGCATGGCTGTTTTCCACTTTTGCTTAAAGTATCACCATTCACCATTCAAGTACAGTAAAACCTCTCTACGGCCACTAGATTACATAAAGTAGTTTGTGTTTAAGACAGGTGACTGCTTAAAGCAAGCTGAAAGTAAAAACAGAACGCTCCTATATACATGCAGGGGCGTTCTGTTTTACTTTCATCTTGCTTTAAGCGGCCACCTGCCCTAAATACCTAATTAATTAATTAACACAATTTAGTGACCGTTATAGAGAGGTTTTACTGTACACTATTATAACATGGTGAATATGGACGAACCAACCGTATAAATTTCGACGAACTAATTAAACAAGTTCAACTTGGGAACTTGTGTGCATTAAGTATTTAAACAAAACCAACAGCATGCAGCCACGTGCGCTTTCTTGTGACGCAGGACAAATAATCAAAACCTATCTGTTTGGTAGCTGATGTAGAAATGGCGTTCTTGAGAAATACGAGAAGTTGCCCAATCCAATCCGCTAGGTGGCTACAGTAGCTGTGTCGTTCTTTAGAGATAGGAAAAGTAAACAAACCTATCCACTAAGTAGCTAAAGTAGAGATGGCGTTCTTTAAGGAACGAAAGGTAACCCCAACATATCCGCTCAGGTAGGTAAGGTAGATAATTATGTTGTTTTCTAGTGATACGAAAAGTAACCTATTCGCTAGGTTACAAATGTGGATACAGTAAACCTCTCTATAACGGCCACTAAATTACATTCAGTATTTTGTGTTAAAGGCAGGTGGCTGCTTAAAGCAATGTGAAAGTAAAACAGAACGCTCATATAGGAGCGTTCTGTTTAACTTTCACCTTGCTTCAAGTATCCACCTGCCCTAAATACCAACTAATCAACGTAATTTAGTGGCCGTTATAGAGAGGTTTTACTGTATGTTATTCTTTAGAGGTAGGAAAGGTAATCATACAATACCCAATAGGTAGATATGGTAGAGGTGTCGTTCTTTAGAGATAGGAAATATAACTATCCACTAGGAAGATATGTCGTTCTTTACAGGCAGGAAAAGTAAACTTATCCGCTAGGCAAGTAAGCTAGAGAGGCCGATCTTTATAGGTAGAACAAGTAACCCAAACCTATCCGACAGGTAGCTAAAAGATGATATCTTTCTTTAGAGATAGGACAAGAAGAAAACGACTTTTTCAACAGCTCAGGTAGGATGTCGTTATTTAGAGATTGGTAAAGTAACCCCGACCTATCTGTGTGGTAGCTGAGGTAGAGACATCGAACTTATAGGCAGGAATAGTAACCCAAACCTATCCGGTAGGTGGTTGAGGTAGAGAAGTCGTTCTTTAGAAATGGGAAATGTAACCCCAGATGGGTAGCTCTGGTAGAATGTCTGTGTTTAGAGATAGGAAAAGTAACCTAACCTATCCATTAGGCAGCTAAAGTGGGGACGTCGTTATTTATAGGTAGAAAAAGTAACCCAAACCTATACCTTAGGTTGTTGCTAAGTTGGAGATGTCGTTCTTTATAGGTAGGAGAACTAACCCAAACCAATACGCTAGTTAGGTAGTTAAGGTAGATGATGTCGTAGAATATAACTCGGGCGTCTCATCAAGCTTAACCCTTCGCTTGATATTCACGTCAATATACCTACCTGTAAATAGTGAAGACCCAGATGAGACAGCTCCTGCAGGAGCTGTCTCATCAGGGTCTGCACTATTTACAAGTTGATTGTCCAACCAATGCACTCCAGAACAGTGATTGCACAGCGATATACTTATACACAGTGAAGCTATATGTAATTATACAACAGGGCATGGGTATAGAAGGAGAAATGTGTTTTTAAAATTCAGCAAGAGAAGGGTTAAAGCTGTTTCACACTCGGTCAATAGTTTCTCAAAAGCTTGGTCAAATCGGTAACCCAATGTGGACGTTATCTAAAATTAGAATTTATACTATTTGGGGTTAGAATTAATTAGCATATATACACCAGTTAGAAACAGCAACCTCATCATCCGAATACATTTATATACAATGTGCATATCTTATCCCGCTGACAGTGATGGTATATAACTCATTGAAAATAGTAGAATACTTGTGGTTTCAGTGATAATGTAGATGGGCAAAATGAGAAAAGGCAAGCAAGCAGTGTAGATATAGATCAAATGTTGTAACAATGGTATAGCGTCTGTTCAGTGTTTCAGCTACCTTTCAAGACTGTCATATTGTTGAAAAATGCTTAATATGCACCAACATGGACTCAGGACTCAATCGCGTTTCCAATGTTGTTATGAAAATAATACATGCTCGCCTATTCAACACAATCATGGTTGATGTCTCTCGGGAGCCGTCTTCTGTGATATGCTTTGGAATTAGTCTCATTCGTTGTCTAGCCCCCCCCATAGCGTTCAGCGTTATATCTCTGCTGTTTCCTCCCATTCACGCGATTCGTTTCACATATTGGGATACTTATAGACACCATTCCTCTACGGATATGTAGAGATCCGTCTACTTATAGAGCAACTGATACAGCCGAATTTGTATAATTGTTTATTTAGCCTCGAAAGCAGGCAGACACTTTGGAGCTTCAAGCATGTTGTGTCATCCAATATTATGTCTGCTTGTCTTACATATACGCCTATCTGTTTGCATGTCTAAGTATGTACTTTTGTCTTTCCTATTTTAGTAGTTGTCTGTCTGTCTTAGGTGCGTTGCTATACGCAATTTTCTTCCTCCGATCATTCTTTAACCAAGATCAATATTATTTGACACTTAGATTGCCAAAGTGATAGAATAGAAGCGCTACCTAGAATCGTTAAGAACTTGCGATTTTAAAATTACTTCACAGGATAAAAGAGAGTTACCAGGGAGTTTAGTGATCTGTCTGATTTTAACATAATCCCATGCCGGTCCAGTTTAGCCCTTTGGATACTGGATAAAAGTGAAATAGTATATCAGTGTTTAAGCCTTCTAATGTGAATATACAGTGAGTATATTCTGAAAGTGGGTGATCCTTCGACAACAAAAGTAGTAATGAAAGAAAATTGCAGACTCGATTTTATTGAGCCTGTTCATGAGTAGTTATTAAAAGTGCAACACTACTCACGCCCCTAGCTTAAGCAGTATTCAATTTTCAAAACTTATACCATCAACACTAATGATCCGGAAGGACCAGAATATATAATAACCCTTATTATACCGGCATTTGTTATAATGGTACCCTCGTTATACCGGGCATTATGCAATGAAACAAAATTACTGTTAAGTCTTTGAAACAACTGCTGAATAAATAGATGTAATGCCATCAAGACATGCATTTTGTTTAATGCAGTACATTGGCATTGCTTCTAATTCGTGCTGTCTCATGCTCGACACATTTCTTGTGTTATGCATTAAGCATTCACCTGCTGGTACTAGTTACAAACTAGCAATATGGTTTCTTTCATATCTAGACTCGTTATAACGGCAACCTCGTTATACCAGCAAATGTCTGGAAACAAACACCTCCGTTGTAATAAAGGGTTCACTGTATACTGTTTGTAAATGCCATTATTCTCATGTTCCGTGCATTTAGTTTGATGATCTTTCTCACACTACAGCCGATTCGGACATGTTGCACGTTGTCTATAAATTTGTAATGTGTTCAGTGGAACCTGCTTTCTACAGCAGGACTTGCCTGACTTGGGATTATTATGATTTAAAATTGATATTGTTATTGCTAATTCGTGCTGTCTCATGCTCGATACACACATATCTGCTGTCGGGCAAGTAATGTGAACTTCCAGGCCAAGCAAGTCCTACCGTAGAAAGCCGCCAGGTGTCAATGGCAAAACAAAAGGCCAAACTGAAGTCGACATCTCATCAGGATTTAAACTGTTTGAGCCGCTCATTGCATAATTGGCGACAAACTGAAATTTCATTGTATTTTAAATATACATTCATACCAAACTTCATAAAATATTTATAAAAGTAATCATTATAAACCAGTCTTGTGACTCTCGGCAATTTACATTTATGAGTTACTGAAAATTACTTTAGGTGTCACTAATAAAGCTGTCAAAAGAAAATGGAACAATATCGGCAACATATTAGCTATAGTCCATAGATATTAACATCAGTTGCTAAACAATGTTGTCAACATATTAGCTATAGTCCATAGATATTAACATCAGTTGCTAAACAATGTTGTCAACATATAGTGAGTGCAAAGATATTAACATCAGTGTGCTAATTCATGATTCATTAAATGACATTACGATGAACAGTAAAACAATTGTACTGGGCCCACCTAATAAGTAAACATGATATTTTATAAAAGTCGATGGCTGCTAAACTCATTCCCACCTAGACTATTTTGGACCTAAACTATTTGAATTAATCGACTCATTAACTATAGAAAAGACGAGTTTTAGAATTGGGTAGTATTGCTCTATTTATCACAATGGTTTCAAAAATACGAGTTTTACAGAATAGAAGCGCAAAAAGCGGTCAGTAGGTGAGATTAATTCAAAACGGGATAGTTTATGTGTGTTTGGTAAAGAATTTTTTCACTGTAGTTAAAATACTATTAAACTATAAGTTACATACACTCAATCCCCATACAAACAAGCAAGAACAAAAAACTAACATTGGAATTTCTCGATCAAATCGTATGTTTTTAGAAGTTGTCACAAATCTTTAGAACGTCCGGAAGAGATTATTCTAAAGAGTGATCACGACATAGGGTTTGATGGAGAAATACAATTACTATTCTCGATACTATTCTCTTAATTTAACCCTTTCCTCCATAAATCCGCCTTTCTACGCCTCTGTAAAGGTCACTCTTTTAAACCATTGTGATAAATAGAGCATTTGCTCCTAAGGAGCAAATGCTCTATTTATCACAATTGTTTCAGAACTACAAAATTCTAATCATGTCCTTTTCTCTAGTTAATGCTCCTTTTCGGTAGATTTATATCAAAGTGGTTGGATCTAAAAATAGCATATGAGGGAATGGGTTAAACATCTTATCTATGCCTCAGTATTCAGCTGCAACCGAATTCATTCTAGCAGACAAATGCCGTATATTGGATATTCTTCTATATATCGTGGTTGTTAAACTTATCTCAACAGTCAACTGTAAATTAAATTTCCAAATCCAATATCCCCCAAGACACATTTTTCGATAGGAGAATGACATACAGCCAGTCTTCGCAAAATCGTTGCTATTGTTAAAGTCACTTAGAATAGGCAATTGGTCGGGATGGTTACGTTTAAGCCAGTCTTAACGCTTCATCTTACAGCGGTCCCTTTTGAGGACTTTTGCAGTTTGCAGTCAGAGAAGATCCGGATGAGATGTCCTCTGTAAGCTTCTCTGTTTTCTAATATAATATCTTATATATGGTTTTATAATATTGGTCATAGCAATGTATATTCAATAGTTATACTATTGGTCATAGCAATATCTAGTCTATAATTATACTATTAGTCATAGCAATATATATATACTTTAGTTATACTATTGGTCAAACAATATAGACTCTATAATTATACTATTGGTCGTAGCAATATATAGTATATAATTATGTATACTATTGGTCATAGCAATATAGTCTATATCACGTGGTACACGGGTCATCCATCACTTCAACATTCCATTATGGTCGCCTTAACTTTGGCTTGTTACGAGTCCTTTTACTATATCTTTTATTTCAGATTTATTAAGTAACTATATATTCCCATAAACTCTCACCAGGTTTGTTAACATTTCGCTTGCTATTCACGTCAATATGCCTACCTGTAAACAGTGAAGACTGTCTGCACTATTTACAAATTGATTGTGCAACCAGCGCACTCCGCAGCAGTCATTGCACAGCGAAATACTTGTACACAGTGAAGATATATGTATAATTATACAACAGGGCATGGGTAAAGAAGGAGAAATGTATTTTAAAAGTCAGCAAGAGAATGGTTAAATGTACTACTTAGGCATTTGTACGTGGTCGGGCTATGTTTAGATACGCCTACACCGTGCCTTTGTTGTTTTGTGCACACGGTTTAGTGTTTATATCTTAACACGTGCCTGTGTATTGATTACACATTTACATATTATTGTTATTGTCATATTTCAGATAGTCATATATATGTACATATATATCATCGACACGAAAGGAGATCATTTCATACATGCTGTTGTCTTCGGTCTTCGAACCCAACACTTATCTTGACTCGCCAGACACCCCAAGGATTTACGAAATCCAAGCTGTTATGCAGTTTCTTAACCATTTATTCAGAGGTCCAGATAAGATATTTTCAACAATAGCTCCTTTATTTCTCCACCAAACCCTTTATCTAAAGAGCGGTCACAGTATAGAATTTGGTGGAGAAATGACGAATATAGTAATTGGGTACGCACCTTTATATGCAGCTCTGCCTTTATTCCATGTATATTCGTATAAGAAAAAACGACATCAGGAGTATTAGATTCAATCTTAAAAATGGCATATAAATATTTGGCCATGGCAGAACTGTAGAATCATCTGTATTATTTCATAAGCGAATAGAGCAGACCCTGATCAGAGGGCTTCTACAGGGGCCGTCTGATCTTGGTCTACCCTGTTGTAAAGGCGTATAAATGCAAAGTCATGGATTAAAGGAAACTTTGTAACAGGTCAGAATTTTAGCAAACCAAATGTTTGCAGCATCAGAAGGGCTAACATTGGTTCTTATTGATTACGAAAGCGAGTCAGTCTTCAATTGGAAGGACAACCTTTTACAAATGCTTCTTAATTGAAATTGCAGTTTGAAATATAAACATTACAGACATTATAGTTCTACTTTCATGGGACCTTAATTGCAAATGTTATTATTCAGAAAACCATCTCATGCTTTATGTAATTCAAATAGTTACTTAAATCAGCCAAATGCTGGCATATAAAACATTACAGCAATTTGTTTGTCTGGGAGAAAGCTTAGTGCATGAAACGGGGCTTGATTTTGAAAGAAAAACCATGTTCATTACTAAATTGCCAATCTCTCTGAGTTTTCTCTAAACAGAGTGATTAATGGTATACTGTTTTAGAAACTATAATTGTGTTTCCTTTACAATCAGTTTGGTCTCCATATTTCAGCAATAATCTCACCTTGTGTTTCCTTTTTAGCTACCCTGTGGCGAAATGCATTCGAGAGAAATGTTTATTTCTTTTGTTCTGTTGTGTGAAATTTCAAATAGACAAAGAACATCTCAACCAGTCCATGGTGTAATGAGGAAAGAAATGCGTGCAAATGAAATGCACGGTAAACGCTTACATGCGTACAAACATTCATAGAATCTACTTTGTTTGCTTATAGAATTACAGTTGAATCTCTAAATCTCGAACTCGGATAAATCGACTGCGGGATAACTCGAACTAAAAAGTTCGGTCCTTCAAAAACTTAAAATGCATTGCTCAAAAATATATTACTACGCATATGTAGAAACACATGTGTGACAGCTTAAAGCATGTATAAAGTAACTTTAGATCAACATTAAGCTGTGAACTGAAGAAATTGACCAGATCAGAAATTGGATAGCTCGAACTTCTGTTATCTCGATCTAATTTGTATGGTCCCTTGAAGTTCGAGCTATCGAAGTTCAGCTGTATATATGTCTGATTCTTGGCTTTCTGTCATGACAGAAACTCGTGTGTTTATATACATTTTCAAAATTCAGTTTCATCATTTCCTTCATGAATATGCATGAGATGAAGGGTGTTTGCATACCAGGCGCATGCGTATTAAAGTTACAAACGTACTGATAAATAACACATTTCATGTTAATGCAACAAACAGCAGTGCAACATTTATATGATTTAAATGTGCTTGGGAAGTACCAGCTATAAGCCTTCTATTTTGTTTTGTACATTTGAAAAGTCGGATAAGCTTTGTTCTTACAGCTCTTGTTAATTATTTGTACCGTTCACATCGTTGTTACAAACCAGATGCAACAATAATGGCGCGGCTTCTGTCGTCAGTTATTCTGTTGGTGTATTCTACTAACTTTCAGCGATGAATGATGCATTAGTCGGAAGCTATTTAAAGATAGAAATTCCGATATTAATTTGACACGCCCTTGTCTTATCTAAGATTCCTGCAATTGCAATAAATCCTCGTTACGTGGTTGAGGTCTGAATACCTACAGTATTTGAATACGGATAATACACTCAAAGCATCAGATAAAGGTATGTACTAAAATACTAAAATCGTCATTTCTCAACCAAATCCTATGTCTCGAAGAGATGATTCTATACAGTGGTCACAACAAAGGGTTTGTTGGGGAAATAAATTTAAGTAGCTATTCTTGATAATGTAATTGTAATTTACGCATCTTATCTGGGTTTATGAGTCATTCATCTAATGCCACTAGTAAGTTCAAGGCCATGAATAATTTGGTTTGCTTAACCCATTCCCTGTTCTATGTTTATTCCAAATTTCAATACGTACTGAATATTCAAAATAGTTATAATGACATATGGAAGGCGGAACATTGTAGCCATTTTAGAAACTAAAGAAACAGATCTATTAAATTTCATTAGCAAACAGAGCAGACCCTGATCAGACGTTTCCTTTAGGAGACGTTTGATCTGGGTCTACTCTGTTTGCAGATGCGTGAAAACACGTTTACATGAGGGAAAGTTAATTCAAGAATTCAATATGTTTTAATATATTAACTTCGCTAACATGCAACAAATGTATTTAATTGATATTTTACATGGTTTCTTATATTTTCTATAAATGTTCCCAACCTTTCATAATCTTATAGTTCATATCTGAACATGCCACGGTAAATACTTTTAAATAACGTATAGGTGAGTAAGTGCAAAACATATCCTACGTATCTTCATATCAGATGAATATCTTAAATAAGGAATGATTGTTTGGGTATTCTAGGCATAGGTATTTATAGTTCATATACATGTACATGTAGTAGCATACAGGTAATGTACCGATCCTTTTATATGTCAGTCTACTGTCATACATTAATTGTGTTTACAAAATAATTTCATTAGTTCGTATTAATGACAGATTATAAATACGTGCATTGCCTGCACAACAATGCATCCGTACAAACTATGTCAAACTTGAAACTGTTTGTTTTCTTTATGTCCTCGAAAATAAGATTTATCATACTTTTAGAATTTCAAGGAAAACCGCAAACATAAGACTTCCAAACTGACGTAATGACGAATCATTATGTAATTTAGCATGCAATTGCACTGCCTCCATCATGCAATAAATCAATTATATTTTTATACGTTCTGTTTAGTTTTGTATAAACCATAAGACGGGCATTAATAATCTCGGATAGTCTGTATTTTAATCGACCTCGACATGCAATTTGTTAAAAGCCTTTGAGACAAAAACGGAGAAGTTGAAGAAGAATTCTCGAAACCTAATATTGAAGTACAGTAAAACCTCTCTATAACGGCCACTAAATTACATCAAGTTTTTGTATTAAAGGCAAGTGGCTGCTTAAAGCAAGGTGAAAGTAAAACAGAACGCTCCTAAAGGAGCGTTATGTTTAACTTTCACCTTGCTTTAAGCAGCCACCTGCCCTAAATACCAACTAATCAACATAATTTAGTGGCCGTTATAGAGAGGTTTTACTGTACTGATTTCTTAAACCCTTTTCTCCATGAATTATTCATGTTAGAAATGATAACAGCACCAGTATTAATTAGATTTTTTTTTGAAAATGCATATTAACACGTGAAACTTTCGCCAAATCAGAAACAGTAGAATCATAACAATGTTATTCCATAAGCAAACAGAGTAAACCCTGGTCCACTGCATGGCTCTTATAGGAGCCGTCTGATCTAGCTGTACTCCGTTTGGAAAGCGTAGAAATGCGCATTTATTAACTTGTTAATAGATAAACAACCTAACTCGTACTTGCTAAGAGCTTGGATCTAGATCACTCAGCGTCTCATCAGGATCCAAACTGTTTGACACTCGATCTAGAGTTTCTCCAAGTAATCACAATCACTAGAGATTCAAATTTGAGCAGGCATTGTTTTCCCAGCGGGGTGAACGTTAAGCCTTTCCGCCATAAATATAGTAAAACCTCTCTATAACGGCCACTCAATTGTGTTTAATAAGTTGGTATTTAGAGCAGGTGGCTGCTTAAAGCAAGGTGAAAGTTCTGCTTTACTTCCACCTTGCTTTATGCAGCCACCTGTCTTTAACAAAAATACTTGATGTAATTTAGTGGCCGCTATAGAGAGGTTTTACTGTACGCCTTTCCACGTCTTTGCAAACAGAGTAGACCCACATCAGTTTAAGAGCCGTCTGATCAGGGTCTGCTCTATTTGCTTATGGTATAATATATACATGATTTAACAGTGTCGGTCATGGGTAAACGGTCTTGTTTCCATGCGCTATTCTAACAATTGGTTTTATTAATATTCATGATGACATTATTCATGGAGAAAAGGTTTAATACTGTGCATCATTGATGAAAATCATCTCGTTTATCTTTGTCTCGTTGTATGCCCCTTCGTTATTGTTATTCAAATCGCCAAATGACATATAACATACCCGCCTAATCAACACAACCATGATAGATATCTCTCGGGCATCTTCAACTGTGATAGGATTTTTCATTCATCTTGTTCATTGTCTGGCATCTTCCCCTTGTGAGTTTATTGAATATTTTATCACAGGTTCCATGTATTTCCGTAATTGATTATTTCATTTTCTACTACACTTATACTTATGCCCAAAGTCTCTTTCAAGATACAGACTCGTCTTCTTTCAGTTGTGTCCCATTGAGAATTGCGTGTCCTTGTCTGTTCATGCAAAGGTGTTCGAACGCGTCGGCTTATACAAAACATATATATTTAAACGTACAGTAAATCCCCTCTAATGCGGCCACCTAAAAGAGGTATAATTCTGGGTTGAGGAGGCAGATGGTAGCTTAATGCAGGACAAAAGTAATGCAGAAAGCTCATAGAGGAGCTTTCTGCATTACTTTTGTCCTGCATTAAGCAGCCACCTGCTTATAAAGACAGGTATGTTTATTCATTGAGTGGTCGCATTATAGGGGTTCTACTGAATTTGATAATAAGAAATAAAATAGGAATATGTCAAACAATTCACTAGATATTTACAGAGTACTGTCCGATAACTGACGTTATAGTGGCATAGTAGGAATGGTAATGCTAGCTCGACCGTGTGTTAGCTTTCAAAGTCAATAACTGGCAGGTGTAGGAATTCGACGCTTGGAACATCTATCTGGAATCGGTGGAACTAGTAATGCTTCATTGAAATAAAAAAAAGGAAAAGACGTGTGTTGTTTTGTTTGTTCGGCCACCCTAGTCAATTGCCACGGTAGGCTAATGAACATCCCAGTCCGGACATAACTGGCTTAAACGGATGTAGCAGAACGTGGTTCGTTAACCATGTACTCCATAAATACGCATTTCTACGCATTTGCAAACAGAGTAGACCCAGATCAGACGGCTCCTATAGGAGCCGTCTGATCAGTGTCTGCTCTGTTTGCTTATGGAATAATACAGATGTAATTCTATAGTTTCTGCTTTGGCAAAATTCATGTTTTAATTTGCAATTTTAAAAATTAATCTAATTAATATTCATGACGTCATAATATCTTACATGAATATTCATGGAGGAAAGGGTTAACCCTTTAAATGTGAATAAGCCCATTAGTGGTTAACCCTGTACAGCAGAAATATTCCTGTACATCATTATTATTAAGCAGCTGTTGTTTTATAATGCCACTTGAATAAAGAAGTGTTAAAACTGTTGCGATAAATAGAGCATTTGCTCCATAGGATAGGAGCAAATGCTCTATTTATCACAATGGTTTTAAAACTACACAATTCTAAAATTGTCCTTTTCTCTAGTAAATTCTCCTTTTCGGTAGATTTGTTCAAAGAGGTTGGGTCTAAATATAGAAGGGAATACGTTAACAATTTTTTGTCTATGTATTAAATTGCATAAGCAAACAGAACAGAACCTGATCAGAATGTTCCTGCAGGAGCCGTATGATATGGAGCTACACTGTTTTGAAAGCGTTATAGGGTGTATCTATGGAGAAAGGGGTTACCACTGACGTACCTAAAACTGACGCAGGCGGGGTATCGCGTCAAGCGCCGTTACAAACAACTGACAATTGTAAAGAATGATATAAACACCATATATCTCTGAAAAGATAACTATTTACCATATACTTAGTTTATATATTAACCATTTCCCTGATGAAAATTCATGTAGGAAATAATGACGTCATGAATATCAATAAGAATATTTTTTATAATGGTATATGGAAACAGGTCATTTTGGCTCATGCAGAATCTGTAGAATCAGATCTATATTACACAATAAGCAAACAGAGCAGTCCCTGAACAAACGGATCCTATAGGAACCGTCTGATCTGGGTCTACTCTGTTTGCAGATGCGTAAGAATGGGCTTACATAACGGAGAGGGTTAAAATTGTTCAGGCGGAAATCAAAAATCCAAATAACCAAGTATAGGTAATGTTATCACTTAATTACCAAAAACATTACATTTAAATGGTTATGTGGACTGATTTAATAGCTGTTAAACACGAATTGCCTTTGAATGATTCCAATTATCTTAAATTGGAGAGAACGTCCATAGAGATATATAAACAGTAATAAAATAGATTGTTTCCTCAAATACAATTACAGTAAGTACGATAGAATGGACACTAGGGAGTGCCTGTCAAATTTATTACACTCGTTAAATTAGTGGATAGCTTCGATATGTGGTTGGCTTAATGATGTAAATTGCCGATCAATCGAACAGTAACGAAAATCAAATTTTTCCTTTGAGGTTTAGAAGTTAAAATACATCTTGCATATTGCATTAAACGTAAAGTGCTAATTCCCCTTTGCAATCCTTCAAGTATGTTAAGAAAGCGCATTTGGGTATTAAGATAAATATCGAACATTAAAGGATGGGTTTGAAAAATATATACCCTTTCAAAGTGGTGTGGATTGATATGCCCAGTCGTGCGATGTTAAACCTACAGACAGTCAGTTATTTGTGATTCATCGTGAGATCAATGAATTAACAGAATTATACATTTCTGGATTCAATCACATACTACGTACAGCAAATCCCCTGTAAAGTGACCCCTTCACGAATAAATATACAGTTGAACTTCGATATCTCGAACTTCATGGGATCATACAAATTAGTTCGATATAACAGAAGTTCGAGTTATCCGATTTCTGATATGGACAATTTCTTAAGTTCACAGCTTAATGCAGGTCTAAAGTAATTTTGAAAACTCCTGTAGGTGTTTTAGCATTACTTTAGACTTGCATTAAGCTGCCACACGTGTGTTTCTAGATATGTGTAGTAATATATTTTAGAGCAATTTTGTATTGTAAGTTTTGGAAGGATCGAACTTTTAGTTTAGTTATCCCGAAGTTCGAGGAATCCGGATTCGAACAATCTATGTATAGGTGTATTTCACAGCAGATGGTAGCTTAATGCAAGAGGAAATTCACTACAGAAACTTTCTGCAAGAGCATTCTGATTGACTTTCGTCCTGAACTAAGCTACCACTAGTCCTGCCTTCCAGACCAAGAATTATCTATGTTTGGTTGTCGCTTCAGACAGTGTTTACTGTACATGGATATGAGTAATGGTATAATTCAATTTCCATAATTATATATAAGAAATATGGTCCAGTTGAACCTCACTATCTCGAACTCGGATAACTCAAACTTAGGGATAACTCAAACTAAAAGTTCGGACCTTCCAAAACTTACACTACAATGTAATATTACGCATATCTGGAAACACGTGTGTGACAGCTTAATGCAAGTCTGAAGTAATGCTGAAAGCTCCTACATGATATTCCAGTGTTGCTTTAGACCTGTATGAAGCTGTAAACTTGTCCAAATCAGAAATCGGATAACTCAAACTTCTGTTATCTCGAACTAGTTTGTATGATCAATCGCTTGAAGTTCGAGATATCGAAGTTCAACTGTATCTATAACAATCAACTATTCGTTTATCAATTATTCTACATCTTTTTGATTAACTAGTGCATGCATACTACTCTCCTAAATTGAATTGGTTAAATGCTTTACAATGTTAGATATGATGCCATTAATCTCTCCATTGATCTTCATTGATCTCATCATTCATATGCAAACATTTATACAAGAAATGTTTATTAAAATTGTATTGTTATGACCTTTAGATTCTAACTAAGGCTTCAGAAGGAAAGTAACAGACATTTTATTGTTATAGTTTCTATGTAATGCCAAATCAAATGTCTTGAAATTGGTACATCAACCAGATGTATCATGTTATTTTGTTTGGCATTTATATGTCTATCAAAATCGGCAAATTCACAGAAATTGGCCAATATATGGAAATTTGGTATGAATTAACCCTTCGCTTGCTATTCACGTCAATATACCTACCTGTAAATAGTGAAGACCCAGATGAGACAGCTCCTGCAGGAGCTGTCTCATCAGGGTCTGCACTATTTACAAGTTGATTGTGCAACCAGTGCACTCCACAGCAGTGATTGCACAGCGAAATACTTGTATACAGTGAAGATATATGTAATTATACAACAGGGCATGGGTAAAGAAGGAGATATGTATTTTAAAA
The DNA here is from genome assembly GCA_963576725.1 of Azorinus chamasolen. Lineage (NCBI taxonomy): Eukaryota > Metazoa > Mollusca > Bivalvia > Cardiida > Solecurtidae > Azorinus > Azorinus chamasolen. The sequence goes on from OY755236.1 coordinate 30,335,129, forward strand.
TTCAGCAAGCGAAGGGTTAAGCTAGAGATAATAGATTAGTTCAAAGATGGGGCTCTGTAGAGTCACACAAGGCAACTTCTACTAGGCAACTAAAACTATTAGAATAGTGACACTATAGTATCTTGGGACAGACTCATTTGAGTTTGCATGATTATTAGTGTCTACCATTTGCTATTCTCAAGCTGAAATACGTGTAATAATGTTTTCTAAAACTCTGATTTGTTGAACCTGTCAATGACTTGCTGGGTTAAGCAGTCACCTGCCTGAAAGGGTGTAAATTCTTCTATTCTTCTATATGGAGCCCTCTGATCAGGGTCTGCACTATTCGCTGATGGCAATGGCTTACTCTAGTACAGTGTAGCCCCTCTAAACCGGACGTTAAATTTAGCATATTCAATATCGGTCATTAAAACAGGTGACAGCTTAATGCAGGATGAAAGTCACACCGAAAGCTCCGCTAATAGTTTTCTGTGTGACTTTCACCCTGCATTAAGCAGCCACCTGCCTAAAAGTAACTAAATTCTTCTCTACTAGAATTCCAGGTTTATATGGGTTTTACCGTATATATTTTTGTTTGATATGCCCCCCGCCACATGAATACTGGATGGGTTTCAAAGTGATATTTGGACAAGTCTTCCTTAAATGATATGGAAATAAATGGGTCATTACAATTGACCCATTTAAGTTTAACCAAATTAAGAATGACACTATTTAATAATGATAATATTTATGCATTACGACATACCTAGTTAACTATACAGTGCATGTTATTTTAAAGACAATTTTGATTGAATAATTCAAACTACAGTAAAACATCTCTATAACGACCACTAAATTGTGTTAATTAGTTGGTATTTTGGGTAGGTGGTTGCTTAAAGCAAGGTGAAAGAAAAACAGAACGCTCCTATAGGAGCGTTCTGTTTTACTTTCACCTTGCTTTAAGCATCCCCCTACCTTTAACACAAAATACTTGATATAATTTAGTGGCCGTTATAGAGAGGTTTTACTGTATTATTATACTCAACAACACACAGACCATCTGTGCAGTGAATCACATGTTTACAGAACTGACTAGTTTATCCAAACCGCAAGACCTACAACGTGACATCCAAAGTATTGCTAAACCAATAACTTAACCCTTTCCTCCATGCATATCCATATTAGAAATAATGACGTCATGAATAGTAATTATATGAATTTATTGCAACAGCACATTGGCACGGGAAGTTTTGACCATGGCAGAACCTTTATAATCGTATCCATAGTATATTATAAGCAAACAGAGCTGACCCTGATCAGACGGCTCATATAGGAGTCGTCTGGTCTGAGTCTACTCTGTTTGCAAAGACGTATTTATGGAGTAAAGGTTAATGAATATAAATAAAGTAAGTAATAACGACTCCGTCCCGTGTCTGTGTGTGTTGAGGGAATATATAGGCCAACGTATTAAAACGAAGAAAAGGGACATTTTTAAAGTCAATTTGAAGAAATAATGTTTTTTTTCTTAATTCGCCCGAAGGAAGAGGTTCTTTGAGTGAAGACGCATCTGGAAATTGAAATCCCAGTTGTTTGATTACAGGCTTTGCCAAGAGCAAGTTTGATTCATTTGTGTACAAATCTAATTCTAACCTTCTGAATACTGGAAACGATGCTATTGTCATTTGCAAACATATGTCGACTCAGAGTCCTTTCATCTAGGTCTTCACTATTTGTCATTCAACGCAATTCTCTCTCAAAGTTTACCCTATCATGCAGTATGGTCTCTACCTACAAACAATGACTGATTATCCACACTAAAAGGGCTACAAATAAATTACTGTCTGTGTTGTAGAGCATTAATTCCGTAAGATCTCTCTACAATGGCTACTTAAATGAAGTTTAGTCTGAGGTTTGAAGCAGATGGTAGCTTAATCCTTTCCCTCGTTAATATTTAGTCAGAAATAATGGATGTATGAATACTAATAAGCTGGGTTTTTTTATAACCCTTTCCCTGATGAATATTCATATAGGAAATAATGGCGTCATAAATATTAATAAGATTACTTTTTATAATGGCTTATGAACACATGACATTTTGGCTCAGGAAGAAGCTGTAGAATCTGATCTATATTACACCATAAGCAAACAGAGCAGACCCTGATCAGACAGCTCCTATAGGAGTCGTCTGATCTGGGTCTACTCTGTTTGCAGATGCGTCAAATGCGCTAACATAAGGGATATATAGCGTCATGAGCAAAAAGAGCAGATCTTAGTCAGATGGCTCCCATATCTATATAGTGTCATTAGCAAACAAAGCAGGTTCTGGTCAGATTGCTCCCATATCTATATAGTGTCAGGAGCAAACAAAGCAGGTTCTGGTCAGATTGCTCCCATATCTATATAGTTTCAGGGGCAAACAAAGCAGGTTCTGGTCAGATTGCTCCCATATCTATAAAGTGTCATGAGCAAACAGAGCAGAGCCTGGTCAGACGGCTCCCACAGGAGTTGTTGGATCTGCATCTACTGTTTTTTGCAAAATGATTCTATAAAGTAGAGTGTTTCTACAGGACACAGTTCTACAGTAAGCTCCAATCACTTTCGTTATGCACCAAACCGTTACACACATTTAAGGACATCGTTATTCATTTATAACCCTTCGCTTGCTATTCGCGTCAATATACCTACATGTAAATAGTGAAGACCCAGATGAGACAACTCCTGCAGGAGCTGTCTCATCAGGGTCTGCACTATTTACAAATTGATTGTGCATACAGTGCACTCCACAGCAGTGATTGCACAGCGAATTACTTGTACACAGTGAATATATACGTAATTATACAACAGGGTATGAGTAAAGAAGGAGAAATGTATTTTAAAATTCAGCAAGCGAAGGGTTAAGTGGTTACTCTACAAATGTTTTCTGTATAATATCGTAAAGGACAACTCGAAAATACCAAAGAACAAGGACATTCTTATATCTAATAATAATATTATGTTTTACTTAGAGAGTATGCGTGCCTCCTTGTCATTAGCAGGAAGAGGAGAGTTGCCTAAGGGCAAACGATGGTATAGGTGCAGGAAGTTGTGGAGGATTTATACATGTTTCAAAGTGGATAAAACCATATGAACTGCCTTTGTCGTAATTTAAATATACTGTTTGCTTTATAGCAGTTAATATGTCAAGCCAGTGCATTAATACAAAGTTAAATTGTTATACATATAACAACATCGATACTAATTCTAATTCGAGGTTTATGGCTAGTGTCCCGAACTAAAAACAGGCCAAGGTCAATTACAGCGTTGCACCTCATCGGAATCTTCACACCACTTAACCATTGTCGTCACAACATCTGACCATTATCGACAGAATGTCTTACCATTATCGTCACAACATGTGAGCATTATCGATATAACATCTGACCATTATCGTCACAACATCTGACACTTATCGACACAGCATCTGGCCATAATCGACACAACATCTGATCATTATCAACACATCTGACCATTATCGACCATTGTCGACACAACATCCGAACATCGACACAATATCTGACCAATATCGACACAACTTCCGACCATTATCGACACAAACATCTCACCATTATGGGTACAACATCTGACATCATTGTCGACACAGCCTCAATACAAACATCTGGCCATTATCGACACATTTTCTGACCATTATCGCCACTGTTTTCTGCGGCAGGGAGTAAACATTTGTACTTCAAACAAGGGAGAGATATCCCTTTACTCACTACCGCTGAAAACGGTGTCAATAATGGTCAGGTGTTTTGCCGATTACATCCAGATGTTGGGTCGTCCTGATAGCATATACAGTAAAAACCCTCTAAACCGGAATTCTAGTAGAGAAGAATTTAGATACTTTTAGGCAGGTGGCTGCTTAATGCAGGATGAAAGTCACACAGAAAGCTCCTATAGGAGCTTTCTGTGTGACTTTCACCCTGCATTAAGCTGCCACCTGTTTCAATAACCGATATTTATGCTAAATTTAACGTCCGGTTTAGAGGGCTTTCACTGTACTGACTGATGTGTGTTTTTTATAGGAGCTTCTGTGTTTGTAAAGGACCGTGTATCGTATCATTTTCTTCCCGTTGTAAAGTTAATATATTGCTTGTTTGGCATGATTTATACAAAATAATTATATTACATTGAACGTTTTTTGCATTTTCCAATATTGACGTTACAATATTGACGAGTTGCAAATAACCAGTTTTTGTTACATGAAACTTCGAACAAACTTTCTCTTATACAGTAAAGAACTATACTTCGTACAAATCAGTTTTCCTACGATATGGTGACGTATATTGGTTAACGTATTGGTTTTTCTCCATGCATTTTGGCCTCGGGCATGATTCATATTACATACCATGTAATTTTGTGTGATGTCTTGCAGTTAATCCATCTGGAAGCATTTGACAACAATGCCTGATGCCTGAACTACATACACCGGGCTAGAAGTAATGGTCTTCAAACAATGAATTACACCAAGTATCTGATAAAGTTATATTTGTAATTTCGACCTTAGAAGCGTAGACATATTTACTGCGTATTATGTTAAGGATCATTATTATTTCTTTAAAATCAAAGAGGATTGCCGCTTGTTTCAAATATCCTAATAATTTAGCCATTGATAATACCAGGGTCGCAAGCTTAATCAGAGACAAACGCAATACAATTGTCGACCGGCAACTGATTTAATCCATAGTTTATTGCGAATAGGAAATGCATGTCTCCGTTATCCGAATATTTGGTCGATATTGTAGCAGACACGGTTCTTATTATTCGCATTATAGCCAACAGTAAAACCTCGATTATTCGAACACTCAAATACGTATAATTATCTATCCTTAAGACAGGTGGACACCGAGTATATAATTACTTTGCAAACAGTGTAGACCAAGATAAAACAGCTCCTAAGGAGCCATTTGATCGGGATCTGCACTGTTTGTCATAAAAGGCGTTTATTTCAGTGACAAACTTTGAAACTATGTTTGTTTTAATTTATGTGCAAATGGGAGGAGTGCGTTTTAATAATTCTGCAAGATAAGTGTTAAAATTACTAAGTGTAGTTCAAATAGCATACATCCACCAAAGAATCACTTAGTATACCCTTCTCTGCGGCACAAATGAATAGCATTCTATAACAATTTCCGATCGGTGACACTGTGGCTGTCCTTGAAAATTATCATTCCGTTTTGATCGAAGACAATTTAATATCATTGAATATCATAATTAGTAATACATTCTATCATCAAATAAAAGATGAAACATTTTTTAATACTGCACACATGCTACAGTGGAGCTATTGCCGATTTCTGTACGATCGAACACGATACTTAACCTTCTAATGCTGAAAAGTAAAGTCTGCTAAAGTCACGCATGCTACAGTGGAGCTATTGCCGATTTCTGTACGATCGAACACGATACTTAACCTTCTAATGCTGAAAAGTAAAGTCTGCTAAAAATGCGACCTGTAACATTTTTAACTTACATCCGGTTCGCTCAGATCTTTATGAAATTATTGACCGAATGTCAAACAGTTTAGATCCTGATTACTGATGAGACACCATGCTGTTTGCGAACAATTAGTTCCGTGCTTAGACAATGGAATAGTAGTAAAGTCAAGCAGGACAAGCCACATACAAGACGCAACCACCACCAAAACATCGATAAATAGCATGTCACACACCCAAACACACTCACGCATAAACACGAGATGAACACAGAAACCCTTAACAAACCCACAAATGCTAGAGACAAACAATCCAAACATGAACAAAAACACAAGTACAAAGACACACGCTGAACAAAAAAGGGTGACAAAGAGAGTATCGCCTTGGAACGGTCAGTGACAAAATCACCACTGGGTGTTTAAACCGGTTTACGGACGTCTTAACCTCACACTTATCGCGCTTTGCAGGAGAAAGGTTAATTCCATGCGTAGACATCGCTCTTAGCGTAGAAAATGTTATTTCTGTGCTTCCGCCATCAACAACGACCTGAAAATGACCAACACGGTTGCAACAAACAAACAACCAAACAGATGGACGTGGCATAGTCTAGACGGCCAGCACCTCAACCAGATTATATCCTGGCCAAAACGGCTTCCGATCAGGCGTCACGCATCGCTAGCTTCACCGAAGCTGACATAGGGAGCGACCACAACTTATTGATGATGTCATTCACAGTACACCTCAAGAAATTCAAACCCCTATCCACATCATAATCAAGTGTGACACCGGAAAGCTGAAAGACCCCATGATGGTGCAAACAACCAAGCAAACATAGGTGGGAAATATTCCTGCTGACCATTCTTGTCGCTAAAGAGATGGACATCGACTGATTCACAGCACCATTCAACAATAGAATGACTGATACTGCTAACAAGATTGTTGGCAAAATGCGACATACCAAGAGGCCATGGGACGAAAGAAGGGCTCTGAAGAATACGCGATTGGAGCCAGAATGCACAATGCAATACAATGAATGTTCTGCGTGCATGACATTGATCCTGAATTACTGAAGACGTTCGTGTTTTGTTCTGTAACTGGTCGCTTACAACATGATCTACTGTATACCAAATTAGAAGAGTGTCCAATACTGTCAAAGATATCCCGATTCCTTCGACATGGTGTTACTGGGGGTGATTACCACACTCACGGATTTCCTGTTGAGATGACAGCCGTTTGATGAAAAAAAAATGAAATCTGTTTTCGATTGCTGTTTAGGTTCCGTATAAATCGATTCTCATTCTTGGTATTGTTTTTTTCTTCGAGAAAACGAATCCAGCACTTATATAAATACGTGTTAGGAACATCCAATTACAAAATTTTAAGTCCGGAATGGCATTATTCCCCGCAAAGACGATTTTTATGTGGTGTTCTTTCGTGACTACAACAATGCTAGCTGCATTGTATGCATGAAGGATCTCGTTCTCTAATGGCAATGAGCTGAATGAGCTGAGATTATTTCTGAAAGATCGGATGCTAACGAAATATTTTAACGCACGTGGTTGCTTCATGCAGGAGCTGTCTCATCAGGGTCTGCACTATTTACAACTTGATTGTGCAACCAGTGCACTCCACAGCAGTGATTGCACAGTGAAATACTCGTACACGGTGAAGATACATGTAATTAGACAACAGGGCATGGGTAAAGAAGGAGAAATGTATTTTAAAATTCAGCAAGCGAAGGGTTAAACATCTTTAGAGTGGTCGTATTAGCGAGACTTTACTGTACCACAGATAGATCAATATAGTTTTTAAAACATGCTTTAATCACTGAACCATTGTTGTCTGACACTTTGTCTCAGTTTCTTTTCTTAGCATTAGTAAGCAGTGCCAAATCCGTTGTAACAGCAACAATCACCTTTTTTGGCCCGGGATGGGATGCATCCCTCCGGAATCTGTAGATGTTAATATCCGATGAAAACGAGTGTTTGCCCTCTATTGTTTTTGCGTGAGAGTCGTCAATAATACCAGACATAGGCATTGGTCTTATTTATTGTCTTATGCCATCCCTTGTGGTATCATAACATATTAGTCTTCTTTCACTAGATATTTCTGCAGCCATTATTTTCTCATTACTGTAAAGATTAGCCCTTATCACGCTATCGGCGACCTGGTGCGCATTTGCAACCATCATGGGCCCATGCTTTTAAAGCTTTTTTAGTTGAGTCTGAGTTCGTTCTCAAGCTTTTGATTGGTCAGATTTAAGTTCTCAAGATTTTGATTGGTCAGATTTGAGCCATAGGCTCAAATCTGACCAATCGAAAACTTGAGAACGAACTCAGACTCAACTAAAGTTTTATAAGCATGGACCCAGGGTTCCGATAAGATGCTAAGTAACTCAGTGTCTCATCAGGATCCAAGCTGTTTGACAGTAGGTCAACAGTTTCTCAAAAGTTTTAAACGAATTATAAGTACGTGAAAGTTGTTTCATACCGGGGTTTAAGCAACTATCGTTTTCATAGCAGGCAATCAGCTAAACAGCTCTGTCTCCTGATATATTCGACAATTCACATAGTTCAGAAAAACTGCACACACTTAAGTTTGAATTTCAAAATTATTCTCGAACATGTTCTTGGTTCCAAACTCATATTGCATTGATAGCAGTTTTAAAACATCAGTTTAGAAAATATATTTAGAATTGGAGAGAGACTGAAAATATGAGGAAAATCAAGCTATCCAATTGTTTCAGTATAGTACTTGAATAATGAAACCCCCAAAGCATTTTAACTACCATACCTTAAGTTGCGCCAATCTTTTAGAAGAAATATTTACTTTAAGCATCTTATCTTTGCTTCTGAAATAAATTTTAACAGAATACGTCATATTGCTATATGGAATTTATTATCAATTTAGCTAAACAAACTTTAACGCATTTGCAACAGGAGATCTAGGTCAGACGGCCCCTGCATTAGCCGTCCTATCATGGTCAGTTCTGTTTGCTTATGTCCTGTATTCATGTAGATATAATCTGATGTCACGCTTTCTGTAATGGCAAAACGTTCCTGCCTTCATATGCCATTTTAAATATTAGGGTAATAAATATTCGTGATGTTATTATTTCTTACATTAATATTCACGAGGTAAATGGTTAAACCATGTGAAACCCACTCTGTGACGTGTACGAAGTATCGACGAAAACGGCTTTTTTTGTAGCACATGGGGCTGTGTTCGATATACATATATCTTCAAACTTACAATCTTCATGAGAGTTACTGAACACAACCAATATCATGTTAACGATTTTATTGTACAGTAAAACCTCTTTATAACGGCCACTAAATTGTATTAATTAATTGGTATTTAGGGCAGGTGGCTGCTTAAAGCAAGGTGAAAGTAAAACAGAACGTTCCTACATGTTTTAAGCAGCCACCTGCAGTTAACACAAAGTGTTTGATGTAATTTAGTGGCCGTTATAGAGAGGTTGTATTGTATGTGTTTACTGAAGAGACTCATTTTTAGTTTCAATACTGCGACAGCAGAGACTGTTTACTCTACTTCATGAAATTGAATGCAAGAAATAATGATGTCATGTATACTAATTATATGAAATTTTATACTGTTACACGAGACATTTTGTCCATGGTAGATTCATATCTATATTATTCAACAAGCAAATAGAGCAGACACTGATATCAGTCTACTTTGTTAATACAAACATTAAAATACGTATTCACTGAGTAAAGGGTTAAATAAATTGATGCTCTCTATACAAAACCATCCCTTTGAAAATAAGAGAAATTAACAAAGTCAAACACATAAAATTAAACGATCGAACCGGTTTCATGGCAAACAGACATTTCGAACACAGCGTATCTTGGTACAACAAAATAAGTGATTGCCTTCATTATTTTGTCGACTTTGTAGCTCAGTAAAACATGTCGTCTACAGCGTCCATTAACCCTTTCGCCGTCAATGTCGCATAAATGCGCCACGACAAATAGTGCAGTCCCAGATCAGACGCCGCCTTTTCAAGGCGGCGTCTGATCAGGGACTTCACGTTTTGTCTTAATCTCTATTTCTATATCTATGCTTTATTCCTTTGAAATTTGCATTTATTTATCTCATTTCCTTAATTTACTGAATGATTTAACGATCTTGGATTGCAGACAACAATTACAAATTTGGCACCTAAAGGATTCAAATAAGCTATAATTATAGGGTTTTAAGACAGGCTATAGCTTAATGCTCATCTAGGAGCTTTTTGCATTACTTTCGTCCTGCATTAACACATTCCCTCATATTGACGACTTTTGACGACTCTGTAAAAGTCACTTTGTGAAACCATTGTGATAAATAGAGCATTTGCTCCTATAGAAGCAAATGCTCTATTTAAACTACAAAAATCTAAAAGCTTCCTTTTCTCTAGGTAATGGTCCTTTTCGGTTGATTAATTCAAAGAGGATGTATTTAAAAAAAGCTTATGAGGTAATTGGTTAAGGAACCATTTGCCCTTGTCAATCTGCAGGCGTATGCGTTATATGGCTGCTATAGTCAGTTTCTACTGTATATGAAGTACGGAATCAGATGATGTGAGATCCTAATTAAACGCCATATTTCAATGGCGCAGCTGATCTGGGATTAAACAGTTTGCTAAAGTCAGACTTCAATGTTATAACACATGGGGCTGGTATAAATTCCTAACAATACATGTAATTTGTTACTATATATAAAGCAATCTAGATAAAAACGTATTATTGCAGACATACTGATTTCCTAGAAATGAAAGCAATTTTCTCCCTATCTCGGTGTGTTTGTCGAAATGACAACTGATTGATGAAATATTAATGAAATCTGCATCCGTTTGTGATTGTTCTCGTTATAAACCCGAACTTGTGTAAAAAAGGGAAGCCCCCACTGCTGATTGTGACGCAGTCAGTAAGATAGCATTATTTGAAGAATGTATGAACGCCTTTCTCCCGCCCCAACAGTTTACGAATGACACAATGGAACAACCGTGCAAAAGAATAACCAAACTATTTTTTTGCAAAGGAGCTTGAAAATACACTTGGGCACGTTGATTCTTCCATCTGGTCAAGAGTTTAAATACACTTAACTCTTTCGACGCCAAATTTAAAAGTGTCGTCTGCAATAATAATTTCATATTAAAAATAATTCTAAACTAAATAATAAAGGTATATTAGTAAAACGTTTCTTTTCAAAAACCTGTATGTTTGGGCTGAAATAATACAGAAAACAGTGAAGTCCCTGGTCAGATGCCGCCTTTTCAAGGCGGCATCTGACCTGGGACTGCACTGTGTTCATTGGTGCCAACAGGCGACATTGGCGCCGAAACAGTTAAGCACCTTAATGCTATCAGCCATTCGTAGGTTTAAAGTACGATTGGGGACGCTGATGCTATCATCTAATCATGTTTTTGAAAATACACTTGAACGCTTTGATGTTATCAGCCAAACATGCATGGACACGTAGATGCTACAATCTAGCAATGTTTTTTCTTTTAAAATACACGTTGATACTATGAGGCAGTCACTGGTTTGTAAATACACATTTGCACGTGTGTGCTACCAGACAGGCATGCGTTCAATCATACCCTTCAACACGTTGATACGTCAACACGTCGATACTACCAGCCAGTTATGAGTTTATACCTATAAACTTCCTATGGGCTACTTTGTCATTTATACGGTAAATGGTTTATGTCTTTTTGTGGGATTCATAAGGTTTTTCTTGTAATTGTACTGTTTCATGTTTAATGATGTTTTGGCGTCGTGCCCTATTGTGCGTGGCGCTCTCTGTATTACTGTTTTTCCACTTTGATTCTACTAGTCAGGCATGAGTTTAAAAAGTATACTTGAGCACTTTAATGAAGTAAAACCTCTCTATAACGACCACTAAATTGTGTTAATTAGTTGGTATTTAGGGCAGGTGGTTGCTTAAAGCAAGGTGAAAGTAAAACAGAACGCTCCAATAGGAGCGTTCTGTTTTACTTTCATCTTGCTTTAGGCAGCCACCTGCCTTTAACACAAAACATTTGATGTAGTTTAGTGGTCGCTATGGAGAGGTTTTACTGTAATTCCTCCAAAATACTGTAATAACAGCAGTCACGTTATTCTAATATAGCATGACTGACTTTATCGATCTTTGTCTGCATGCAGCAAATACTAAACGCTTATCCAGCTGTGAAACAAATGACTGCTCACATTTAGATCTACTGCCATTGTGACTACTTCCAAATCCATCAATATTTTGCGAAACTATTCACAGAGTGTCAAACATGATGAGACCTTAGTCAGTAATTCCTAGCCTCAACTGATCATAGCTTTTAGAACTGCGAGCATGGTCGCTAGCGAAAAGCTGCATCAGTGATAAAATAGCATACTGTATAACCATTTCCATGTTCTATGTTTGTTTCAAATTTAAATACCTATTGAATATTCATGGACACAATAGTTATAATGAAATATGGAAGGGGGGGGGGGCATTATAGCCATTTTAGGAAGTAAATTTAATTAACAAACCGAATAGATCCTGATCAGATGGTTCCTATAGGAGCCATCTGATCTAGATCTACTCTGTTTGCAAATGCGTGAAAAACAAACGTTTATATGAAGACACGGGTTTAACTAGAGTTGGCAAAGTAATCTATTGACCCTTCACCTAATAAATTATTCATATAAGAAATAATGACGCCATAACTATTAATAAGATTATACGTATAATGACAAACTAACACAGGTATGTTTGTCCATAACAGAAACAGTAAATTCAGGATAGATTCACCCTGCTGAGATTGCCCATACAAGAGATGTCTGTTGTCCGTCTATTCTGGGAAGGCGTCAAAAAGCATCCCATACAGAAATAGGGTTAAAATGTACATGTATATGATTTGCAGTGTTGCCATTTCGATTATTTACTGTTATAAAGAACTACAAACCTCTTGAAACCAATCACATATTAATGTCTGAATGTAATATGCCTGGTTTCAATTTTGAAAATTTCCTATTCTTTTTAAAAAACGAACAAAGTTCAAACGAGAAGATGAGGCAATCCAGATCGTATTGATCCAAGTGTTTTGAAACCATCATAGAAATTCTTCCAATGTATCTGACTTACTCAACTAAGGATCAAAGTGTTTTGAAACCGCTGTCCTAGAAATTCGTCGCATGTATCTAACATATGGATACAGGTACATATGTGTATTTTGAAACAGTCATAGAAATCCGTCCAATGTATATGACTTATTCAACTATTGATCCAAATGTTTTGAAACAGTCATAGAAATTCGTTCAATGTATCTAACTTATTCAACTATGGATCCAAATATTTTGAAACAGTCCTTGATATTTGACCCATGTATCAGACTTATTCAATTAAGGATCAAATTGTTTTGAAACTACTGTCCTAGAATTTCGTCTCATGTATCTAACTTACTCAACTATGGAAACATGTATTTTGAAACTGTCACAGAAATTCGTTCAATGTATCGAACTTATTCAAATATGGATCCAAATGTTTTTAAACAGTCCTAGAAATCCGTCCAATGTATCTGAACTACTCATCTATTGATCCAAATGTTTTAAAACAGTCATAGAAATTCGTCCAATGTGTCTGAATTACATGTACTCAACTATGGATAAAACTGTTTTGAAACTGTCCTAAACATTCGCCTAATGTGCAAGCTGACTTACTCAACTATCGATCCAAATATTTTTAAACTGTCCTAAACATTCGTCAAAAGTCTATGATTTACTCAACTGAGTCCGAAGCAATAATGAATTCAGGTGGTATCACACTATTTTGTGGAAGAGAGAAAACGCTTAAAACAGTTATTCTATCAATATTAACCCTTCGCTTGCTATTCACATCAATATACCTACCTGCAAATAGTGAAGACCCAGATGAGACACCCAGATGAGACAGCTCCTGCGGGAGCTGTCTCATCAGGGTCTGCACTATTTACAAGTTGATTGTGCAACCAGTGCACTCCACGGCAGTGATTGCACAGCGAAATACTTGTACACAGTGAAGATATAGTAATTATACAACAGAGCATGGGTAAAGAAGGAGAAATGTGTTTTAAAATTCAGCAAGCGAAGGGTTAACCCTCCTGATAACTGCGATCCTACTCGGAATTGCAAACAGTTCATATCCAGATGAGACGTCGAATCACAAGGATCCAAACCTACTTAATACTGGGTCAATAGTTCTTCAAATTTTGAATCGAATCTTGTATCAGATCCAAACAAGTGTAAACAATATATTTTCGGAGCAACAGATAAATGTGCGTACTCAAATACTAAAATCGTCATTTCTCCACCAAACCCTATGTTGTGACCACTCTTTAGAATCGTCTCTTCGAGACGATTCTAAAGAGTGGTTACAACATAGGGTTTGATGGAGAAATAAAGGAGAAATTCTTGAAAATATTTGCATTTACGCATCCTGTCTGGACCTCTGGGCATAAAACAACGGGGCGGTGGTTAAAAGAAGCTGGAATATTCGTTTACTTGTTACAGACACAGCAGTGTTATATCAATCACTGCCTTTTCTGAAACAGAACACGCAATGGCTAAAGCGGAGATTTAACCCTTTCACCGTCAATGTCGCATACATGCACCACGACAAATAGTGCAGTCCTAGATCAGACGCCGCCTTTTCAAGGCGGCGTCTGATAAGGGACTACACTATTTGTCTCAATCTCTATTCCTATATATGTGCTTTATTCCTTTGAAATTTACTTCTTTTTTTTTTTTTTATCTCATTTCCTTATTTTACTGAATGATTTAACAAACTTGGATTGCAGACGACAGTTAGAAATTTGGCACCAAAAGGGTTAACCTATTTCTACCTAACACCCATTAACCCTTTCCTCGATAAAACGCCTTTCTACGCCTCTGTAAAAGTCACTTTATGAAACCATAGTGATAAATAGAGCATTTGTTCCTATAGGAGCAAATGCTCTATTTATCACAATGGTTTCAAACTACAAAATTCTAAAATTTTCCTTTTCTCTAGTTAATGCTCCTTTTCGGTAGATTTATTCAAAGAGGGTGGATCTAAAAATAGCCAATGAGGGAATGGGTTAACCCTTTCCTCCATACATACGCTTTTCCTACCTTTGCAAATAGAGTAGACCGAGATCAGAGGATGTGCTCTGTTTTGCTTATTATATAATATAGATATGATTCTACAGTTTTTGCCATGACTAAAACTTCCCGTGTCAATGTGATATTATAACAAATTGACCAACTAATATGCATGAGGTCATTATTTCCGACATAATTATTCATGGAGGAAAGGGTTAAAAAATAAAAACAACAACAATGTAGACCTAGATCATATGGCTACTGAAGGAACCCACTGATCAGGATGTGCACTGTTTCCTGAAACCATTTTTGGCGCAAAATTTAAAAGTGTCGTCTGCAATAATAATTCATATTAAATATAATTCTAAACTAGATAATAAAGGTATATTAGTAAAACATTTGTTTTTAAAAATCTGTACGCTTGGGCTAAAATAATACAGAAAATAGTGAAGTCCAAGGTCAGATACCGCCTTGGGACTGCGCTGTTTTCGATGGCGCCAACAGGCGACATTGGCGCCGAAAGATTTAATGTCAATGACTTATTCCAACAAATATTTTGCTTGCAGTGTCCCCTCCACATGAAAAGTAGATGGGTCTAAAATAAGATCTGGACTAGTTTTCCGCAAAATCATGATAGTGATCACTGTGTGTTATATCACAGTCTGTCCACATCGAAACCACAAACTGTTATCTAATCGATGATATAGCACAATGAAATAGCATTGCTTAACGCTTTCAATACGGGAAAAGAGTCACTAATCTCCTTTGCAAACAGTGAAGACTCCTGTGGGAGCCCTCTCATGTGGGGTTTGCACTGTTTGTCATGTTACAATTTTCATATAAAACATCCTTGAATATCCACAGTAAGTTTGACTGGTTTGAATTTTGGAATAGTTCATTTGAAAAGTCAGCGTTGAATGAGAATAATCATAACTTTTAAAACGTAAAAATACAGTTGAAATTCGATATCTCGAACTTCAAGGGACTTAGTTCGAGATAACAGAAGTTCGAGCAATCGGAATTCTAATCTGGACAACTTCTCGAGTTGACAGCTTAATGCAGGTGTAAAGTGATGCTGAAAGCTCCTGGAGCTTTCAGCATAACTTTACACCTGCATTAAAGTGTCACATGTGTTTCTAGATATCCGTAGTGATACATTTAAGAGCAATTCTTTATTGTAAGTTTTGGAAGGACCGAACTTTTAATTCGAGATATCCCGAAGTTCGAGTTATCCGAGTTCGATATATCGTAGTTCAACTGTATATCAAATACTGTTTATTTTTATTAGAGATTGAATTTTGAACTGAATGACTGTTCATATTCTACGTGGGAACTAAACAAACCAGTTATCTGTTAAGCAAATCTGGTTTCAATTGAACAAAACTGCGAATACATTGCTCCAACAGCGTTAATTTGATCAAAGTCAGACGAGCCGTGTATGCGTCTGAATAACTCTTTTAAATCCTTTCACTGATCACGTCATTTCTAATTTTGTCTGAACTATTTTCACACATATGAACAAACAGGGAATAATCAAACACTTTAATGAGGTGTTTTTATTGGTAAAAGTCTGGTGCGTTCTATATTCAGGACTCACCTACTTCTCAGAGTAGTTTATCTCTGAGGAACTTGCGTAAATACGTACAATGCTCTCTCTTACCTTGGCAACGCACGAATTCAAGTGATACCAATGCCAGAATACACCTCCATAGCACCGAAGAGATGGCTGTCATGATATATCAATCGCCAACATTGATCTTAAGGTTGCCTCTTACAACGGGTTCCTGAAAATAATGAATAGAACATCCGACAATTCACACCTGGCAAACAGTATTAATGCCTAGTTAATTATAGTTAACAGACCTTAAGTATTTTTGATATTTTTTACCGTATCAGAGACATTTTACAAATACAGTAAAACACCGCTAATGCGACCACCTAAAACAGGTATAATTCTGAATGCAGGTGGTAGCTTAACGCAGGCCAAATGTAAGAGGAGCTTTCTGCATTATAGTAAAACCTCTCTATAACGGCCACTAAATTACATCAAGTATGCTGTGTTAAAGGCAGGTGGCTACTTTAAGCAAGGTGGAAGTAAAACAGAACGCTCCTATAGGAGCGTTCTGTTTAACCTTTACCTTGCTTTAAGCAGCCATCTGTCCTAAATACCAACTGATAAACACACTTTAGTGGCCGTTATAGAGAGGTTTTACTGTACTTATGTCCTGCATTAAGCAACTACCTGCTTATAAAGACGCCCATGTTTATTCATTAAGTGGTCGCACGAGAGGGGTTCTACTGTATTAACCATTGTCTTGCTATCCGGGACCTTACACATTAACAAACAGCTAGAATCCAAAATGAGACGCTTAGTAACTCGGCGTCTCAAATGGACCCAAGCTGTTTGACTCTCGGTCAATAATTTCTCAAAAGCGTGTTCGAAACAGCAATAGATACATTCCATGAACTCTACATTAAAGCGGACCATGCTTTTTCACAGCAGGGGTACTGATTGATTGTAACACAAACGCAACAAAAACGTACACTGAACCTAGTACGTAAATTAATTGATAGGGAAACCTTGAGAGAAAAAGATACTAATTTCAAATACAATGTAGTTAACTCTTTAACCTTTAGCCTGCTGAGCAAATATGTTTTACAGCAATTTTCACCTACTACATTTTTAAAATTCAAGCTAAAGTCAATGTGTCTACCAAAATGCAATCAGGATGTCCAACAGTTTGAATCCTGATGAGACGCCGAGTTACTCGGCGTCTCATCTGGATCCAAACTGTTTGCATAGGTATTCACTCATCCGCCCATAGCAGGCTAGCGGTTAATGTAGTTATCTTAACTCTGCTAATGCCGCATCTGTGATTACCTATGCAAACAGTTTGAATCCGATCTGTTTGTTACTGTGACTGTTTTGGAAACAAAAATGAAGAACAACAAATATCAAAATTGTAGCAGACGACAAATTTTGCAGACGACAAAAATTGGCAGCGAAAGAGTTAACCCTTTCTTAAATAAATACGCCTTTCTACGCCTCTGTAAAAGTCACCTTTTGAAAACATTGTGATAATCAGAGCATTTGATCCATAGGAGCAAATGCTCTATTTATTACAATGGTTTAAAAACTACACAATTCTAACATTTTCCTTTTCTCTAGTAAATGCTTCTTTTCGGTAGATTAATTCAAAGAGGTTGGGTCTAAATTGATAAAAAAGTATACTCTGCTCATAATTTCGCCAATTTTGAGTAATAAAATAGCTTCAGAATCGGAACCTAAGTGACTTGAACTTACTTAGTGCTAAAGCACATGGTAAGGAAATAGTTGTTTGTATCGAAAAAAGAGCATTTTTTATTACCTCAGAAACCAACGGAAACATATTTGCCTTGTACGGAATCTGTTGTAAAATCATTTATGTGTAGCGGACGTACTGGATGTACAGTAGAACCTCTCTAATGCGACCGCTTAATGAATAAACATGGCTGTCTTCATAAGCAAGTATTAGCTTAATGCAGGACGAAAGTAAAGGGTTAACCAACTGGCGTCTATCGTCCCTTAAATAACACGAAAAACCGTGTAAATCCTGAATGATCCCCCTGGTCAGGGTCTATACTGTCTGTCGAACCCATCCGTGTCAATTATTTATTAACCATTCGCTTGCTATTCACTCAATATACATAGCTGTAAATAGTGAAGACCCAGATGAGACAGCAACCAATGCACTCCACCGCAGTGATTTCACAGCGAAATACTTGTACACGGTGAAGATATATGTAAATATACAACAGGGCATGGGTAAAGAAGGAGAAATGTATTTCAAAATTCAGCAAGAGAAGGGTTAAAGCACAACTTTTGTTTGTTGTATCCCCGAAGCATGAAACGTGGATGATTTCCCAAATCAGATATGGGCGGATTGTCCTTACATAATATGAGAATAAATACAGTTGAACGTTCATATCTCGATCTCGGACTTCGGGATAACTCGAACTAAATGTACTGTCCTTCCAAAACTTACAATACACCATTGCTTCAAAATGTATCACTGCAGATATCTAAAAACAAATGAGACAGCTTAATACAGGTCTAAAGTAATGCTGAAAGCTTCTACATGTAAAGGACTTGTATTAAGCTGTGAACTAGAGAAATTGTTCAGATTAGAAAGCGGATACCTAGAAGTTCTGTTATCTCGAACAAAGTTGTATAGTCCCTTGAAGTTTGAGATATCGAAGTTTGACGGTATATTACATGAACTATGTATACAGAAAATATTAGATATTGAATTTTTTTAATAAAGTATTAGACTTTACCTGTAAATCATAATATCTTCTCAAACTAAGATATGTTACATAAAAAAATAGTACATCCCACTGAGGGATGCTTTTATTGCATTACAGTGAGTTTAAAAAATAGTTTAAGGCATTTTAGGCTCACTGGTAGGTGACTATAATGCAATTAGGACCGAAGTGTGCTGTACTATTTCTTATCGTAGCATACCGCGCCTCTCTATTCACCAACGTATTTTTACAGTTCTGTGTTGCTCGGGCTTTAATAAGTATTTAACTTATTTCAGTCGTATTAATCTGCAAATCAAGTATTGCATTTACCAAAATTTAGTTACTAAAAACGTTTTTGTATTAGTTTTAATCAAGCTGAATAATAATTATTATTTTGAACAGAAAAAAAAGAAAATGCAAAAAGAAATAAACGGTCTTGTTTTTATATTTATTGAATAATATATTATTTAGAATTTTGTAAATAGTTAAACGCGTTTTCCGTACCCGCGGAAATTACCGAGCACAGCGGGCCATACAGGCGTGCGCTATCGCAAAATAGTGATCGTTGTGTTTTATATAGGTAAAAAACGTCTGACAGAACAGATTTTAAGAAGAATACTACTTAGATAATGTATAATCCCTCCAATGCGACCACCAAAAACGGGCATAATTCTTGGTGGCAAAGGCAGTTGGTAGCTTAATGCAGGATAAAAATTATGCAAGATCTTTCTGCATAACGTTCGTCCTGCATTAAGAAACCACCTGCTTATAAAGGCAGAAATGTTTATCCATTAAGTGGTCGTATTAGAGGGTATCTACATGTATAACCTTTTATTCAAATTCGACTATTCAAACCTTCTGAGAAACTAATGAACGAATGTCAAACAGTTTGGAAGCAGATCAGACGACGAGTGACTCGTTGTCTCTCCTGATTCCAGGGTGTGTGTAAAGGCCAGTCAGGTCGTGGTTAGAATGAGAAGGGTTAATGTCAATTTGAAAACAAAGGAAATATTAACCCTTTCCCCGCCAATGTCGCATAAATGCACCACGACAAATAGTGCAGTCCCAGATCAATAGAGGTTGTGACAAAAAGTGAAGTCCCTGATCAGACGCCGCCTTGAAAAGGCGGCGTCTGACCAGGGACTTCACTTTTTGTCACCATCTCTATTTTTCTATATACATGTATGTGCTTTATTCCTTTGAAATTTGCATTTATTTATCGAATTTATTTATCATTTATGTACAGAATGATGTAACAAATATTGGATTGCAGACGACAATTAGAAACTTGGCACCGGAAGGGGTTAATCCATTGACTCTTTCCCCACCGATGTCGCTTGAGAGACATTTATAAAGCTTGCTGCAATAAACGAATATGTGATTACCTTTGTAAACAGTTTATGTTTTGAGAAGAAATTGAAAAGTCACTTGGATTTAAAGAAGACTGCCATGCTTATATAACATTCAATGAGATAAAAGAAAGTGAATTCGTAGATATGTGTCACTGTAGATGATGCCGTGATAAGATGCCTTAAGTTAAAGTGTTTTCAACAACATCTATTTATTTCTCCACCAAACCCTATGTTAAGATCACTCTTAAGAATCGTCTCGAAGAGTCAATCCTAAAGAGAGGCTACACTATAGGGGTTGGTGGAGAAATTACGAATGCATTATTTCTATTTGACTCTAACTATAGAAGTAAACGGTTTTGGGCAACAAATAAGATATGTGCGTAGTTCATCTTAATCAGAAATTCTTACAAGGAAACCCGATACAAGAATCAATACATGGTAATCAGAAGTATTTGAGATTCTGTTAAAGTCCGTATTCTGTATGGAATTTAAATAACACACACTGTATTTTGGATCAGATGCATCAAAGATTCCTCGGCATAATAATACTAAGAACCTTTGTCATTCATATATCAAGCAGCATATATCATGCAACCATATTACACAATAGAATATTTGTAATTCGGTTATGAGACTACATTTCTTTAACCCTTTCCATCAAACAAACGATACTTGACACTTTTGCAAACAGAGAAGACCCAGTGTGTTAAGTGTGCTATGAAATCATGATAGATCTTACTCTACAGCTTCTACCACGGTAGAACATTCATGTATAATTATATAAATACATATACAGTAAAACCCCGCTAATGCGACCACCAAAAAGGGGCATAATTCTGGGTGGCAGAGACAGGTGGTAGCTTAATGCAGGTCGAACGTTATGCAGAAAGCTCCTATAGGAGCTTTCTGCATAACTTTCGTCCTGCATTAAGCAACCACCTGCTTTAGACGACACAAGTGGCTGTTTATTAAGTGGTCGCATTAGCGGGGTTTCACTGTATGCTATTATAAAAAAATAGCTTATAAATATCATTCATGATTTAATTATTTCTTACAATGTTCAACATATTCACACTACATTACATTCATATCAAACACATTTACTTATTGGACGTAATGCATTTTATCCAGCGGCTTAGAAGATACACACACGTTCTTATATGTATAGATTCAATGCCAACACCTGCTCCTATTTGAAAACGCATTGAAGTTGTAACATTTATTTAGTATTAAAATTATATGTATGTAAATTACAGTGCATTTTCGCTAACTAATTCCCTCCTACTTATTTCGAGTTCATAATATATTTGCAAACAGTTTAGACCAAGATCATAGGGCTCCCGAAGGAACCCTTTGATCAGAGTATGTCCTGTTTGCCATAAAAATCATCATCTTCAGTGATACATTTTGATACATTTATTTGTTTAATTAATATTCTGAAAAGAGGAACCAAATTCAATTATCCAGCAGATTAATGGTTTATGGCGTCACAAAAATGTTTTGACACTATTCAGAAATATGCAGAAAGTACGTAACAGACTATATTCTTAAACAATTATTACATCAACAAATACATGTATAATGTTCAGTAAAATGTTAACATTTGCAGTAATATAAGTAGTTGCACTGACAGAACGATAAAACATAGGTAGAACTTTCAACGATTACCTTTTAAACACCAGCTTTTATATCAAGTATCCTCATTTATCAATATCCACCTGCGATATTCGGTTACTCGAATGAACTACTGAATGACGCACCTTTTGGCACAACGGCTACCAACTCAACTATATGACATATAACCCGAGCGCCAAGACGATCACAAATGAATTTATTGCCTCTGTTTACTGCAAAACGGAACGCTTGCTCTTGCCTAACTGTATTTTACCACCCAAAGTCTCCAAGGAAACTAGTGTAAGATAATTTCCTGCTAAATGCGGACATTTGTATTATTCATAAAATACCTTCAACACCGATGAGGTAAGGGTGGCTGCATTGATTGGAACCGTCCTGTGTTCATTCCCCAGAGAAGGATTATAGTTTCTAATTACCTTCTTGTGTAACACTGGCATAGCGGCATGAAATATTAACCTAGTGCTTGAGCTCGCTGCTCTTCGTCCTTGTCAGAGATAAAGAATACTTTGTAAACTCGCGATGCCGCGTGCTCTCTCAAACAAATATTATTCACTCGTCTTTGAGGCAGGTGACAGCTTAAAGCAGCCACCTAAATCTTCATTAACCCTTTCCCTCATACAAACGTGTTTTCACGCATTTGCAAACAGAGTAGACCCAGATCAGACGGCTCATAGGAGCCGTCTGATCAGGGTCTGCTCTGTTTGCTTATGGTATTTGATAAATCTATTTCTATACTTTCTAACATGGCCACAATGTTCCACCTTACATATTTCATTATAACTATTTTGTCCATGAATGATCAATAGGTATTGAAATTTGTAATAAACACAGAACAGGGAAATGGTTAAAACAAATTCCCTCCTTGTGACGCATGTTTGTGCCTCTGTAAAAGTCACATTTCGAAACCATTGAAATAGGACCATAGGAGCAAATGCTCTCTATTTATCACAATGGTTTCAAAACTACACAATTCTAAAAACAATCCTTTTCTCTAGTTAATGCCCCTTTTCGGTAGATTTATTCACAGAGGTTTGGTCTAAAAATAGCCTATATAATATATAATGAGTTAATAAAGATTCGAATTAACGAGGTTTAACTGTATCCTATATTGAGATAGCCCTTCTTCACAAATCGGTCCAGCGACTGATCAGTACCTCCCAACCTACAACCCATAAAGTATCAGGCAGATGGGCGTACTTATGTGAAAGTGGTATAAAACGTACCTGTATAAATCATTGTGTACGTTTAGTACTGCGTAATAATATACCCATCATAATAATCGTTATCTATACAATGTGATGCGGTAAAGGGATACTCTCTACTTGTAGCACTTTTAAAACATTCTTAAAACGAACATAAATAATTTGTTTATATGCTGAAAAGAAGTATATCGCAAGAAAACCGATAGAATAAACGCTGAAGAAGACAAAACGTCATGGGTTTGAAATTCAAGACACCCATGTTATTCGGCAATGTATTGGCATTAACCCATTCCCTTATAGTGACGACTTTTGACGACTCTGTAAAAGTCACTTTGTAAAACCATTGTGATAAATAGAGCATTTGCTCCTATAGGAGCAAATGCTCTATTTATCACAATGGTTTAAAACTACAAAATTCTAAACTGTTCTTTTTCTCTAGTTAATGCTCCTTTTCGGTAGATTTATTGAAAGGAGTTGTATCTAAAAATAGCCGATGAGGGAATGGCTTAATTCGGGTTGCGTTTTAGTTGCGTAACATGTCGAAATAGGCCGATAAACTTTTTTGTACAACAAGCAATTATACTCGTAGGTGTCGACTAAAACGATTTATTTTGTTCCCAAGGGGCATTTTTTATAATGTTGGCAATCATCATAATAACAAATACCACGTTTTCTGACGTTATTAAAATATGCGTCTGTTGTAGAGGCCATCACGTTTAAGTACGTTTTCCGAGTAAATGAGTGAGAAAACTCCACTTTTAACACAGGCTTAAGCAAATTACCAAACAACCCTACCCATTCCGTTAATGTTTAGGTACATAGATCACAATGTACCAAGTAGAAGGGGTGTGCCTTTCTATAGCATATAGCTCACTAGTAGTATTTCAAATACAGAACCAGAAATAACATCTGGTAGTGAAAGGGCGATTATCAAGAACAATCGACTACCACTAGAAACTGTCCAACATATTCGATTATCGATTATGATATGACAGAACTAATTATTGGTTGCTAGAACTGATTCCTTTTATTTTGTCCCTAGAGTGAACTGTGTAAGAGGTGGGCTCCGTTGACTTCTCGTATATCCACGTGATCTGGAGCATATCTCTCCAACTCCTTCACGATTTTGTGTTAGTTTAAAGATAATTAAACTTCAGGCGAAATTTAATTTAGCAGTACAAGGACCGAAAGCGAACCTATGTTGGTCTAAGTCGACACTAATTGCAATTACTATAGCATTAGTTTACACAGCAGGAATGATTATAGTTCAAGTTTACAGATATAATCAGATATATTGTTTGAACTTTGTCAGCTGATCTTCGTACATGGTGTTAATGAGACTCAATGGCCCTATCTGTCACATTTACATGTACATGTATGACAGATATAAAGCTCCAGATAAGATGCGTAAACTAAAATATTTTCAAGTTGAACTTCTTTATTTCTACACCAAACCCTATGTTGTGACCACTCTTTAGAATCGTCTCGAAGAGACGATTCTAACGAGTGGTCACAACATAGGGTTTGGTGAAGAAAAGTCGATTTTAGTATTCGTTACGCACCGTTATCTGGGTGCGTATTCGAATACTAAAACAGGCATTTCTCAAGCAAACCCTCTGCTGTGGCCACTCTTTAAAATCGTCTCGAACTGGCGATGCTATAACATGGACCTAGGTGGAGATATAAATGAGCTTTTCCTTAAATTTGTTACGCATCGTATGTAGGCCTCTGTATAATAATAATTCTTGTCGTCAATTTTATTTTAAGCTGTATGGGAATCAAATAAGTATGCTCTCTTCCCATTTGTCTCATAAATGAGCTGAACGAATGAGCCGAACAGGTACCACCAAAGCTAAGGCATTAACTCAAAAGCCATCAGAATGAGCTTACGCGATCCAAGCAATCTGCAGTTGGATATTGGATAGGGATAAAATGCAATAGCAATTACAAGTGTTGGTGCGTATAGTAGAGACTGACTTAAGCGACCATTCGTTGATTAAACATTTGAATCATAAACAAGTGATGGTTGCTTAATGCAAGACAGGAGCTTTCTGAATTACGTTTGATCTGCATTAAGCTACCATCTGCCTTAATTACATGAAGTTAGGCGTCTTTTTAATGCATATATGCCTGAATAGCTCTGATCTAATAGGTTCGACCACTAAGGGCCCATTTCAAAGATTATCATGTTTTTGAAAAAGGCTCTTAGTGGTCGAAATATTCGATCAGAGTTATTCAAGTATTTATGTATTGTATTAATTCCCTTTTTGGAATGTTATCTTCATTGTGTCTTTTTAATGGTCGTCTAACCCTTGTCCTCATATAAACGAGTTTGCATGCCTGTGCAATCAGATTAGACCCAGATCAGACGGTTCCTGTATGAGCCGTCTGATCAGGGTCTCCTCTGTTTGCTTGTGATATGATATAGTCTCCATATTTTATGTCAACGCAAAGCACTCACATGAAAATTTCACATTATAAAATTGCAGCTAATAAAATTTGATATTCATAATGTCACTATTTCGTATACAGTAAAACCTCTCTATAACGACCACTAAATTGTGTTAATTAGTTGGTTTTTAGGGCAGGTGGTTGCTTAAAGCAAGGTGAAAGTAAAACAGAACGCTCCTATAGGAGCGTTCTGTTTTACATTCACCTTGCTTTAAGCAGCCACCTGTCTTCAAAACAAAATAGTTGATGTAATTTAGTGGTCGTTATAGAGAGGTTTTGCTGTATAAATATTGAACAGGTAAAGGCTAAAAGACTGGTTCTGCAGTATGTATGAGTTAATTAAAACACTGTTGTTAAACCGGCGCAAGCATGGCTGGTGAACGTAGCATCCAATTTGTTCTCCAACTCGAGAGCCAGCACGGTAACACCTTTGTACTGACGAGAGATATGAGAGATCTCCTCATACATAAGGTAACCTAATTATATATACACATGTAATTGTATAATACGTCTTGTGTAATGACACAATGGAGAAGTGAATATGACACCAGATGCTACGCTTGTATAGCACTACAGTTGAACTTTGATATCTCGAACTTCAAGGGACCACACAAATTAGTTGGACATAACCATAGCCGAGTTATCCGATTTCTGATCTGGATAATTTCCTAAATTCACAGCTTAAAGCAGGTCCTGTAGGAGCTTTCAACATTACTTTAGACTTGCATTAAGCTGTCATATGTATTTCTAGATGATATGCGTAGAAGACATTTTAAAGCAATTCTGTGTCGTAAGTTTTGAAATTACTGAACTTTTAGTTCGAGTAATCACGAAGTTCGAGTTATCCGGGTTCGAGTTATCCAAGATCATCTGATTACATTTGTATACAGTATTGATCCGGATGAGACACCAAGTACCATCAGGGTGTAAACTCTTTGATACTGTAAGTATGTTTTTGAAGGAAACTCGAATAATATTCTAAATCCAAATTGAAGCAGACGACACTTTTTGCACACGACAGTAAGGTAAATCTAATAATAGACTGCGCATTATGTATGCTTAATATTCTTCTTCAAGTATAGACTGTTTAACTTTTGTCGCCTGCTTCATTTATCATTATCCTCAACATTATCCTCATAGCATAACATCAATGAACCTCGATATCTCGAACTCGGATAGCTCGACTGGAACTAAAAGTTCGGTCCTTCCAAAACTTACAATACAGAATTGCTCTAAAATGTATTACTACGTATATGCAGAAACACATGAGTGATAGCTGAATATGTCTAAAGTAATGCTGCATTACTTTAGACCTGCATCAAAGATCAGAAATCGAATAACTCGAACTTCTGTTATCTCGAACTAATTTGTATGGTCCCTTGAAGTTCGAGAAAGTTCAAATGTAGTTTGGATTATGAAGAAAGGTCCACTTACTCGGCGTCGTTTGCAAAGATAATCGTAGAGTTGCTACCGGCAACGAAGACATTAAACCGTTTTAGTTAAATTATTGTTAAACATTAGACTTTTAATGCAAAACAATTTGGTTTCTAACGCAAAGTTGAGTTGGAATATTGCAGTATTGCAGTTAGTCTATGAGTTAGAGATACATAAGGTATAGACTCAATAAAACCTAGTCTGCAATTTTCTCTTTTTGTGTTGCAATTTTTGCTTTCGGGGGATCACCACCCTTCAGAATTTATAATCTTCACAACAGCAGGTGTTAAGTGCTTGTGTGGCGGCTGTAAAACGTCGCCCCGTACTTCATTCTCAGTGTTGTTATACCTTCTGATCCTTCGAGATCATGAATTTCAGTACTTCTTGTTCTGAAAATTGAATACCGCTTAAGCCGGTGCTAGGGGGCGTGAGCAGTGTTGCACTTTCAATTACTGCTTATGAACAGACTCAATAAAACCGAGTCTGCAATTTTCTCTTTTTGTGTTGCAATTTTTGCTTTCGGGGGATCACCACCCTTCAGAATTTATAATCTTCACAACAGCAGGTGTTAAGTGCTTGTATGGCGGCTGTAAAACGTCGCCCCGTACTTCATTCTCAGTGTTGTTATACCTTCTGATCCTTCGAGATCATGAATTTCAGTACTTCTTGTTCTGAAAATTGAATACCGCTTAAGCCGGTGCTAGGGGGCGTGAGCAGTGTTGCACTTTCAATTACTGCTTATGAACAGACTCAATAAAACCGAGTCTGCAATTTTCTCTTTTTGTGTTGCAATTTTTGCTTTCGGGGGATCACCACCCTTCAGAATGTGTATCATAATGTAAGGTATATCACATGTACGACAAACTGTGATACATTAGGTATATCACACGTAAGACAAACTGTGATACAAAAGGTATATCACATGTAAGACAACATGTGATACATAACTTGATAAGGTATATCACATGTAAGACAACTTGTGATACATAAGGTATATCACATGTAAGACAAATTGTGATACATAAGGTATATCACATGTAAGACAACTTGTGATACATAAGGTATATCACATGTAAGACAAACTGTGATACATAAGGTATATTACATGTAAGACAAACTGTGATACATAAGGTATATCACATGTAAGACAAACTGTGGTACATAAGGTATATCACAAATTGATCTGTAACCCCATCACCTGATAACCGCACTTTTACTTGCAAACAGCTTAGGTCCAGATGAGACACGAACTCTCTATTATTGACAGTCGGTCATAAGCTTCTCAGATAAACAAATCGAAAGTAAGACCGTTTTAAACATTCATCATTCAAAATGCATTCAATGTGTCTTACATACATGTTTCTAAGGGAAACAGTTTCAACTTAGAATAGTAAGATGAAGTAAAACCTCAATTATTCGAACACTAAAATACGTATTATTATAGGTAGACAGGTATATTTATTTCGGTAAATAACAAGAAACATTAAATAACAAAGCAATGAAATGCGAAATAATACCAAGGATAACACGAAAAAGGAAAACAAACGATGTTTAAAACAGGTGGCAGTTTATTCTTGGTGAAAGCCACGCAGAAAGCGCCTCTAGGAGTCACGATAACGTATACATGTATATTGATCTAACGTTTAGTTTTATCAAAATGTATATTTATTTCATTGATGTTTCACCGGTGTTGCCTTGCAGCTCGTTTTGGTAAGGTCTCGCTCTGGAACATGTAAATCACGTTAGTCTTTTATGTTTCCCGTAAAATGCCGATAGCATTTTATTTGAATTTCCAGAAAGTTCAAACTTAGTTAGTTTGTATTCTGCTCTTGTCTTGCTTTTCGTTTCGGTAAGGCATTAGCATAGGCAAATCAACTTCAAGGAATGCTTAAACGAAACGGAGGATCTCCGATGAATGTTTAGTGTGTGTCATATTCATTGTGGTGGATGAGTTTCATAGAGACAATTTGTGATGAGCAAGATTCTTTTTATTACATAACCCTGAAATGTGCCATAAAACATGAAATAGGCTATATATAGCTGTCGCTATACATGTATTAGCTAAGATTGGCTAATATTTAAATGACGTCACTGGCACCATGCTTTGGGTCTGGGTATTATCTTTAAGATTCATTATTGTTCAGATTCACACTGCTCATTTGAACGGAAAATTCACTAATGCATTTCCACAGTTTACGGCACTCTGTTTTGGCACTCTCACACCGAAGTTTATGTGATAAAATGTGTTTTGTGATTGTATTGTAAATTGCATTGTACTATTATTAATTTGATTGGTATAGCATGAATAATGATATGTATGTTTAATGTACCAGTGATTCAATTATATGTGCACTGTGTAATCCTTAACAGGGAAATAAAGAGTACATACCTGCCTACAAGGGTCTAAATTCTTCTATACAGAACATTCGAATAATCGAGATTTTACTGTGTATTATATCGACGTTACACTTATACAGGGACGCTAACTACAGATACTTCTGTCTCGAATGCAATGTTCGTTTCAGCCCTTTACTCATTGTATGTTGATGAAAGAAATAATGACATGATGTAGACCTTGTCCTAACTTCTAAGCGATCCTTCACTTATTGAACATAGGAGTCTTAAAAAGAAGGTGGTTGCTTAATATAGGGCAAAAGTAATACAGAAAGCTCCTATAGGAGCTTTTTTTAATTGATTTTAATCTGCATTAAGTTACCACGTGCCTTACAGACCCATAATTATACCTTTGTTTCATGGCCGCTTCAGACAAATTCTACTGTAATTGATATTAATTAACTAAAACACTACAATGGCAAATGAACATGGATTTTTTTATCCACGACAGGAACGGTAAAATAAATCTATATTTGTTCATATGCAACAGAGCGGCCTCCCCTGATTAGACGGCTCCAAGAGGAGTAAATGCGTTACAATGGATATCGTATCTAACGAGTAAAGAGTTAAATGAAACCATTTCAGATTATCAGAATTTCGTAAACCGAATTTTTCTACAACAATAATGTTGTATGACGGAGATTCAGAATGACATGGGGAGACTGTACTCGATCGTAAAACAGGGAAAAGGGAAACGATCAAATGGAGTTGAAATATAAATAACGCAGCACCTACGAATTTGCAAACATGTTTATGTTCGATGTTATTTATAGTCTTCAATGAATCTACGTGTAAGATGTATTACCAACATAAGGATAAAGTCAACGGCTTTAAAGCCACATGCGATAAGCCCATGTAAGTGTCGGTATGTTCTGCAGACCCACTGAATAATAGAACACAAGGGACACACGCTTGCCGCCATTGCGTGACAAACCAGTATTAACTATTTGCGCGAGCTAGCTGCACATTTATGGCAACCTATGTAAACAATCTGGATCCAGACACGTCACCCAGTAACACGGCGTCTCATCCGAATTCAAACTGTTGGATACTCCAACTACATTTGTGAAGAAACATAATGAATAAACGAACTTTCAGAATTGCAGCGGACACAATTTTTTGTTGCAGAAGAAGCATTACTTAACATGCAAAGTAGTTATTAAGTATTAACCTGCTTTAGAAATTGATGTCTATTCAAATGTTTGCTTGCCGCATAATTCTGTAACATCTGGTACTTAATTAGAGAAGGTAACACTTGTATATCAAACAAATCAGACCTCGACTGTCAAAGTAAAATCTGGAAAGTGAGTATATGGATAAATAAAATCCCGATGATCAAGGGAAGGGATTAGGTATTTTCTTTGGCTTATGGTTATGGCACATAAGTGAATATAAGATAATGAGTTTGTTGAAAATACTTTTCTCGTTATAACCCTTATCATCCATCCTAAGCGCGACCTGACTGGTGTGTACAAATAACTTTGATCCAGAGAAGTAGATGCTGGCATGTATGAATGAATGAGTAATGAATGAATGATCTATGAATGATTGAGAATATTAATTTCCTCCAGATTAGAGGCATGGCAGAGTGTATTTTTCAGAGAGTGTATTTTTCAGAGAGCTACAGATAAAGGTGCATACCTAAATACTAAAATCGTCATATCTCCACCAAAACCTATACTGAGACCACTCTTTAGCATCGTCTCGAAGAGACGATTCTAAAGAGTGGTCACAATATAGGATTCGGTGGAGAAAAAAAGGAGCTATTCTTGAAAATGTTAAAATTTACGCATCTTATCTGGAGCTGTTTCCAGCATGATGAGGTATAATGCATTGACATACTGGGGGACATAAAACACACGACACTGGTTTATCAAAGAGAAACAAACAGGTTAAGTCGGCATTTAAATTTTAAGATGGAAATAAATAAAATCCCCCTAAACTTTTAGTATAGATGTCACTCTTTATAACCTGGTGACTACTTAATACAGGATGACAGTAATGCAGAAAGCTCCTGTTGGATATTTCAGAGTCACCTTCACCCTGTATTAAACTGACACATATCTTAAAGGCTTGTATTGATACTAAGTTGAACCCTTTCACCGCCGATATCGCAAAAATGTACCACGACAAATAGTGCAGTCCCAGATCAGACGCGGCGGCGTCTGATCAGTGACTTCACTTTTTGTCTCAACCTCTAGTTCTATATATGTGGCTTATTCTTCTGAAATTTGTATTTATCTCATTTTCTTATTTCTTACTGAATGGTTTAACACATGGTTTAACAGGCTACAATTTGAAATATGGCACCGAAAGGGTTAATGTATGGCATATGTTGCGTTTACTGTAGTACAATACCACATAATCCAGGCATATGTACCAAGGTACGGTCGGGGTAGATGGTACATAGTAATGCATTGACTTGATATATTATAGTTTTGTTTCTTGTGTATGTAATAGCTCCGTATGATTTGAGCCTAAACCAGCATGGTGCCATACGCCAATGAACGAATGACATGCAAAGTCAACAAAAATGCTTTTTCCCTCAATATGCTGTCATCGTATACCACTGAACGAACGACATGCAAAGTCAACAAAAACGCTTCTCCCTCGAAATGCTGCTATCGTACACCACTGAACGAACGACATGCATAGTAAAAAATGCTTTCACACTCGACGTGCTGTCATTCAACATTGGACGAAGAATATAAATAGTGGACAATAAATGTTTTCTCCCTCGACACGGTGGCATTTACTGATCGGAGGATATGCATAGTCAACAATAAATAGTTTCTCCACCGACAAACTGTCAAACAACACTGAAAAAAGGATATGCATAGTCAACAAAAATGCTTTCTCCCTCGAAATATTTTGGCAATAAATTGCATTTCATTTGCATCCAATAAATTGTCTGGCGACTTGAGTCAAAATAATCCAAAAGTTAGACAATAGAATAATTTCTTGCACTCATACTCAAAATCCGGTTATCTGATGCGAAGACGATTATGTTCTATTGTTTCTAGTGATTTACATATATCTGATCTTGATGTTTATGTTTAAAGACTATTTTTAAAAAAAATATTGTTTAGCTAATAGTGTCAGTGCGATCAATCAACAAAGGCGATATAGGGATCAGAGACCCATCGTATTTAAGATTTTAGCTGCAGACACCAACTGTTTTGATAATACCCTTTAATATTAAACACGATTGTATAAATCATTGTCATCAAACACGTTATGTTACCCAAAGTTTCCTAAGAATTCTGACAAAACATTGAGATAAACGAAGGCAGAAAGTGCAAACCAAGATCAAACACGGTTCCTAAAGGAGCCTTTTGACCAGGGTCTTCAGCAGAGGTCCAGATAATATGCGTAAATAAAAACATTTTCAAGAATAGCTAATTTATTTCTGCACCAAACCCTATACTGTGACCACTCTTTAGAATCGTCTCGAAGATTCTAAAGAGTGGCCATAGTACAGTAAAACCTCTCTTAACCGGACATTAAATTTAGTATAAAGATCGGTCTTGAAGACAGGTGACAGCTTAATGCAGGGTGGACATCATGCAGAAAGTTCCTAGAGGAGCTTTCTGCATGACTTTCACCCTGCATTAAGCAGTCACCTGCCTAAAATATCTAAATTCTTCTCTACTAGAATTCCGGTTAAGAGAGGTTTTACTGTATAGGGTTTGGCGATTTTAGTATTTGCGTACGCACCTTGACCTGCTGCTCTGGTCACTCTTTAATATACTATGCCAATCTAATTTAGTTATCAAAACTTTAATTATTCAGCTTTACCAACCGATGGACAAAACAAACTTACGGTACCGTATTATCTCTAAATTTATAAAAAAAAAAAGGGATGGGCTTCTTGCAGTTTAGATACATATATACAGGTGGTTGCTAAATGCAGAATGAAAGCAATGTAGATCGCAGTAATCTACACCGCCTGTATAAAAACTATATTTATTTAATGGTGATTAATGGTGATTATACTGGGTTTTAGAACTTTTATTAATCGTTAGTCCCCCGTCCCTGAAATAAAGGGGTGGGGGTGTTATAGCGGGAATATTTATTAGGTAGAATACGGCAATAAGTGTACCGCCGCAGTTGAAGATATGTTACAGTCCTTGTAGGATTGGTTTTCAAGTTATATTTCGTGTGCAATGTCATTGTTTGTGTTTATTGCACGTGACGGAGCAATATGAAATAAAATCACACGAAATGTATTGAGTTTAATAACTATATCTGTTCAATAAGTATAAATCTCTGCATGAAATATAATAAATGTACAACTTCGGTCTGCCTTCGGCGTGACAATCCGTCATACAGCAATCTGTATCTGGGTAGCCGATGGCATTCACACGCCATCTAAACAATCCTTCAGCCTAAGAAAAAGTTTCATTCAGAGTTTGGAAACATCTATTATTAACTCTTGTCATGCTGAAAAAATAATATCCTCTCATTCTCTGATTGGCCAACATTTCCGCTGATTTCCGATTTGATCAAACATTTGAAATACTATCGACCGAGTATCGACCTGCTTGGATCCCGATGAGAACCCGAGTGAGTCGATCTTAACTGTTCGCAAATGCAATCCAAGACACACATGACGCGACGAGAACTAATTTTGAGATAGCAATAATACAATCTGTAATAAAAGGCCGGATTGCAAAGACTTCTTATGTTTCTTAGACGACAATTACAGTAAAACCTCTCTATAACGGCCACTAAATTGTGTTAATTATATGGTATTTAGGAGCATTCTGTTTTACTTTCACCTTGCTTTAAGCAGCCACCTGCCTTCAACACGATATATTTGATGTAATTTAATGGCCGTTATAGAGAGGTTTTACTGTAGAAATTTGGCGCCAACAGGGTTAACGTCTGGTCTGTTTTGCTTAAGGAATAATACATAACTGGTTCTACAGATTTTGCCATGGCCAACAACTCCTGCGTTCGTATACAATTTTGAAAATGCATGTACATGTAATTAATGTTCGCTATGTAGCTATTTCTTACATGAATATTCATGAACAAACGAGAATGCTAATATTCAGTAAAACCCTGCTAATGCGACCACCTAAAAGAGGTATAATTCCGTGTGTTAGATGCAGGTGGTAACTTAATTCGCATTAGAGGGGTTCTATTGTATATTGTATATACTGTGAATAAACTACACAAACGGGAAAATTCATGTAGTTACTCACATGGGAAATACAAGTACTCACTGTAGATCATTTCAAGAACTAAAATTAAAGAAATTCAATTTAAGACCCCGATGCAACACATTATTTTGGCGTTAACTTAATTTTGTTGGGTGTTTCAATTGGTTTTGAAAAGGCTATTATAGATCACTGATAGTATTGTAGTTCTTCTGAGTCTCTCTGTCATATATTAAAGCATACACTTTCCGATACCAATAACAGAAACCCTCCTAAAACGCTAAGGTTGTAATTATCTGTTGCAGTAAAGCCTCACTACGAGTATAACGGAATTTCAATTTAACCCTTCGCTTGCTATTCACGTCAATATACCTACCTGTAAATAGTGAAGACCCAGATGAGACAGCTCCTGTAGGAGCTGTCTCATCAGGGTCTGCACTATTTACAAGTTGATTGTGCAACCAGTGCATTCCACAGCAGTGATTGCACAGCGAAATATGTGTACACTGTGAAGATATATGTAATTATACAACAGGGCATGGGTAAAGAAGGAGAAATGCATTTTAAAATTCAGCAAGAGAAGGGTTAATACCAATGCTAGCATTAAAACAAGTGGCAGTATATATCGCAAGGAAACTACCAAAAAGATTTCTGAACAACTTTTATCCTGTTCTCAAACGCTTCTTCGCATTGGAAGTAATCAAAATGACACCAGGTCCAGAATTGAGCAGACAATATTTTTTAATGCTGTGTAAGGGTTAAAATTATCAATTAACCTTTAGCCTGCTATGTGTAGATGAGCGACTGCCTATGCAAACAGTTTGGATCCAGATGAGACGCCAAGTTACATTAAGATCCAAACTGTTTGACACCCTGGTTGCATTTTGGTAGACAAATTGGTTATAGCTTGAAATTTGAAAAAATTGTAGGTGAACAATTCTGTAAAAATAATTTGCTCACTTAAACAGTGAGTATTTGAGTTGGGTTATATGGAACTGGGACAATGGACAACTCCTACATTTATAATGCTGATGGATGATGCGATTATGATTGAGATGATGAATGGTAGCAGGCAGTTAATGTTGGCTAAGTTCATGCTCTACAAAGCAATGCGTTGATACGAAACCATACTCACAACCTTCTTTTATTGCCTAGACGGTATTTATTTTCTCTTGATACAAAGTATGACATCCTTTACAGCCGGTAAAAGATTCACATTATATAACCAAACTGTTGGTAAAATGTTGAGAGTCTTTATGCTTCACCCCGCTGATAAAATGTTCAAATCTAGAACTCGTGCAATTGTGGCTACTC
This sequence comes from Azorinus chamasolen, assembly GCA_963576725.1. Taxonomy (NCBI): domain Eukaryota; kingdom Metazoa; phylum Mollusca; class Bivalvia; order Cardiida; family Solecurtidae; genus Azorinus; species Azorinus chamasolen. The sequence goes on from OY755236.1 coordinate 30,370,920, forward strand.
CCGATTGGCTTAATCGTTTAACCCTTTCCTCCATAAATACGCCTGTCTACGCCTCTGTCAAAGTCACTTTTGAAACTATTTTGATAAATAGAGCATTTGCTCCTACAGGAGCAAATGCTCTATTTATCATAATGGTTTCAAAATTCTAACATTTTCCTTTTCTCTAGTAATTGCTCCTTTTCGGTAGATTCATAAGAGGTTGTGTCTAAAAATAGCCTATGGAGAAAAGGGTTAAGAATCTATTGACCAAGTGTCAAACAGCGTGGATTCTGATGAGAAGCCGAGTTACTCGGCATCACATCTGGATCAAAATTGTTTGCCAATGCGACACAGGGTGGTATTAGCAGAATAAGGGCTGATAGAGTTTTTAACCCTTTCCCTGTTGAATATTCATGTAACGACGTCATGAATATCAATAAGAATATTTTTTACAATGACATGAACACAGGATATTTTGGTTCAGGCAGAAACTGTAGAATCAGATCTATATTCACCATAAACAAACAGAGCAGACCCTGATCAGACAGCTCCTATCGGAGCCGTCTGAACCGGACCTACTCTGTTTGCAGATGCGCCAAAATGCGCTTACATAAGGGAAAGGGTTAAATAACTCTCTAATCACGTGATAAAATGAACTATTTCAAAAAATATGTGCATAGTGTGACTTAACATTTAGCCTGCAGCTGGGGTATGAGTGCTTACATGTATCTATGAAAATAGTTTGGATCCAATTTGGAGTAACTCCGCCTCTCATCAGAATCCAAACTCTGTGTTACTCTGATCGTGTTGGAAATACATGTATATGCAATGCCAACTGTCATATACTGAAATCGATGACATTTTTAGCGACAAAAGTTTGCTTAGTTATTTAACAAGGATTTTGTTCCGGACAAGGGGGTAAACAATGAGGCATCTCGTCAGTGCTTGCATTTCTTGCTCCGAACCAACAAAACGATAGTTGAAGAAACGCTCCATCAAATTTTAATTACAGTAAAACCTCGATTATTCGAATTTTCGGTATAGAAGAATTTAGACCCTTTTAGGCAGGTGGCTGCTTAATGCATGGTGAAAGTCATGCAGAAAGCTCCTAGAGGAGCTTTCTGCATGTGACTTTCACCATGCATTAAGCTGCCACCTGTCTTAAAGATCGATAATTATACGTATTTTAGTGTTCGAATAATCGAAGTTTTACTGTATTAGTATATAATATCCATCTCGACATGATGCAAATGCTATATAGAGACATTCCTTATATATATCCATATTACGTTATCATACTAACCTCAGTTATTTATATTCCATTATCAATGATTCTCTTTTGTCAAGGAACATAATTATTGTTCAAGTCATATCAATGAATTACTGTATCCATGCTCTCGATATACAGAATCATTTTCATTGTATTTCTATTTTCTGAATTAAGAATTGATCAATTTAATAGGAGAGAGAAACGTAATCAGCGGAAAGACATCAAACAAAGTAGATAATCGACAAGGCTGATAAACAAACTTGGCGCTGTTGACAACCAATGCTCTGTTTGCTAATGATATGATGAAAATATGATTTCTACAGCTTCTGCCACGGCCAAACATCCCTGTATCCATGTGCTATTATAACAACTACATGTAATCTAATTAATATTCATGATGTCAGTATTGCTTACCTGAATAATTATTGAGTAAAATGTTAAACTTGGCCTACCCAAGCTACGCCCCTGTCTAATCGGATACAATTGTATCAATTCCAACTGGTTAACCCTTTCCCTGATGTATATTCATGTAGGAAATAATGACGTCATAAGTATTAATAAGATTATTTTTATAATGGCTTATGAACACATGATATTTTGGCTCAGGAAGAAGCTGTAGAATCATATCTCAATTACACCATAAGCAAACAGAGCAGACCCTGATCAGACGGCTCCTGTAGGAGCCGTCTGATCTGGGTCTACTCTGTTTGCAGATGTGCCAAAATGCGCTTACATAAGGGAACGGGTTAAGGCTTCTGAGAAAGTTAAACGTCTTGCATCTTGATAAGATGCAGAGTTGCTATGTGTCATATCTGGGTCCAAGCTGTTTGCAAATACCAATATGTAGCGGGATTTAAATGGTTAAGAGACTAACGAAAAACATGGTGGTAATTGTATTTCGCCCACGTTCTTATTATGTGAAATAATGACATGTTATTTACCGATATATAAGGAACAGCTGAATATACGTCTGTATATACGTAAATGGAATACACGCGTGTCGACAAGAAAATATATTGGTTTAAGCCATTGCCTCATGAATACTCATATAAGTAGCTTGGATTAAATTAATGTGTAGGCCGAATTTACATGTACCCCTTTATACTATGAATATTGATGTACAATGTTAGCAATAATGGCATCATGAATACTAATTAGATTAATGGTTATAATAGCACATAGATACACGAAGTATTTGCCGTGGCAGAAACTGTATTATAACATCAGCAAACACAGCAAACCCCGATCAGAGGTTCATATAGAAGCCGTCTGATCGGGGTTTACTCTGTTTTGTTTGCAAAGGCATAGAAAGGCCTACTGAGGGAGTAAAGTCACTTGCAGCCCAAACATACATTTATGAATATTGTATGTTTTGCATCCCCCACCCCCTTTTCAACTTTCTTGGAAAAGTGTAGACCGCGGCCTATATGGCCTAAAGGAAGCTTCGTCCCTGAATTATTCATATAACAATAATGACATCGTGAGTATAATCTAGACTACTTTTATTATGGCATATATACATGAGTGGTATTGGTAGAAATTGTAGAAACACATACATGTATATATATTGTTCAAACAAAACATATCATTATCAAACTACCTCTATAGGCTCTCTCTGATTTGAGTCTACTCTGTTTGCAAAGAAGTCAAAATGCGTGTATGGGGTATAGAGATATATAATAAAACTTAAATGGATAAAAGCAATATTAAAGTGAAGTGAAATATCCCAATACAACTTATATAACAGTTCAAACACCTGAAAAAGATATAGTCTCGGAACATGTAAAAATGTGCAATAATTTTAAGTCTGGTTCTTACATAAAACAACATAAACTTTCTACTTTGTACTGGATTCCGAAACTACATAAAAACCCTTATAAGGCGCGTTTTATTGCCAACTCTAGCTGCTGTACCACTACTAAATTATCTATACTTTTGACGTCCTGTCTTACTACGATCAAAGAACATGTAAAACGCTTCTGTGATAAAATATATGAAAATTCTGGTATTAATGTTTTTTGGTCCATAACAAATTCAAATGATGTTTTAACAAAACTTGAAAATGAACAGTATAACATTTCTTTACTGAGCTCTTATGATTTCTCTACACTCTATACTACTCTACCTCACCATCTTATAAAGGATAAACTTATTAAATTAATAGAAACAACCTTTGCCAGAGAAAACAAAATGTTCATTGCTTGTAATGTTCAACGTTCATTCTTTTCGAATTCAGAAGTTGAACATTACACAATGTGGACTTGCCTTGATGTTTGTAGATCTCTTACCTTTCTTTTAGATAATATATTTGTGCGTTATGGGGATACCATATATCGTCAAGTTGTTGGTATACCCATGGGTACAAATTGTGCCCCTCTTGTTGCAGATTTGTTTTTGTATTGCTATGAGAGGGATTTTATGCTTAGCTTAAAACCTGATACACACACCGATATTGTTAATGCTTTTAATAAAACTTCAAGGTATTTAGACGATATTTTGAATTTAGATAATCCTTATTTTGATACTATGATTTCTTCAATTTACCCAAAAGAACTGTCTTTAAACAAAGCTAATCAATCTGACATTAATGCTTCATTTTTAGATTTGAATCTTTCAATTACAAATGATAAAGTTTCGTCCAAAGTATACGATAAAAGAGAAGATTTAATTTTAAAATTGTTAATTATCCTTTTCTAGATGGAGATGTGCCACGTTCTACATCTTATGGGGTTTATATTTCTCAACTTATTAGGTTTGCCCGAGCCTGTTCTTTGCTTGAATATTTTAACAGACGTAATTTAGTTATAACTGATAAACTTCTTAAGCAAGGTTACAGATATCACAAACTTTGGAAAACTTTTTCTAAATTTTATTATCGAAATTTACCTCTCATTAGTAAATATAATTGCAATCTACGGACGTTACTGCGACAAGGCATTTCTCAACCAGAATTTTATGGGGATGTTATCTACAAACTTGGGGAAATTCGGGGTCATATCCATTTTCATGATTTGTTTATAAAACGCATTAAAACATTTAAAAAGAAAGGTTATGATCCTATTATATTGCAACGCACTGCATGTTTGGTTATCGACCCTTTTACAGTCGGTAGCTACGCTTCCCTCTTTGCTTGCGCGATGACAGGCCGAGGGTAGTACTCTATGATGGTATACTCTTAAACTTGGATACATGATGAGCTTACCAGACTCATGTATTACTTTTTCCCTGTCGTGCCCTTAACGGCTTACCTGCAGGTGCTCTGACGTCATCAAAGTCATTGAGTACATATTTGACGGATTGTCACAGTTATTATGCTATGTTTTACATGTTGTCCTGTGTTCACCGTCGTCTATGTTGTGGGTAAGTCCAGCGGGGATACCTTTATTTACAATATTTGTAAAGCTAGGGTGACTTTGAGAGAAGTGTGAGGCTAGGACGTCCGTAAACCGGTTTAAACCCCCAGTGGTGTTTTTGCTACTGACCGTGCCAAGGCGGTACTCTCTTTGTCACCCTTCCTTTTGTTTGCCTTGCGTCTTTGTGCTTGTGTTTTTGTTCATATGTGGAACGTTTGTCTCTGGTTCTTGTGTGTCTTTTGGTGTTTTCTGTGTTCATTTCGTGTGTGTGTGTGTGTGTGTGCGTTTGGGTGTGTGGTTGTGTGTGTGTGTGTGTGTCATGCTGTCTATCGGTGTTTTGGTGGTGGTTGCGTCTTGTATGTGGCTTTGCCTGCTTGACTTTACTACTTTTCCATTTACTCGTCTACCAAGTATCATGCACGTCTTGTTAAAATTTCAAATCATACTCCATCTCTAATACATCTCCAGAAAGTATGTCATTCTAACAGGCATATTTGGTTATTGTATTTCGAGTGTTTACCCTTTACTCAATTAATATTCATGTCAGAAATACAAGAATTTGAATATCAATTATCTGAGTGTTTTTATAATAGCACTATGAATAAGGGAAAGTTAACCGTGGCAAAAAATAGAAACATACAGTAAAATCCCGCTAATTTAATGCGATTAATACAGTAGACCCCCTCTAATGCGACCACCTAATGAATAAACATGGGTGTCTTTATAAGCAGGTGGTTGTTTACTTTTGTCCTGCATTAAACTACCACCTGCATATAACATCCAGAATTACATGTATACCTCTCTTAGGTGTTTTTACTGCATTTGTGTTTCAATAAGTAAACCGAACATACACTGATCGGACGGCTCCAATAGGAACCGTCTGGTTAGAGAGTCTGATCCGTTTACAAACGTGTCAAAAGGTGTTTCCATGAAGGAAGTGTTAAATTGGAAGATTATTGAATAAGACTACTAATATACTGTACACACAGAAATATTTCATTCCTGGGCATTCGGGGAAAATCAGGTTCATTTAGGACACAGATCATTACTTCAAGATGTTCTGCGGTCCAGCGGAATAAAATAAAAACATCTCCAGGCGAAATGTATCTATCTAACCTTTGACCACCTGCTAAACGAGACCTTTTTGACATAATTCGGCGTCTTGCTATAATTCAATCAGGGTCCAAATTATAAAACTTTGAGTTGAGTTTGAGCTCGTTTGGCTCAAATATGATCAATCAAAAGCTTGAGAACTCAAATCTGACCAATCAAAAGCTTGAGAACGAACCCAGACTCAACTACAAAGCTTTATAAGCACGGACCCAGTTTTTCAGCCAGTCAATAGTTCCTCAAACGTTGTTTTTATCGGAAGAAATATTAAACTGAAACAGGGTCAGAGTTTAAGCAGAAAGCTTTCTTTACAAACCGGGAAATGAGCTGAATAATTGATGGGTCAGTAAACTTAGCTGTTTATGCTACTTCGGGAACTAGACTATGAGGTCGACCGCATTATCCAAAATCATGCAATACCTCAATAGAAACATCTATAGAGTGTGTAGATCTACTGAATAATAGAACAAATGCAACACATATATCTGACTTGATTGCGTAACATGGCATAAACTGATTAAACCTTTACTTTGTAGAGACACATCTTAACGCGTTTGCAATCAGAGTAGTGTCAGATCATCCATCTGGTCAGGGTATGCTCTGTTTGCTTATGGAATAATACAGGTCTGAGTCTATAGTTTCTGCCATAGCCAAAACGTCATTATAAACAAGAACTGTCTGACTAAGTGTTGAAGAGAAGGCTTAGTGCAGGAAAGACGGTCAGAAATGTATGCCTCGCGCACCAACAGAACAAGAGCTTTCTGTGGACAGCATGCTCGATTATTTAGTGTCATTGTCACAAGTTTACTGTAAAACCCCTCTAATACGACCACCTAAAAGATGTATGATTCGGGGTGGTTGAGGCAGGCTTAATGCAGGACAAAATAATGCAGAAATCTCCTATGGGAGCTTTCTACATTACTTTTGTCCTGCATTAAGCAACCACCTGCTTACAAAGAAACTCATGTTTATTCATTAGGTGGTCGCATAAGAGCGGTTCTACTGTAAAGTATTACTATTATTCGAATGAAAATGAGAACTTTTGTTCACTATAAACGGTGTGTGTCTTTCCTGCTTGACTTATTCATTGCCTATGTGGCCTAGTTTCATCACCCAAACACATATTAGCAGATCCATACCAAGCCTATGGTGGCATATTTCCCACACCACTTATTTCTTAGCTTTTGTGGAAAGTGTCGAGTTGATATATCACGTAAGTATCTTAAAATTGGAAAGTGGATATTTTTTTTCATGAAAATCTGATAATTAACTTCTCGTGTCAAAAATGACCCCTTAGTGTCATTTACTGCCACCGCATGGGATAAATATCGCGAAACAACTTTTCTCGAAAATTTTCTTGTTACATTATCTAAAAAGATATCCTAAATCGATACTGTTCGGCGACATTCTATGTCCTTACACATTAACCCATTTGCTCCCAGTGGATTCTTCCGTGCTTATATATTGGATTAGTCTATCTTTTATCTAAGGGACGTCTGTTCTAAATTTTCATTTTTGTTTTGTTTTATATTGAATTTCCTATCAGCAAACAGTGTAGGACTCTGATCAGACGCCGCATTATGTGGCGTCTGATCAAAGTCTTCACTGTTTGCCTACTTCCCATATATGGGATCGTGGGAGCAAATGGGTTAATATTTTCCTCCATAAGTACGCCTTTCTACGCCTTTGCAAACAGAGTAAACCCAGATCAGACGGTTCCTATAGGAGCCGTCTGATCACGATCTGCTCCGTTTGATTATGGAATGATATCGATCTGATTTTACAGTTTCTGTATCAGTAAAACTTTTATATGTTTATATGCCATTTTAAAATTTAACCTAATTAAACCTAATTATTTCTAATGTGAATATTCATGGAGCAAAGGGTTATTGGGACACTGCCGCAGTCATCCGGATACAATTTTCTAGTTTTAGATAAGTGTTAGCATGAAACGTTTTTAGCTAATTAACTATTTTCGTGAAAGATAACTAGTTACATGTAAGTAACATGATACATTCATTAAGTTGTGGCAGTTTAAAGCAGTATCGTGACAGAATTCGTGTTAATAAATTTATCTCGTTATCGGGAAAAAAATTCCAGTTTCCACTTTTCAGATAATTATCTGAAAAATGACCCGAAAGATTTCGTGAAAACTAAAACGTTAAGTATTTATGTTAGATATTAACAGGAAACGTTCATGATAATTAAGCGGTTAAGTGGTATCAAAAATATGCCCCCATACACTCCAGTATGGGATAACAGAGTTGTACAGAAACTTTGTTTCAGCTCCTTAACCCATTATTCCATACACACGCTTTTCTATGACTGTGCAAACAGAGTAGACCCAGATCAGGTTACATTTGTATGCCCTGTTTGCTAATGATATGATATAGATATGATTCTATAGTTTCTGCCATGGCCAAACCTTCCTGTGTAGATAATTATGCTATTATAACACAGTAATCTAATTAATATTCATAACGTTAGTATTCTTTTCAAGAATATTATTGGAGTAAAGGGTCAATACAATTTGCTGAGTTTAAAATGGCCATGTTCCCCCATGTTTCCACTTATTTGTGGAATTTGTCTCGGAAAGCCTTTCATGTTTGTACAGAATAATACTTACCCGTTGTGAAATAATAGTTTTACTGAGAAGCTGTATGTTTGCTTTTATGCATTTTTTCTGAGATTTAAGGGCTCATAATTTTCACCACGAAATATTGACTAACGTTATATATAGCACAATGTACCTGTCCTTGTGACAGTGTTTTATCACCAAACGCACATGTGTCAAGTTCCAATACCAATTCATTGCGGCAGTTACAGAGCCACTTAAAAGTAACACTTTTCAAATATGTATTACTATTCATCATGTCTCAGTAAAAATCTCATATGTGAATTGACAGGGCGACAATTTTGCATCATTTTACAATTTCATTATAACGTTATATGCAATGTTAACCCTTTGCTGAATTTTAAAACACATTTCTCCTTCTTTGCCCATGCCCTGTTGTATAATTACATACATCTTCACCGTGTACAAGTATTTCGCTGTGCAATCACTGCCATGGAGTGCACTGGTTGCACAATCAACTTGTAAATAGTGCAGAGACCCTGATGAGACAGCTCCTGCAGGAGCTGTCTCATCTGGGTCTTCACTATTTACAGGTAGGTATATTGACATGAATAGCAAGCAAAGGGTTAATACTGTTATGACAACCGTTGGACTATAACATTTAGTATCCTAAAAGGTTCTACATCGATATGCATTGTATTCTAATTGAGATTTCAAAACAAATCTTCTTCTATTTCATTTAAATTGTATACATCATATTGTCAATGTTTTATAGAGTTTGCTATTCTATCGTTTTTTCCCATTGTAGTAGATACAGCCCTGATAGACGAAAACATACTTAATGCCATCACTCTACTTCCACTAGTTTGTGAATGACTTGCATATTGACACATTATATACTAATTTGATATGCATTAACCTACCAAAGTGGTACCATTTACTAATAAATTCTAGCATTTTATGTTGTCTCAAACTCCTTTTGGCTGCCTGTGCAGCACTTAATTGCTGGAATGTGGTGTTATACGCATTTCTGTTACATACCTCTTATCGACGTTTCAATTTAGCAGCCCTAGCCTAGAGAAACTGTAATTGATCATACTCCCACTATTGAAGATATATCACAGTCGAATCGGAGAAATATATAAGACTCGCGAATTAAAACATTTGTTTAAGAATAGATGTGTGCTGTTTTCCACCAAACCCCATGCTCTGACCACTTTTTAGACTCATCTCTTCGAGACGATTATAAAGTCAGAGCTCAAGATAAGATGCGTAAATTTAAATATTTTCAAGCATACATGTAGCTCCTTTATTTCTCCACCAAACCCTATACTGTAACCACTCTTTAGAATCGTCTCTTCGAGACGATTCTAAAGAATGGTCACAGTGTAGGGTTTGGTGGAGAAATGGTGATTTTAGTATTTGGGTACGCATCGTTACAATGTATCTGTAGCCCTACATGATAAAAAGTGGTAGCAATATAGGGTTTGATGGAGAAATGCTGATTTGATGTATCTGAATACATTGTACGTATCTCTATCATGTATGTATCTATAACTCGTATCTCATGATAACCGTCGCATTGCGTAATTGTCTTTCTAGTTAACCCTTCGCTTGCTATTCACGTCAATATACCTACCTGTAAATAGTGAAGACCCAGATAAGACAGCTCCTGCAGGAACTGTCTCATCAGGGTCTGCACTATTTACAAGTTGATTGTGCAACCAGTGTCCTCCACAGCAGTGATTGCACAGCGAAATATATATGTAATTATAGAACAGGGCATGGGTAAAGAAGGAGACATGTATTTTTAAATTCAGCAAGCGAAGGGTTAAGAATAGACGTGTTTTTTACCAAACCCCATGCTGTGACCACTCCTTAGAATAATCACTTCGAGACGATTATAAAGAGAGGAAGCAATATAGGGTTTGGTGGAGAAATACTGATTTGAAGTATCGGAACACGTATCTCTATCATATCTATAACTCATGTCTAATGATAACCGTCGCATTGCGTAATTGTCTTTCTTGTTAAACGCTAACGAATTAGCCCTTACCTCCCTATGAAATAATGCCTCCTTAACCCTTTACTCCATGACTATTTATGTAAAAATAATGAAATCATGCATATTAATTAGATATAGCTGTTATAACAGCACACGGGCACAGGCAGGTTTGGTCATAGCTGGAACTATAAAATCATATATTTATCATATCATAAGCAAACAGAGCAGACGCTGATCAGACGGCTCCTATAGGACAGCGACATAATTGCACGTTTTAGTATATTCCGTGCCAAACCAGATTGTATCCTGAAGGTTATCTCGTTTAACATAATCTTGCTGAATTTTAAAACACATTTCTCCTTCTTTACCCATGCCCTGTTGTATAATTACATATATCTTCACTGTGTACAAGTATTTCGCTGTGGTATCACTGCTGTGGAGTGCACTGGTTGCACAATCGACTTGTAAATAGTGCAGACCCTGATGAGACAGCTCCTGCAGGGACTGTCTCATCTAGGTATTCACTATTTACAGGTAGGTATATTGACGTGAATAGCAAGCGAAGGGTTAGCATAATCTTGAGAATGTTTCAGTATGTTACACTATTTCAATTGTGTGGTGTTTTTTTAAAACAAAAACTTTCTAGAAAGAATGGATTTAACACATTGTTTAGTATACTGCCTGGTATACATGTACATGTATAGTAGCTGCAGATCACATGAAAACGGGTGAAGAGTTAACCATTTACACCATGAATATTTTGAAAATAGGAAAATTTGATCATGGCAGAAATTCTGTAGAATCAGATATTTATATTTTGATAAACAAAAATGAGCTGTCTGATATGGGTCTACTCCGTTTCCAAAGGCGTTAAAAGGCGTATTTATGGAGAAAAGGGATAACTGGCACTGGCGTTTGCAAACAGTGTAGACATGGAGTAGAGGACTTACGGAGAAGCCGTCTGATCAGGAGGGCCTTTACTGTTTGAGTTCATTTCAACTGAAGAGACTCTACCTTTAAACAATGGTGTATCATTCAACTTTGAAAAATCAGCAAATAAGCATAATGTGAAAAGTAAGTCATGTTCAGTCAAATCTCTCTAAACCGGACGTTCAATTAAGTAAAAATATCGGTTCTGGAGATAGGTGGGAGCTTAATGCAGGGTCCTGAGGAGCGTTCTGCATAATTTTCACCCTGCATTAAGCAGCCACCTGCCTAAAAGTATCTATATTTTTCCCTAATAGAATTCCGGTTCAGAGAGGTATCGCTGTATACTTACACCGATCGGTGCACAAAGAAAACAATACTGCCAGAAAGAGTCGCAAAATCGCTTTGAATTATAGCGAAACGGAATTCTGCATGACGTGAATGAGTAGCGGCAGGAAAGGTTTAAACAGAGAACACGTCAAAAGTCAATTGTAGACATGGGGGTCTTACCGAGGTACTGATGAATAATAGATGCACAAGGGACGTGGAAGTAAGACGGTGTGATAACAGACAGCGTTAACGATCTAAAGAGACTTCAGAAAGTCAAGCACTAACCCTTCATCTGCAGAATAATTAAAAATAGACCCGTCCTTTTCTGAATATTAATTAAACAAAACAATGAATCACATGATATCACTGACAAAATGATTTCTTATGACAAACAGTGCAGACCCTGACCAAAGGGCTCCCTTAGGGTCCCTTTAATCTTGGTCTACACTGTTTGCAAAGGTCTTATATACTCGGTTAAGTCACATTAAAGGGTAACCGTTAGCCTTCTGTAAAATGGTGTCTGCTTAAGCTTCGATATCCGAGAAGTTTCACTTATTTTAGATTCTCTCAAGCGTTTAAGGAACTACAGACCGAATATCAAATAACTTATATCCTGATGAGACGCCGAGTTACTCTGCATCTCATCTGAGGACAAGCCGTTTGCAAAGTGCGAGCCGGATTGCGCTTAATAGGCGAAAGTTTGTTTGAACGTTTTCGATACCAAATTGTGTCGTCTGCAACCTTTGCCGTCTGCTACAATTTTCACTTTTTTTTTACATTTCTTCATTTTTGTTTAAAAAAACATAGGCACAGTAACAAACAGTTTGGATCCTGATGAGACACTGAGATGCTCGGCGTCTCATCTGGTTGCATAGGTAATTACAGATGCGACATAGGCAGTGAAAGAGTTAAGCACGGTACAGAAAAGTTAAGTTTTCTTGTAAACGTTTGGATAAGATAGCAGCTAGGAAACTTGACGCATCAACTGGAATAAAATTGTTTAACATATACATTGTACAGTTGAACTTCGATATCTTGTACTCAGATAACTCGAACTTCTGGATAACTCGAACAAAAAGTTCAGTCCTTCCACAACTTACAATACAGAATTGCTCTAAAATGTATCGCTACAGATATCTAGAAACACACGTGACATCTTAATACAGGTCTAAAGTGATGCTGTATGGTCCCTTGAAGTTCGAGTTATCGAAGTTCAATTGTATGTTTGTAAGAAAAAAATACACCATTCCAGTCGAAGAATATTTCATCACAGTAATCCTCCAACTTATTCAAACGCTTTTACATGTCTTCGCAAACAGAGTAGACATAGATCAGACGGGTCCTGTATACATCGTCTGGTCAAGGTCTACTCTGTTTGCTTATGAAAAAAGATAGATATGATTCCACAGAATCTACCAAAACCTATGGAGCAAATGCTCTATTTATCACAATGGTTTCAGAAAGTGACTTTTACAGAGGCGTCAAAAGGCGTCAATATGATCGAATGCGTTAATATTCCTATTGGTCAACGGCATGAGTATTCGTCAGTTAAATGGTCATGATGACCATGTACCGCTCAACTGGTTAAATAATGTCATGTGACCAACTTATGCAACAGGAACGCCTTTTTATACAAATCTTTAATAAATAATCTGATATTTTGTGAAAATCTAGTCAGTAGTTTAGGAGGATACGTTGTTTAAAGTAATTGTTTGTTAAAATATATCTAAGCTTGTGTGACTTACTTTGACAATGGACTTAACATTTTAGAACTTGTTTGAGGGCCACCTGACATGTGTTTCTTTGACATTTGTTCAAATCTATTCAGAAGTTTTAGAGGTGTGTTGTTTGAAGAAATTGTTCATTTAAACGAATATTTAGATTTGACCTACTTATGCAATGGACAAGAAATATATAAATATCTGAGAAAGAGCCACCTACACACTCCCCTAAGAAGTGGAAACAATCCAGTCCGTGGTTTAGGAAAAAATGCCATTTAACCCTTTCCTTCATAGGCTATTTTTAGACCCAACCTCTGTGAATGAATCTATCTAAAAGGAGCATTAACTAGAGAAAAGGAAATTTTTAAAATTTTGTAATTTGAAACCATTGTGATAAATAGAGAATTTGCTCCTATAGGAACGCATGCTCTATTTATCACAATGGTTTCAATAAGTGACTTTTACAGAGGCGTAGAAAGGCGTATTTATGGAGGAAAGAGTTAAAAAAATAAATTCACGAAACACTATCTTTAGCTCATGAACAAGTTACAAGAATATTTATTTATAGTTGGGGGTATTACAACATTTTCAAACATTAGCTAACGGCTATTTACCGCCTAAACTACAGTTTCTTAAGAAAAATGTAAGAAAGTTCATATGATGAATAGTACGACAAAATAGTTTTAAAAACACATAGCAGCTCTTTTAAGATTAAGCACAATTGCATACGTACATATAAACGAGGGAAGCAATAACTCAACATGCCAGTATGCCAGTATAATGAAGACTGGGGAAAAGAAAATATACATATCTATGCAAAATATGGACCTATTCCTGACTGAAATTAGTCTAAGAACTGCCTTACCCCCTTGAGTGTCATGAAGACAGGACTGTACTATCATATGCAATCAGTTTGGATCCAGATGAAACGCCAATTTACTCGGCGTCTTATCAGGATCCAAACTGTTTGACGCCCTGTTTATCTTTTTATAAAGACATTGAACAAACGTTCATTCTAAAACTTGAAGCAGATGAAAATATGTCTAGCAGAAGACAATTCTGGCACTGAATGGGTTTAAGAAAACCCAATAAGACTTAATTCGGAAAACAGACACAAAAGTGTATAGGTAAGAAATGGTTATATGAAAATGAGTATCCCCTCAAATCGGATTTGAAGGGAACTGAATAGGTCCACTGTCACTAAGATGGTTAAGGCAAGCAACTACAAGCATCCCTTTTACGAAAAATTAAAAAATGGCACAACATATAGATAAAACACGGCTAGGAACTTAAAAGCAAACATAAGAGGGCTAATTCCTCTCTGCTGGGACTGCCAGTTTCCAACCGCCGATACTCGATACTCGTCTCCTGACAATCAGAGTTAACCATGGGTGTCAGGAGAACCGCTGACCCTTAAACCCCATAGGATGTCCAGCCAGGGGTGCTCCCGACCCTCATTAGTCTTATGTCTGGAGGAATGGCCTCTGCAGCCTCTGACAACTGCATTCAAGCGTCCAAAACAAAATAACAATACAACACAATAGAACTCAAATTGGACAAATAAGAGCTGAACATATAATTGTTGAACTCGGGAGCACATTGCACATCTACAGGATAGGCCGCCCCAGACCCAGACCAGTCTGCTGAATTCCATGTAGTTATATCAACTTGACAACTCTGATTGAACAGACTGTTCCAGATCTTGGTGGCTTCAAATCTGAAATATTGCTTACCGTAACTTGTAGTTTTTACATATGGCACTTCTAGAATGTTGTCGTACCTGAAAGCATAAGAAGATTTTTTTTTAATTTAGTAGATCACTCAGGTAAGGTGGAGATAAGCGGTGTAAAAACGTTTCTATAGCAGTTGTTCTTATTCTGCTTAAATGTACGGTAGGCATGTTAACCCTTTCCTTGTTGCATATTCATGTAAGAAAGAATCACGTCATGAACATTAATAAGATTATTTTTATAATGACTTATGAACATAGGACATTTTGCCTCAGGAAGAAGCTGTAGAATCAGACCTATATTACACCATTAGCAAACAGAGCAGACCCTGATCAGACGGCTCCTATAGGAGCCTTCTGATCTGGGTCTGCTCTGTTTGCAGATGCGTCAATATGCGCTTACATAAGGGAAAGGGTTAACTTTGTCTAACATATATTCATAACTAGAAGTGAAGTCAATAAAACGATTTTTAAAGTTCTATGTTGCAGTGTTTTCCTTTTTTCAGTAGTGGTTTTACTACAAAGATACCAAAATCAGTAGGCAAAAAGTAAAGCTGGATCTGGTAAAGGGATTTTATATAAATAATTTACATTCAGGCGTTACAAACTTACTAAATCTTAAGAGAACATTAATTGACCAGATTTCCTTTTACACGTTTTAGTTATTTGTTCATTGAAATTTAATAGGATGTCAATATCAATCCCGAGAAGCGTTACACTCCTTTCACTCTGTATATTTGTTCCATCAATATTAAAATCTATTATCTTTTCACTCGATACTACGAAAGTTTAGTAATAAAGATACTCTTAGGCAGGTGGTTGCTTATTTCAGGGTGAAATGCATACAGAAAGAGGGGCTTTTTGCATGACTTTCACCCCTGCATTAAGCTGCCACCTGTCTACCAGACCGACATTGATACTACATTTAGCGTCCGGTTTGGAGGGACTTTACTGTATTTGCAAGTGGTTTTGAGAGGGAGTTTATTGTATTTGCAAGTGGTTTTGAGAGGGACTTTACTGTATTTGCAAGTGGTTTTGAGAGGGACTTTACTGTATTTGCAAGTGGTTTTGAGAGGGATTTTACTGTATTTGCAAGTGGTTTTGAGAGGGATTTTACTGTGTTTGCAAGTGGTTTTGAGAGGGACTTTACTGTACAAAATGTATTTGCAAGTGGTTTTGAGAGGGTATCCATTGTACATTTTGATATTTGGATGGTGACATACTAATACGTACCATTTTATAACTTTCATTAAAGGTTACCTGAAGATCATTCCAGTGAAATCTGGTTGAAATCCATTCAGTGGCCATTTAAAAAAATGTTCATTAAACTATATTTTAGCTCCTGTGACTTACTTATGTAATCGAACGAAAATATAATGTAACTTTTATAGAGGGTCACCGGTAAATTATTCCTGGGACATTTTTGTCAAAATGCATTCAGCAGTTGTGGAATAGACCATTAAATAAAGTATTCGTTTAAATCTAATTTTAGCTCGGGTGACATCCTTATGAAATCGATCAGAATGATTCATAGAAATTTTATGGAGGGTCGAATTAAGATCGTTTCTGTGAAATTTGGTTGAAATCAGTTATGTGGTTTAGGTGGAGATATCATTTAAATAAATCATTTGTTAAACCCTTCGCTTGCTATTCACGTCAATATACGTGCCTGTAAATAGTGAAGACCCAGATGAGACAGCTCCTGCAGGAGCTGTCTCATCAGGGTCTGCACTATTTACAAGTTGATTGTGCAACCAGTGCACTCCATAGCAGTGATTGTACAGCGAAATACGTGTACACAGTGAAGATATATGTAATTATACAACGGGACATGGGTTAAGAAGGAGAAATGTATTTTAAAATTCAGCAAGAGAACGGTTAAGTAGTATTAGGAGGAGATGTCTATCTATCTAGCTGACTTAACCTTTCCGTACCCGAATACCTTGTGCAAACAATGTTGTCTGTTTGAATTTTTATTTCTTCCTTTTATGTTTCAAAGTACATATCAATGGCATTAAACAGTTTGGATATTGATGAAACATCGAGTTACTCGACTCCTCATCCATACAAAAATGATAGCGGTTGCGGTTACATATTTGCGAGTGGTAGGGGTCACAATGGAAATATTTGTTATGTTTTGTACATGTTTTTAAATGACTACGTATGCATTCCTTGTCAAAATAAATCTATCTATCTGTCTAGGGATATAATCAAGCTGTAAACAAACTTTCTGTCTGTTTTTACTTCTCAAAGACACCATTCATTGCAAATTTCAGTACCTACTGAATCTTCATGGAAATCATAGTTATAATGAAATATAGAAGGTGTATCATTGTAGCCATTTTAGTAAGTAAAGAAACAAATTCTTACAAATTCCGTTAGCAAACACAGTAGACCCTGATCAGACGGCTCATATAGTAGCCGTCTAATCTGGGTCTACTCTATTTGCAAATGAGTGAAAATGCGTTTATTTGAAGGAAAGGGTTAAAAACCTAGTTGCTAGAAAGGAAGGAGATGTTGTGTGTAAATCAATAGAAATATCGTTCCTAATTGCCCACAGAAATCAGAGTATCCGCATGGGACTTGCCGTCTCATTTGACTCCAAGCTCTTTGCAAACGCTGTCAGGAATACAGTAAAATCTCTCTATAACGACCACTAAATTACATCAAGTATTTTGTGTAAAAGGCAGGTGGCTGGTTAAAGCAAGATGAAAGTAAAACAGAACGCTCTTATAGGAGCGTCCTGTTTAACTTTCACGTTGCTTTAACCAGCCACCTGTCCTAAATACAAACTAATTACATAATTTAGTGGTCGTTATAGAGAGATTTCACTATATCCCCATTGTGCTGAAACAGTAAATCATATTTATTGGCAAATTTCGGCAGCTGCAATGTAAATTCCATTTCTTGCTTTCCTTACATTCCAGGTTGACTTTTTACAGGTATATCCGCGAAACAAAATAGTTCCCTACCTAGAACAGAAACTATGATAATTATAAATGATCCCCAGGGCTGTAGATAAGAAGGGTATGCTGGAAGTCTAATTGAAATATCTACAGTAAAACCCCTCTAACCCGGAATTTAATTAGAGAGGCGGTTGCTTAATCCAGGTTTGAACGTCATCCCCCAAAGAGATTTCTGCATGACTTTCATTCTGCATTAACCCATTCCCCCATAAGCTATTTTTAGATACAATTTCTTTTAATAAATTTACCAATAAGGGCCTTTTACTAGCGAAAAGGAAAGTGTTAGAATTGTGTAGTATCGAAACCATTGTGATAAATAGAGCATTTTGCTCCTATGGAGCAAATGCTCTATTTATCACAATTGTTTCAAGCAGCGACTATTACAGAGGCGTATAAAGGCGTATTTACGGAGAAAAGGATTAAGCTGCCATCTTTCTTTACGACCGCTATCAATACTTATTCGTTAGCCCGGTTTAGAGGGGTTTTACTGTAGAATATTTTTCAGCCAAAATCTACCTTGCTATCTAGACAGGGTTTGATTGATACAAAAAATACTTTGATAAATCAACACATACCTTATCCACAGCTCTGGGATACATTTTGTTTTAACATTCGTTTTCTCTCACATACGGTTTAGTCTAACAAATATGTTTAGTTATATAATAATCCATATACTTCATTAACCCTTCTCTTGCTGAATTTTAAAATACATTTCTCCTTCTTTACCCATGCCCTGTTGTATAATTACATATATCTTCACTGTGTACAAGTATTTCGCTGTGCAATCACTGCTGTGGAATGCACTGGTTGTACAATCAACTGTAAATAGTGCAGACCCTGATGAGACAGCTCCTGCAGGAGCTGTTTCATCTGGGTATTCACTATTTACAGGTAGGTATATTGACGTGAATAGCAAGCGAAGGGTTAATAACTTGTTTGATAAGTTTCGTATGATCAACTTTTTGTAGAATAAAATCAACCCACGTTAACATCTAAATATACATTTATATTGTTACAGCTGAGCTTCGATAACTCGAATTTCAAGGGACCATACAAAATACTTCGAGATAACAGAAATCCGAGTTATCTAATTTCTAATGTGTACACTTTCCCAAGTTCATAGCTTAATGCAGGTCTAAAATAATGCTGAAAGGTCCTCATTTTTCAACCTGAATTAAGCTATCGTATGTATTTCTAGATATGCGTAGTGATACATTTTGAGCAATCATGTATTATAAATATTGGCAGGACCCAACTTTTTTTTCGAATTATCCCGAAGTTCGAGTTATCCGAGTTCGAGATATCGTAGTTCAACTGTATATTTGATTATCTACATACACTTTTGGAAATGGTTTAAGTAATGGACAATGGCAAGTGATCGAAACCGTTCGGCATGCAACTGAACGTGTTCAGGATTAAGCTACTCGGCGTCTCATTTTGCAAGGGTCGAACTGGGCGCATTAATATTTAAAAATATTTCAAAGGTTTGTGTCTGTTGTAAAACGCCCAACAAACTGGACGACATTTTTTTCTGTTTATGTTAAACAGACCTTAAACCGTTCGGTGTCAAATTTCAAATTGTTGTCTGCAAATCAGTTATGTTAAATCATTCTGTAAAATAAGGAAACGAGATAAATGAATGCAAATGTCAAAATGGAAAAGTAGTAAAGTCAAGCAGGCAAAGCCACATACAAGACGCAACCACCACCAAAACACCGATAGACAGCATGACACACACACACACAACCACACACCCAAACGCACACACACACACACACACACACGAAATGAACACAGAAAACACCAAAAGACACACAAGAACCAGAGACAAACGTTCCACATATGAACAAAATCACAAGCACAAAGACGCAAGGCAAACAAAAGGAAGGGTGACAAAAAGAGTACCGCCTTGGCACGGTCAGTAGCAAAATCACCACTGGGGGTTTAAACCGGTTTACGGACGTCCTAACCTCACACTTTTCTCAAAGTCACCCTAGCTTTACAAATATTGTAAATAAAGGTATCCCCGCTGGACTTACCCACAACATAGAAATAAGGAACAGATATAGAAATAGAGTGTGAGACAAAAAGAGAAGTCCCTGAACAGACGCCGAAAAGGCGGCGTCTGATCTGGGACTGTACTGGGACTGCACTATTTATCGTGGTCCATTTTTGCGACATTGGCGGTGAAAGGGTTTTAATTAACCCATTAGCTTATAGGCTATTTCTAGATCCAACCTCTTTGAATAAATCTACCGAAAAGGGGCATTAACTAGAGAAAATGAACATTTTAGAATTGTGTAGTTTGAAACCATTGTGATAAATAGAGCATTTGCTCCTATACAAAGTAGGAGCAAATGCTCTATTTATCACAATGGTTTCAACAGGTGACTTTTACAGACTCGTCAAAAGTGTCGTCAATATGGGTTAAGCCTGATGAGATTATGCTTGCCTGTTTGTTATTTGAATGCGGGAAATGGATTGACTGTCATTTACAAATGGTATACACCAAGACAACAGGGCTCCTGAAGAAGCCCTCGGACAACGGTCTGCACTGTTGGTCGCTCAAACTCTTCTCACAAATTATTCCCTTTCATATTGAACGAACTCTTCCTTTTAAAGAGCGGTGGACTATTCCATTCTTTTAAATAAGCGTGGAAAGATTGAAAATAAAATTATATGGCAAACCAGTCTTTGCTCTTTCAGTATTCAGCATTAGTGCACTTCGCAACTTTTAAACTGTCGCAAAACAAATGTCCTTTCCCTTATACAAGCGCATTTTGACGCATCTGCAAACAGAGTATA
Source organism: Azorinus chamasolen (assembly GCA_963576725.1). Lineage (NCBI taxonomy): Eukaryota > Metazoa > Mollusca > Bivalvia > Cardiida > Solecurtidae > Azorinus > Azorinus chamasolen. Next base: position 30,391,690 of record OY755236.1, read on the forward strand.
CCGAACCAGACGACTCCTACATGAGCCGTCTGAACAGGGTCTCTCTGTTTGCTTATGGTGTAATATAGATCTGATTCTACAGCTTCTTCCTGAGCCAAAATTGCATGTGTTCGTAACCTAGGCAGCGTTAAGTTGGCTGCCAGTTCGCAGTTCGCAGTTCGTTATTCGAATAACGAACTGCGAAATATTTCGCAGTTCGTTATTCGAATAACGAACAACGAAATATTTCGCAGTTCGTTATTCGAATGTGAATAACGAAATAGTTTGCCATTCAATTTACGAATAACGAAATAGTCATTTAAGCTATAAATTAACAGTACAGTAGAACCCCTCTAATGCAACCACTAACAGAATAAACATAGGTGTCTTTATAAGCAGATAGTAGCTTAAAGCAGGGTGAAAGTAATGCAGAAAGCTCCTATAGAAGTTTTCTGCATAATTTTCGTTCTGCATTAAGCTACCACCTGTCTCAGCCAGATTTATGCCCCTTTTTGTGTTCGCATTAAAGGGGTTTTACTCAAATTATATTCTAGATAAAGTAGAACCGAATTATCGTTGGTACATATAAAAGTATCGTGAAAGTTTTCATTCGAATCACAAAATATAGTTTGTATTTTGTAAAATGATATTTTAGACACACTAGACCCATGTCATAGTTGAATCAATGATTTCAATATAAAATCCGGAGCCATTTCGCAGTTCGTTATTCGAATAACGAAATATTTCGCAGTTCAACCTCCGAATAACGAAATGGCCAAAATAAGTTTTAAAATCGTAATAATGATATTTTAGACACACTAGACCCAGGTCATAGTGGAATCAATGATTTCTATATAAAATCCGGGAACATTTCGCAGTTCGTTATTCGAATAACGAAATATTTCGCAGTTCAACATCCGAATAACGAAATGGCAAAACTTAGTTTTAAATAGGTATGGATGATATTTTAGACACACTAGACCCAAGCCATATCGGAATCAATGATTTCTATTCAAAATCCGGGACCATTTCGCAGTTCGTTATTCGAATAACGAAATATTTCGCAGTTCAACCTCCGAATAATGAAATGGCTAAAATAAGTTTTAAATGCGTAATAATGATATTTTAGACACACTAGACCCAAGTTATAGTGGAATTCATGATTTCTATTCATAATCCGGGACCATTTCACAGTTCGTTATTCGAATAACGAAATATTTCGCTGTTCAACCTCCGAATAACGAAATGGCCAAAATAAGTTTTAAATGCGTAATAATGATATTTTAGACACACTAGATCCAAGTCATAGTGGAATCAGTGATTTCTATATAAAATCCTGAGCCATTTCGCAGTTCGTTATTCGAATAACGAAATATTTCGCAGTTCAACCTCCGAATAACGAAATGGCTAAAATAAGTTTTAAATGCGTGATAATGATATTTTAGACACACTAGACCCAGGTCATAGTGGAATCAATGATTTCTATATAAAATCCGGGACCATTTCGCAGTTCGTTATTCGAATAACGAAATATTTCGCAGTTCAACATCCAAATAACGAAATGGCAAAACTTAGTTTTAAATAGGTATGGATGATATTTTAGACACCCTAGACCCAAGCCATATCGAAATCAATGATTTCTATTCAAAATCCGGGACCATTACGCAGTTCGTTATTCGAATAACGAAATCTTTCGCAGTTCAACCTCCGAATAACGAAATGGCCAAAATAAGTTTTAAATGCGTAATAATGATATTTTAGACACACTAGACCCAAGATATAGTGGAATTCATGATTTATATATAAATATAAAATCCGGGACATTTCGCATTTCGTTATTCGAATAACGAAATATCTCGCAGTTCAACATCCGAATAACGAAATGGCAAAACTAAGTTTTAAATAGGTAATAATGATATTTTAGACACACTAGACCCAAGCCATATCGGAATCAATGATTTCTATACAAAATCTGGGACCATTTCGCAGTTCGTTATTCGAATAACGAATTATTTCGCAGTTCAACCTCCGAATAACGAAATGGCTAAAATAAGTTTTAAATGCGTAATAATGATATTTTAGACACACTAGACCCAAGTTATAGTGGAATTCATAATTTCTATACAAAATCCGGGACCATTTCGCAGTTCGTTATTCGAATAACGAAATATTTCGCAGTTCAACCTCCGAATAACGAAATGGCCAAAATAAGTTTTAAATGCGTAATAATGATATTTTAGACACACTAGACCCAAGTCATAGTGGAATCAATGATTTCTATATAAAATCCGGAGCCATTTCGCAGTTCGTTATTCGAATAACGAAATATTTCGCAGTTCAACCTCCGAATAACGAAATGGCCAATATAAGTTTTAAATAGGTAATGTTGATATTTTAGACACACTAGACCCAAGCCATATCGGAATCAATGATTTCTATACAAAATCCGGGACCATTTCGCAGTTCGTTATTCGAATAACGAAATATTTCGCTGTTCAACCTCCGAATAACGAAATGGCTAAAATAAGTTTTAAATGCGTAATAATGATATTTTAGACACACTAGACCCAAGTTGTAGTGGAATTAATTATTTATGTATAAAATCCGGGACCATTTCGCAGTTCGTTATTCGAATAACGAAATATTTCGCAGTTCAACCTCCGAATAACGAAATGGCCAAAATAAGTTTTAAATGCGTAATAATGCTATTTTAGACACACTAGACCCAAGATATAGTGGAATTCATGATTTATATATAAACTCCGGAGACATCTCGCAGTTCGTTATTCGAATAACGAAATATTTCGCAGTTCAACATCCGAATAACGAAATGGCAAAACTTAGTTTAAAATAGGTATGGATGATATTTTAGACACACTAGACCCAAGCCATATCGGAATCAATGATTTCTATTCAAAATCCGGGACCATTTCGCAGTTCGTTATTCGAATAACGAAATATTTCGCAGTTCAACATCCGAATAACGAAATGGCAAAACTAAGTTTTAAATAGGTAATGATGATATTTTAGACACACTAGACCCAAGCCATATCGGAATCAATGATTTCTATACAAAATCCGGGACCATTTCGCTGTTCGTTATTCGAATAACGAAATATTTCGCAGTTCAACATCCGAATAACGAAATGGCAAAACTAAGTTTTAAATAGGTAATGATGATATTTTAGACACACTAGACCCAAGCCATATCGGAATCAATGATTTCTATACAAAATCCGGGACCATTTCGCAGTTCGTTATTCGAATAACGAAATATTTCGCAGTTCAACCTCCGAATAACGAAATGGCCAAAATAAGTTTTAAATGCGTAATACTGATATTTTAGACACACTAGATCCAAGTTGTAGTGGAATTCATGATTTATATATAAAATCCGGGACCATTTCGCAGTTCGTTATTCGAATAACGAAATATTTCGCAGTTCAACCTCCGAATAACGAAATGGCAAAAATAAGTTTTAAATGCGTAATAATGATATTTTAGACACACTAGACCCAAGTCATAGTGGAATCAATGATTTCTATATAAAATCCGGAGCCATCTCGCAGTTCGTTATTCGAATAACGAAATATTTCGCTGTTCAACCTCCGAATAACGAAATGGCCAAAATAAGTTTTAAATAGGTAATGATGATATTTTAGACACACTAGACCCAAGCCATATCGGAATCAATGATTTCCATACAAAATCCGGGACCATTTCGCAGTTCGTTATTCGAATAACGAAATATTTTGCAGTTAAACCTCCGAATAACGAAATGGCTAAAATAAGTTTTAAATGCGTAATACTGATATTTTAGACACACTAGACCCAAGTTATAGTGGAATTCATGGTTTATATATAAATTCCGGGACCATTTCGCAGTTCGTTATTTGAATAACGAAATATTTCGCAGTTCAACATCCGAATAACGAAATGGCCAAAATACGTTTTAAATGCGTAATAATGATTTTTTAGACACATTAGACCAATCCCATATCGGAATCAATGATTTCTATACAAAATCCGGGACCATTTCGCAGTTTGTTATTCGAATAACGAAATATTTCGCAGTTCAACCTCCGAATAACGAAATGGCCAAAACCAGCTATAAATGCGCAAAGTTGATATTTTAGATACCCTAGACTCAAGTCATAGTGGAATCAATGATTTCTATATAAAATCCGGAGCCATTTTGCAGTTCGTTATTCGAATAACGAAATATTTCGCAGTTCAACCTCCGAATAACGAAATGGCTAAAATAAGTTTAAATAGGTAATGATGATATTTTAGACACACTAGACCCAAGCCATATCGGAATCAATGATTTCTATACAAAATCCGGGACCATTTCGCAGTTCGTTATTCGAATAACGAAATATTTCGCAGTTCAACCTCCGAATAACGAAATGGCTAAAATAAGTTTTTAAATGTGTAATACTGATATTTTAGACACACTAGACCCAAGTTATAGTGGAATTCATGATTTATATATAAAATCCGGGACCATTTCGCAGTTCGTTATTCGAATAACGAAATATTTCGCAGTTCAACCTCCGAATAACGAAATGGCCAAAATAAGTCTTAAATAGGTAATGATGATATTTTAGACACACTAGACCCAAGCCATATCGGAATCAATGATTTCTATACAAAATCCGGGACCATTTCGCAGTTCGTTATTCGAATAACGAAATATTTCGCAGTTCAACCTCCGAATAAAGAAATGGCCAAAACCAGCTATAAATGCGCAAAGGTTACATTTTAGATACCAAATGACCAAAATAAGCGATGCAGAGGTAAAAAAAAAGATGAGTAAATTTAAATATTTTCAACAATAGCTGTCATTTTTCTCCACCAAACCTTATATTATGTCCACTCTTTAGAATCTTCTCGAAGAGATTTCTAAAGAGTGGTCAAAGTATAGGATTTGGTGGAGAATGGCGATTTAAGTAATGGGGTACGCACCTTTATATGTAGCTCTGGAAATGCGCAATGATGATATTTTAGACATACTAGAACCCAGTCATAGAGGAATCAATGTTTGATATATAAAATCCTGAGCCATTTCACAGTTCGTTATTCGAATAAGGACTTATTTCGCAGTTCGCCATCTAAATAACGAACTAGTTCGCAGTTCAAACTTCGAAATCGCCCCTAATTGTGGTAAAACAAAAATAATCCGATGCACAAGTACATACCCTGAATAATATAATCATGAGGATGGAGGACTGTAGGCCACCTGCTTTTAGAGACGTAAACGGGCATTGAAAGTTGAGATAGCCAGAGAAGAAGACGAGAGAAGGACCGAAGAAGACTCAGATAGTGACGACAAAGAGTCTGATTATAAGGAAAATGCTGCTGGGACTTCTCCGAGAGAAGAACCTCGGAAAGTCGTCCTATATATACCACCCAGACATCGGGCGGAAAAGCTCACGTTCATCGCACTTGCACGCACTTACAATATGCAAACGAGTAAGGACACCGTATGTGAGCAGCAGGTGTAAGTACGGCCTCCGTACGATAATTAGAAAATCGCGCGGAGACGGTATGTTGTAAGCACGTTGTTTGTTAGCACATACAACACACTTACATGTACCACGTGTTCATCGTTCGATGCACGCAACCGCTGACGGTCAGGTGTGGGGTGCGGACCACGTACCTTACACTTTGCGCAACAGTGGGGGTAACGTGCTTTGACGTACTCCCTCCCTGCTCTTGCAACTCCCTCTCAACGTTTACAGAAAAACGTCGCGGCCGTGGCCACCCCAAAACTACGCACGGAATTAAAAACGCATAGTGTGTTGTGACCGGGCCTTTAGCCCCCATCCCATCTGGATTCATATTTTCCATTTTCATGCGGCATTTTTAAACTGACATCTGTTACAATACTTAATATGCAGTGTTCTTTGGCTACTTTTTATGCCCCTCTACTTATACGTGTCAAGGGGATAAATTTGCCGTTGTCCGTCCGTCAGTTTGTACGTACGTACGTAGGTCCGTTCCGATTTTTTGTATATATAGTGTATAACTCTTAAAACACTTGTCTTACAGACATGAAACTTCATGAATATATTTTCAGGGTACGCACGTGTGCACCTGGGTATTTTCATTTAACGAATTTTGAATTACTTAGGCTACAGTTCCACTAGCGCTTGCGACCAGTTAAATATTATTGGAGACCTTCGTACGACGATTGCACGATTACCTGAACTCTCTAATTTTACATCTTAAAGAATACCGGCGACCAGTTCGATCGTAAGGAGGTTGTTGTGCATGATCAACAACCTCTCTGCGACTGAAATCAGTCGCACGACAAGAAACGATTACCAACGATTACTGAAGACTACCCGCGATTGTAAGCGACTTGTCGTGCGACATTCGTACGAATATCGGCGACAAGAAGTCGCTAGAAATAGTAAACAGGGCGCGGTCGTCGGCCTAGTGGGACTGGGTCCTGAGGTTGGTCAACATGGTACGACCACTCTACGACTGAAATGCGACTGAAATTGGTCGCACGATTGTAAACGATTACCAACGATTACTGAAGACCACGGGCGATTATCAGTGACTTTCGTACGAATATCGGCGACCAGAGGTCGGTAGCAATCGTAAACAGGTCTTAAGGGGTCGTAAGGCCTAGTAGGACTGGGCCCTTAGGGGAGCAGAAAAGTATTATTTAGACCACTTTCTTTTCTACATACCACAAATAGCTCCCCCAAAGTCTAAAGAAGGCTCACTTGTCTATTCTGAGCGATCCCTAAATTATTCAATTATAAAGTTTTTGTTGGAAAAAAATCTCTGAGAATTTAAAAAGTCAATACCTATTAGTATTGTCTGGTAAAGTTCATAAGACATTCATGCCAATTTTGATTATTGAGGTTTCATTCCTCATCAAATGTTAGCTGATTCCATCTACACCTCAAACTAAATGAAGGTTGTCCAATGTAAAAGGGTAAACTAAAATTCATGTACTAGATAAAAGACTTTGCTTATTTTCTGTAAATCCTCGAAGAAACAAAACGAATTATTCACATTGCCTTCATAATGGCAAGTGGCAATGGTCTGCCATAGCAATTGCCTTTAAACGTTGCATCCGACGGTGATTGTTGGTCTAATAAAATCGCAACATAGGTGGAAAAATGCAAACATGGACCATGCTTAACCCTTTCGGTGCCAACATAAACTTTCGAAGGATCTCCCACTTTCAGAATTTATCTGCGTAGATAATTGTCTGCTACAGGTTATAATGTGGGGTGGGTTATTTTCATTTTTTTACAAAATTATACTCAGTGTCAAACAGTTTGGATCCTGAGTAGACGTCGAGTTACTGGGCGACGTTGATCCGAACTGTTTCACAGGTCATCATGGATTCGCCTATGACGGTGAAAGAGTTATATACGTCAGAAGTGTTTTTACGTATAAATATGTATGACGGGGTGTGTAAAAAAAAAAAGACATCTACCCTTTAGGAGCCAACTAGTTATCGTCGATGTTTCTCAAGTCATAATTGAGGTCAAACAGTTTGAATCTAGATACATATCAAGCTATTCGACATCTCACCAGGATCTAATCTTTTTGCCAAGGTGACCACATATTTTCACAATACAGCAAGCCCTACGAGTCACCCTTGCGCAGAAAGGGTAAAATCCGCAGCGTTCATGTTTTCTACACAATGAAGGACATGACGGTTAACTTCGCCGTCATCAAAGGAGCGGTCGCATTAGATCAAATCTTGATGAATTGGCAAATTTTTTCGGCGTTTCTCGATTTTGTAGAAAAATATGACAGTTTCAAATTAACGCCAGTAGTCTTACTACCAAAATTAAGGCTTAATCTGATGGATATTCATGAAATAATGTTTAACATCGTGAATATTAATTAGATATTTATTTCTGGCCTATGCATATACCAAAATTGGTTATAGCAGAAACTGTAGAACCGGATTGATATTACTCATTAGCAAAGAGAACATATCCTGAACAGACGACTACTACAAAAAGCGTCTCATATACGTCTACCATTATTTGCAAAGGCGTCAATAGCATCCCTATCAGGTAAAGGGTTAATGAATAATGATCCATGCGATTCTGAACTTTGCAACCACGGTTTCTGGTGAACAATGCAAACGAAAGATTGCGGACTAGGAACAGAATTGTTGTCCCAGTAAATTAGTAAGTCCATGCCCATTTGAAAAAAAAAAAGAAGAAAAAACATTACCCATTCAAACATGGCTGCACGCGCTACCGCCATATTCGAATGCCAGAATAAATTCGCGGTACTCTTATACGTCTAATTTGCAATGTAATAATATTTTAACCATAAATTTATGTTTAAATCAGAACACTTGATAGTTGTAAATAGGAGTATAAGGCTATTTTATAGAATATGGGACTGCGAACCATCAGTGTCAAAATGTAAAATAAATGGAAATACAGAACTTTAAATAAATGATACATAAAACCCGCTTCATACCGGCACTTGTTACTTCGTAATATTCGACATAAGGCGAAAGATCTCTTCGAGTATGAGCCTATATGCACTATATTTCCCATTTTAATAAAGACAATTTCGGTTGCCGACACCGGCAGTCAATTTCTGCAAACTTGTTTAACCCTTCCGCTATTCAATATTCATGTAAGAAATAATGATATCATGAATATTTATTTACTGAACTTTACAAAAAATGTTTTTCTGTGAGAAAAACTATAGTTTCAGATCTATATCATGTAAAAATCTAACAGAGCAGACCCTGATCATAGGGGCTGTCTGATCTGGGTCTATTCTGTTTGCAAATGCATGAAAATGCGTTCATATGAAGAAAGGGTTAACGGTATATTTGCCACTCGATTGACCGACCCCTCCATAGCATTCAGGCACGTTCAACGCCTATGCTCGCGGATATATAACATATTTGGACCATTTCGTTATTGATAATTCGGACTTTGAACTGCGATGTATATAGTTAATTGAATAATAAAAGCCAAAATGGCTCCATATTCAATATATAAATCATTGATTCAACTATGAGATAATCCAGTGTGTGCGAAATGTCATCATTGCGCAATTATAACTTTTATTGCCATTTTCTTATTCGGAGGTTGAACTACGTAATATTTCGTTATTCGTAAAACGAACTGCCAAATGGCAGGATTTAATATATAGATCACTGAGTTCACTATGACTAGGGTCTATAGTGTATAGCATATTATCTCTGCTCATTTATAGTTTATTTTGATCATTTCGTTATTCGAATAACGAACTGCAAAATATTTCGTTCTTCGAATAACGAACTGCGAAATATTTCGTTATTCGAATAACGAACTGCGAAATATTTCGAATAACGAACTGCGAAATATTTCGTTATTCGAATAACGAACTGCGAAATATTTCGTTACTCGAATAACGAAATGCGAAAGGGCACCAGATTTAATATAGAATTCAATGGTTAAACTATGGCTTGGGTCTAGTGTGTCTAAAATATCATCATTGCGCTTTTATAGCTTATTTTTGCCATTCGAAATTCTGAGGTTGAACTTCGAAATATTTCGTTATTCGAATAACGAATTGCAAAATGGCTCCGAATTTTATATATAAGTAATAGATTCCACTATGACTCGGGTCTAGTGTGTCTAAAATATCATTATTACACATTTAAAACTTATTTTGGCCATTTCATTATTCGGAGGTTGAACTGCGAAATATTTCGTCATTCGAATAACGAACTGCGAAATGGCTCCGGATTTTATATAGAAATCATTGCATCCACTATGACCTGAGTCTAGCGTTTCTTCAATATTATCTTTGCGCATTTAAAACGTATTTTGGCCATTTCGTTATTCGGAGGCTGAACTGCGAAATATTTCGTTATTCGAATAACGAACTGCGAAATGGCTCCGGATTTTATATAGAAATCATTGATTCCACTACGACATGGGTCTAGTGTGTCTGAAATATCATTATTACGCATTTAAAACTTATTTTGGCCATTTCGTTATTTGGAGGTTGAACTGCGAAATATTTCGTTATTCGAATAACGAACTGCGAAATGGCTCTGGATTTTATATAGAAATCATTGATTCCACTATGACATGGGTCTAGTGTGTCTAAAATATCATTATTGCGCATTTAAAACTTATTTTGGCCATTTCGTTATTCGCAGGTTGAACTGCGAAATATTTCGATATTCGAATAACGAATTGCGAAATGGCTCCGGATTTTATATAGAAATCTTTGATTCCACTATGATTTGGGTCTAGGGTATCTAAGATATCATCTTCGCGCATTTATAGCTGGTTTTGGTCATTTCGTTATTCGGAGGTTGAACTGCGAAATATTTCGTTATTCGAATAACGAACTGCGAAATGGCTCCGGATTTTATATAGAAATCATTGATTCCACTATGACATGGGTCTAGTGTGTCTAAAATATCATTATTACGCATTTAAAACTTATTTTGGCCATTTCGTTATTCGCAGGTTGAACTGCGAAATATTTCGTTATTCGAATAACGAACTGCGAAATGGCTCCGGATTTTATATAGAAATCATTGATTCCACTATGACATGGGTCTAGTGTGTCTAAAATATCATTATTACGCATTTAAAACTTATTTTGGCCATTTCGTTATTCGGAGGTTGAACTGCGAAATATTTCGTTATTCGAATAACGAACTGCGAAATGGCTCCGGATTTTATATAGAAATCATTGATTCCACTACGACATGGGTCTAGTGTGTCTAAAATATTATTATTACGCATTTAAAACTTATTTTGGCCATTTCGTTATTCGGATGTTGAACTGCGAAATATTTCGTTATTCGAATAACGAACTGCAAAATGGCTCCGGATTTTATATAGAAATCTTTGATTCCACTATGATTTGGGTTTAGGGTATCTAAAATATCATCATTACGCATTTATAACTGATTTTGGCCATTTCGTTATTCGGAGGTTGAACTGCGAAATATTTCGTTATTCGAATAACGAACTACGAAATGGCTCCGGATTTTATATAGAAATCATTGCTTCCACTATGGCATGGGTCTAGTGTGTCTAAAATATCATTATTACGCATTTAAAACTTATTTTAGTCATTTCGTTATTCGCAGGTTGAACTGCGAAATATTTCGTTATTCGAATAACGAACTGCGAAATGGCTCCGGATTTTATATAGAAATCATTGATCCCACTATGACATGGGTCTAGTGTGTCTAAAATATTATTATTACGCATTTAAAACTTATTTTGGCCATTTCGTTATTCGGAGGTTGAACTGCGAAATATTTCGTTATTCGAATAACGAACTGCGAAATGGCTCTGGATTTTATATAGAAATCTTTGATTCCACTATGATTTGGGTCTAGGGTATCTAAAATATCATCATTACGCATTTATAACTGGTTTTGGCCATTTCGTTATTCGCAGGTTGAACTGCGAAATATTTCGTTATTCGAATAACGAACTGCGAAATGGCTCCGGATTTTATATAGAAATCATTGGTTTCACTATGATTTGGGTCTAGGGTATCTAAAATATCATCTTTGCGCATTTATAGCTGGTTTTTGCCATTTCGTTATTCGGAGGTTGAACTGCGAAATATTTCGTTATTCGAATAACGAACTGCGAAATGGCTCCGGATTTTATATAGAAATCATTGATTCCACTATGACATGGGTCTAGTGTGTCCAAAATATCATTATTACGCATTTAAAACTTATTTTGGCCATTTCGTTATTCGGAGGTTGAACTGCGAAATATTTCGTTATTCGAATAACGAACTGCGAAATGGCTCCGGATTTTATATAGAAATCTTTGATTCCACTATGATTTGGGTTTAGGGTATCTAAAATATCATCAGTACGCATTTATAACTGATTTTGGCCATTTCGTTATTCGGAGGTTGAACTGCGAAATATTTCGTTATTCGAATAACGAACTGCGAAATGGCTCCATATTTTATATAGAAATCATTGATTCCACTATGACATGGGTCTAGTGTGTCTAAAATATCATTATTACGCATTTAAAACTTATTTTGGCCATTTCTTTATTCGCAGGTTGAACTGCGAAATATTTCGTTATTCGAATAACGAACTGCAAAATGGCTCTGGATATTATATAGAAATCATTGATTCCACTATGACATTAGTCTAGTGTGTCTAAATTATTATTATTACGCATTTAAAACTTATTTTGGCCATTTCGTTATTCGGAGGTTGAACTGCGAAATATTTCGTTATTCGAATAACGAACTGCGAAATGGCTCCGGATTTTATATAGAAATCATTGATTCCACTACGACATGGGTCTAGTGTGTCTAAAATATTATTATTACGCATTTAAAACTTATTTTGGCCATTTCGTTATTCGGATGTTGAACTGCGAAATATTTCGTTATTCGAATAACGAACTGCAAAATGGCTCCGGATTTTATATAGAAATCTTTGATTCCACTATGATTTGGGTTTAGGGTATCTAAAATATCATCATTACGCATTTATAACTGATTTTGGCCATTTCGTTATTCGGAGGTTGAACTGCGAAATATTTCGTTATTCGAATAACGAACTGCGAAATGGCTCCAGATTTTATATAGAAATCATTGATTCCACTATGACATGGGTCTAGTGTGTCTAAAATATCATTATTACGCATTTAAAACTTATTTTGGCCATTTCTTTATTCGCAGGTTGAACTGCGAAATATTTCGTTATTCGAATAACGAACTGCAAAATGGCTCCGGATATTATATAGAAATCATTGATTCCACTATGACATGAGTCTAGTGTGTCTAAAATATTATTATTACGCATTTAAAACTTATTTTGGCCATTTCGTTATTCGGAGGTTGAACTGCGAAATATTTCGTTATTCGAATAACGAACTGCGAAATGGCTCTGGATTTTATATAGAAATCATTGATTCCACTATGACATGGGTCTAGTGTGTCTAAAATATTATTATTACGCATTTAAAACTTATTTTGGCCATTTCGTTATTCGGAGGTTGAACTGCGAAATATTTCGTTATTCGAATAACGAACTGCAAAATGGCTCCGGATTTTATATAGAAATCTTTGATTCCACTATAATTTGGGTTTAGGGTATCTAAAATATCATCATTACGCATTTATAACTGATTTTGGTCATTTCGTTATTCGGAGGTTGAACTGCGAAATATTTCGTTATTCGAATAACGAGCTGCGAAATGGCTCCAGATTTTATATAGAAATCATTGATTCCACTATGACATGGGTCTAGTGTGTCTAAAATATCATTATTACGCATTTAAAACTTATTTTGGCCATTTCTTTATTCGCAGGTTGAACTGCGAAATATTTCGTTATTCGAATAACGAACTGCAAAATGGCTCTGGATTTTATATAGAAATCATTGATTCCACTATGACATTAGTCTAGTGTGTCTAAAATATTATTATTACGCATTTAAAACTTATTTTGGCCATTTCGTTATTCGGAGGTTGAACTGCGAAATATTTCGTTATTCGAATAACGAACTGCGAAATGGCTCTGGATTTTATATAGAAATCATTGATTCCACTATGACATGGGTCTAGTGTGTCTAAAATATCATTATTACGCATTTAAAACTTATTTTGGCCATTTCGTTATTCGGAGATTGAACTGCGAAATATTTCGTTATTCGAATAACGAACTGCGAAATGGCTCTGGATTTTATATAGAAATCATTCATTCCACTATGACATGTGTCTAGTGTGTCTAAAATATCATTATTACGCATTTAAAACTTATTTTGGCCATTTCGTTATTCGCAGGTTGAACTGCGAAATATTTCGTTATTCGAATAACGAACTGCAAAATGGCTCCGGATTTTATATAGAAATCTTTGATTCCACTATGATTTGGGTTTAGGGTATCTAAAATATCATCATTACGCATTTATAACTGATTTTGGCCATTTCGTTATTCGGAGGTTGAACTGCGAAATATTTCGTTATTCTAATAACGAACTGCGAAATGGCTCCGGATTTTATATAGAAATCATTGATTCCACTATGACATGGGTCTAGTGTGTCTAAAATATCATTATTACGCATTTAAAACTTATTTTGGCCATTTCGTTATTCGGAGATTGAACTGCGAAATATTTCGTTATTCGAATAACGAACTGCGAAATGGCTCTGGATTTTATATAGAAATTATTGATTCCACTATGACATGGGTCTGGTGTGTCTAAAATATCATTATTACGCATTTATAATTGCTTTTGGCCATTTCGTTATTCGGAGATTGAACTGCGAAATATTTCGTTATTCGAATAACGAACTGCGAAATGGCTCCGGATTTTATATAGAAATCTTTGATTCCACTATGACTTGGGTCTAGGGTATCTAAAATATCATCTTTGCGCATTTATAGCTGGTTTTGGCCATTTCGTTATTCGGAGGTTGAACTGCGAAATATTTCGTTATTCGAATAACGAAATGCGAAATGGCTCTGGATTTTATATAGAAATCATTGATTCCACTATGACATGGGTCTGGTGTGTCTAAAATATCATTATTACGCATTTATAATTGCTTTTGGCCATTTCGTTATTCGGAGATTGAACTGCGAAATATTTCGTTATTCGAATAACGAACTGCGAAATGGCTCCGGATTTTATATAGAAATCTTTGATTCCACTATGACTTGGGTCTAGGGTATCTAAAATATCATCTTTGCGCATTTATAACTGGTTTTGGCCATTTCGTTATTCGGAGGTTGAACTGCGAAATATTTCGTTATTCGAATAACGAACTGCGAAATGGCTCCGGATTTTATATAGAAACCATTGATTCCACTATTACTTGGGTCTAGGGTATCTAAAATATCATCTTTGCGCATATATAGCTGGTTTTGGCCATTTCGTTATTCGGAGGTTGAATTGCGAAATATTTCGTTATTCGAATAACGAAATGCGAAATGGTCCCGTATTTATTATATATAAATCATTGCTTCCACTATGAAGGGGGTCTAGTGTGTTTAAAATATCATCTTTACCCATTTAAAACTTAATTTAGCCATTTCGTTATTCGGAGGTTGAACTGCGAAATATTTCGTTATTCGAATAACGAACTGCGAAATGACTCCGTATTTAATATATAAATCATTGATTCCACTATGACTGGGGCCTACGGTGTCTAAAATACTATCTCTGATAATTTATAATTAATTTGTATCATTTCGTTATTTGAATAACGAACTGCGAAATATTTCGTTATTCGAATAACGAACTGCGAAATATTTCGTTATTCAAATAATGATCTGCAAAATGGCTCTGGCCATTTCGTTATTCAGAGGTAGAACTACGAAATATTTCGTTATTCAAATGGCTCCGGATTGTATATACATGATTTGATTTACATATGAGTTAGATCTACAGTGTCTTGAATATATTCGATTATTGAAATAGGACCTAATTTGTTATTCGAATGAAAACTGCAAAGTGGCCTGACTTTTATATGTACCCGTGATAATCCGGTTCTGCAGTATCTAGAATATAATTACAGTAAAACCCCTCTAATGCGAACACCAAAATGGTGCATAATTCTGTCTGGCAGAGACAGGTGGTAGCTTAATGCAGAACGAAAGTTATGCAGAAAACTCCTATAGGAACTTTCTGCATTACTTTCATCCTGCATTAAGCTACCACCTGCTAATACAGACACATATGGTTATTATGTTAGTGTTCGCATTAGAGGGGTTCTACTGTACTGTTAATTTATAGCTTAATTGACCATTTCGTTATTCGTAAATTGAATTGCAAACTATTTCGTTATTCACATGCGAATAACGAACTGCGAAATATTTCGTTGTTCGTTATTCGAATAACGAACTGCGAACTGCGAACTGGCAGCCAACTTAACGCTGCCCGTAACCTATTATAAAAAAACAATCTTACTAAATGTTTATGACGTAATTATGTCCTATATGAATTTTCATCAGGGAAAGGGTTAAAGCTTGGTTCACTTATTTTTGATTCGAACATGAGCTTTTGAAAAACTATTGACCGATAGTCAAATAGCTTGGATCCTGATGAGACGCCGAGTTACTCGGCGTCTCATCTGGATCGAAGCTGTTTGCAAATGTGAGTGAGGAATATGGTAACTGGACGTGGATTTGCTCACATCAGGAAGTCGAATAGATATCTTCGTGATATTCTCAGTGGTATACAGCACATGCAAGTAAACATGATGTTTGAAATGACGCTTCAACGCTGCATATAACCTTGCAGAATGATACATGCAGGACAATCAGTTATTATTCTCTGACAGATGGCGTGATAGGTAGACATTCAATGGCGCACAGAGAATTTCATTTGGCAAACGCTCTCATTACCACTATCTGGGAGATCATCAGGGCGTAGAGAGATTTACGATGCTTTTAAACAAATTTACGCCGATGCAATCGAAAAGCTGTGGGTCTGTCATGCAGGACAATCAGATACGTAGGCTTTTGTTGTTATCGTAATATTTCAAAGTAACACTTTTAATTATCAATCAGTTTCTGTAAATATAGCGATTTTCAAAAGGATTTGTTATGTTTATTTCTATATTGCTAATAATAAAACGCTAATAATAAAACGCACACCTTCATGTTCGTCCTGAAATTCACTTGGATCTTTGAAGCCTAGAATAAGGTAATATAACCTGCAAAGTAATTTGCAGAATATAAAAACGAATTTTCCTAATTAAGACACCAAAATAGAGTATTTCAAATAGAAACGTCTTTTATTTCTCCACCAAACCTTGTATGCTACATCGTCTGAAAGAGAAGATTCAAATAGGAGTAGTCAAAATATGGGACTTGGTAGAGAGATGAAGAACACTCTTTTGCAAGATACGTTTGTAGCTAAAAGCATTTAACATGTTTCTGAACTTTTAGAATGTTAATAGTCTGCCTACTACAAAAATAATGTCAGCTTAAACTCCGATCTATTTTCAATTTTCACTTACATGTACAGTGCTCCCTCACTACAACGGTCCTCTCAATAACGATTACCTCCTTACAACAACACATGTCACTGTTTCCGAAATAACAAGGCTCCAGAAACAACAGTTTCCATCGTATTTTCTTTATGCCTCAATCAAACCCATGTTGTGACCACTCTTTAGAATCGTCACTTTGTGACGATTCTAAAGAATGGTCACAACATAGGGTTTGATAGAGGCATAACGGTTTTAGTTCTCGAAAAACACCATATCTGGGATCTGCAAACAAGCTAATTATGTTTGACTTTCCCTCCCTATAACAACTCCCTCTGAACAACACATACAATCTTCGTATCCCAAAGGGTGTCGTTGTAGAGAGTGAGCACTGTACTTTCGATTCGTTCAAGCTTTTTAAGAAACTACTGACCAAGAATCGAACAGCTTGGATCCTGGTTGGACACTCGGAGCCTTATCTGGATCCAAGTTGTCTGTACATGCGGGTTCGGTCACGTTTAACCCTTTCGGCGCCAAATTTCTAAGTGTCGTCTGCAATCAACGTTTTGTTAAATCATTCGGTACAATAAAGAAAAGAGATGAATAAATGCAAACTTCAAAGGGATAAAACACATACATGTATATAGAAATAGAGATTGAGACAAAATGTGAAGTCCCTGATCAGACGCCGCCTTGAAAAGGCGGCGTCTGATCTGGGACTGCACTATTTATCGTGGCGCATTTATGCGACATTGGCGCTGAAAGGGTAAACAGGCGAAGGGTTAAAGCCTGGTCGATATCATGCTGGAATTAAAACACCTTTCTGTCGTCAAAATCCAGGGAATTCAAACAATTAATGACAAGTCGAACTATGAAGATATCTGTATTTTTGTTTTCATAGCACAACAAAAATTCACTTTCAAGAAAAATGATTTAACCTTTATTCTGTTGCGGGCCGATGAGTGAATACCTTTGTAAACAGTACGGCTCCAGATGAGATGTCGAGTAACTCGGCGTCTCATCAGTATCCAAACTGTTTGACACTTTTATTGCAGTTTGGTTGAATAAAAATGATTATTGCTTACATATAAAAATTTAGTGGATGCAATTTTGTGTAAATTTAATTGTTCAGCAGGCTTAAGGTTAAATATTAGAAAAAGGTTTTCCAGAAAACATGAATAAGCTAAATTGTTTGCCTAAATATTTTCTACATATTTTAGGACTAAAGCACACACAATAAAACCCTCGCTAATCCGTCTGTGTCCATTTCCGTCAAATGTCACGGTATTGCATTCAGTGTAGACCAAGATCAGACAGTTCCTGTATGAGCTGTGTGATCTGAGTCTAGTATGTTTGCTAACGAAATTGTAATAAATTGGACTCTACAATTGCTACCAGTACTAAACGAATCCCATGCACATATGCCATTATAAAACTTCAGCTAATAAACATCCACGCTGTCATTATTTCTGAAATTATTATTCAAGAGGGAAAGGGTTAAGACGCAAGTCATCATCATTATCAATGGTTATTAAAGAGGGGAAGGGTTAAGAAGCAAGTCATCATCATTACATGTATCAATGGTTATTCAAGAGGGAAAAGGCTAAAACACAACTCATTATCATTATTCATTTTGGCGCCAAATTTCTAATTGTCGACTGCAATCCAATTTTGTTAAATCATTCGGTATAATAAGGAAATAAGATAAATAAATGCAAAATTCAAAGGAGTAAAGCACATATATAGAAATAGAGTTTGAGGCAAAAAGTGAAGTCCCTCATCAGACGCCGCCTTGAAAAGGCGGCGTCTGATCTGGGACTGCACTATTTGCCATGGTGCATTTTTTCGACATTGGCGGTGAAAAGGTTAATAATGGTTATTCAACAGAGAAAGGATCTAGATGCATTAAAACTTCATATTGGGTGAAATTCGTGCAAAAAGCTCCTCTGGGAGCTTTCTGTGTGACGTTCACTCTGTATTAAGCAGCCACCTGCCTAAAGCGTGTTTTGTTATTCTTTACAAAATGTCGGTCTAAGAGAAGTTTAAAAATATAATTCTACATGTACTAAAACCATTGATGGCGTCACAAAACTTGATGGTGTCATAAAACTCACCAATAATGTCACAATGGATGTCCCATTGCTTTAGGTTTACAAAAACGGCAGGTAATCTGTTAAACTTAATTGTTATTCAAGACAGAGGAACTATGCCATCACAACACAAGTGATAAGTAGATACGGGGTCCTGCCTGGTATGTACTGAATAATAGATGCTGACAGGATCTCAAAGTGACAGGGCGTGGTAACTGACAGACGGACATAATGAATATTCTAAAACTGTGACAGTCTCGTCTGCTAAATTTGTCATTCGTTGCAGAGAGTTGTTAAAGCATTTTTTAAAAAAATTCTGTTCAAATACATCTAGAATGTCAAAAAAATGTGGATCTTAACAAAACGCCGATGTAAACATTTGCGGATCTAAGCGTTTGGTAATTTTACCTGGTGTTCTATGTGAATTTTAATCTACATGTATAAGGTTTTGCACTGTTCGAACTGCCACAAACTCAACCGGTATCCAGCCATACATATATAAATATTACCTTCCTTGAGAGTGAAAGAGTATTTTATCAACCTGATGAAATAATGTCGAATGAAACGTACTCCAATTGACAATATGAACAGTTATTAATATGCACTAACATTATAAATAAAGGGAGTATTTTGTTTCTTATACCAAATAAATAATAAATACAACGTTATCGCCAATATTTCATAACACAGATGCTCAATGCCATCTATAGCTGCAGGCGGTAGTCAATAATACAATGATACAGTATCCCCAGAGTTAAGACAGTTAAATAGTTGCCTGTAAGTTCTACTGTACAGACGCAGAGAAACACGCAACCTCTTGCCCCTGGCACCGAGTGAGCTAGACGTTGTTAGGATGGCGCTGTGTGGTTTTGAATGTGATATATGCACCATTTATGTTACGATAAAGAAATAGTTTTTGTCATTGATCAATGCTAAATGCTTTACCACATAAAGTAGACAGAGTGATATATTTATTGACAGTACATGGCTTGACATTTTTCCTGTTGAACTGCAGCATGCTATGGATGAATTATATATAAAAAGATTGCAAACTTATTGGAACCAGATGAGACACCGATTAATTCGTCGTCTTATTAGGACGCTATTAGTTGGACACATGGATTGTATCTTTGGAACGCACGCATAATGAAGACGAAATTCCGCTTCCAAAATATTCCGAAGTATCCATAGTCTATCGAATTTGATTAGTTGTGATTCATTCAAATTAAAACACATTTGCATGGTCTAGATTGGGGCAGACTAAAAGTCAAAACAATATAAACCCTTCCCTTGCTGAATTTTAAAATACATTTATTCTTCTTTACCCGAGCCCTGTTGTATAATTACATATATCTTCACTGTGTACAAGTATTTCGCTGTGAAATCACTGCTGTGGAGTGCACTGGTTGCACAATCAACTTGTAAATAGTGCAGAGACCCTGATGAAACAGCTCCTGCAGGAGCTGTCTCATCTGGGTCTTCACTATTTACAGGTACATGTAGGTATACTGACGTGAATAGCAAGCGAAGTGTTAAGTCTATGAAAGTACGTTTATCAGGCTAGGGTGTTTCTTACTGATAAACCAGTGCTACAGACAAGTTCTAATAAATTATCTCAAAGTTTATTTATCACATTACCGTGTCGTTTGATTCTCTAGTATCGCATTACCCATGTAGGAAATGTGTCTGTAAATAGCGCGTTTAGACCTTGGTAAAATACGAAATAAAATTGTACTTTGTTGAACCCTTATTCCATATACTCGATACTACGAAATCAGTAAAAACTCGATACTACGAAATTTTAGTAATGAAGGATTTCTGTCATTGTAGGCAGGTAGCTGCTTAATGCAGAGTGAAAGTCATGTAGAAAGCTCCTCTAGGAGCTTTCTGCATGACTTTCATCCTGCATTAAGCTGCCATCTGTGTTGAATATCAATACTGGCACGTATTTGAGTGTTCGTAGTATCGAACTTTTACTATATAAGCTTTTGCAGAGTAGACTCAGATCACACGGCCCCTCTAGGAGATCAGTGTCTGGCTCTTACTGCTTATTGTATAAAGCTATGATTCTACAGTTTCTGCCATGGGTACATGTAAAAAATCTGCGACCATGTGCTTTGATAAAAACTAATATAATTAATATTCATGATGTCATTATTTTTACATGAATATTCTCGGGTTAAAGAAATGTATTATCACTAACATTGCGGACGTTTGATGTTAAGTAATTGAGATCGCCTAAGGATGTCGCCCCACGTTTAGACACAACATTTGTGATGTAGTTCCGTATCAATCATAACTACTCGGCAATATTCCAAATAGTTCCGTTATTATACTTGATATCACATCAATATTTCGTTCTAGAACAAGAAATTATGAATGGCCATGCAAACCGTCATTATTGATTCACAAGTGCGTTTTACGATATAAGTTGTTCATGGACACATTTAACCCTTTCCTCCGTGAATATTCATTTTATAAATAATGACGTCATGAATATTAATTAGATAAATTTGTAATAATAGTGTATGGGACATTTTTGGCATTGACCGAGACTGTAGAATCATATCTACATGTATATTATATCATAAGCAATCAGAGTATACCATGATCAGATGGCTCCTATAGGAGCCGTCTGATCTGGGTCTACTCTGTTTGCAAATGCGTGAAAACACATTATATAAGGGAAAGGGTTAAGACAAATTGACAGTGTTAATAATATGAATAAATGAGTAAAGGTTTTTGGTTCTAATTGATTTATACGAAGTATGAGCAGATCTTAATTCTAAAGTATCTCTCTTTTCAACCTTCAGGAATGGTAACCTACAGGGTAGTGTCATACAATTATGCCAGATATGAAGGGATATTATTAAACCAGGTTAGAATGTCATAACAGATACCACGGTTAGCAGATGACCTCATCTGTCTGCAGACAATGCCATTTATACTGAAATACTACCCTGAACAATTGCATAACCAGGCGCCTGTCGGAGAAAACTTCTCACAATTCATTATATTACAGCGAATACGACCGCTCAAAAGAAGTATAATTCTGGATTTTTAAAACGGGAGGCGGTTTAACCTATTCCCTCATATTGACGACTTTTGACGACTTTGGAAAAGTCACTTTGTGAAACCATTGTGATAAAAAGAGCATTTGCTCCTATAGGAGCAAATGCTCTATTTATCACAATGGTTTCAAACTACAAAATTCTATTTTTGTTTCCTTTTCTCAAGTTAATACTCCTTTTCGGTAGATTTATTCAAAGAGGTTGTATCTAAAAATAGTCTATGAGGTAAAGGGCTAATGCAGAACATAAGTCATGCAGAAAGCTCATACATTTGCCCCGCATTTACACTTCTGTGCCTGCTCTGTGCGACCTCTGGATTCAGATGAGACGCCGAGTAACTCAGCGTCTCATCAGGATCCAATCTGTATGGCAATAGGTAAAAAATGTTTTTGAAAACCTTGAACGAATCCAAAGTAAATGAGCATTGTAACTGATCGAAGTTTTACCCTTTTCCTGATCTGTGTTTATTCCAAATGGTAACTACCTACTGAATTGTTATGGACGAACTAGTAATAATGACATATGGAAGTTGGCAAATTGTATAGCCATTTTAGAAAGAAAACAAACAGATCTTTCAAAATTCATTTGCAAACAGAGCAGACCCAGATCAGACGGCTCCTCTAGGAGCCGTCTGATCAGGGTCTACTCTGTTTGCAAATGCGTGAAAACACATTTATATGAAGGAAAGGGTTAAGTACATATCATTTTATAGCAGGCTAAAGGTTAAGCAACCGCTTGTGGGTTTTTTACAGTATACGGTAGCATCAGCGATACTCTACTGTAAACATCTAACATACTTAGCAAATGTTTGCAGCATCAAATACTCGTCCTCTCCGGTTTCAAAACTTCAGGTGTATATTATTTCCCCAGTAAACGTCTGTAAACGTCTCTTCGAGACGATTCTAAAGAGTGGTCACAGTATAGGGTTTGGTGGGGAAATAAATAAGGAATTGTTCTTCAAAATGTTTTAATTTACGCATCTTATCTGAAGCTGTGAGCAAATGTTGCTTACCAGAGAATAAGGTAACACTGTGACGGTCTATGTTATTACTGTTCTGAAGATGCCATATATTCACATCCATGCCGGAGAGTTCGACTCATTGCACACATTTCAACCATAGAGTACGAAAAGCATATTACATATTGCAGTATTTCCCCAAGAGACAAAGAATTTCATTTTGTTCAGCTCATTCCTGAAAAGAAGCTCATCAATAATGAAATTCTTATGTTTACCACCTGTACTAGAGTGAACTATCAGCAACTCTAAAAGTTTGATTTATTGGATCTAAATGCAGTTATCACCGAAATGCGTCAGCTCTAAATAAAGCTCTTCCTAAAATTCTCTTTTTTTTCAGATAATGTTTTGCAGGTGTATGGAAAACTGTAATTTTTGTCTTTTGTTCCTGAGTAAAATCGATTCAAGTCTGGAAAAGCGGTCGTTCGATATAGCTTTGAAACTCTGTAGTATTCAAGGTAAAATACCTGTTTTTAACCCTTTACTCCGTGAATATTGATGCAAGAAATAAGAGCATGATGAATATTAATTAACTGTTTTTGCAACATCATAAATTATGAACACAGGAATATTTAACCAATCAGATCTACATTATATCATAAGCGAAGAAAGCAGAGTTATGAGCCGTCTGATATGGGTCTACTCTGCTTGCAAATGCGTAGAAAGGCGTATTTATGGAGGAAAGGTTAAATATGTCGTTTTGTACAACTTTTTATCTGCTCTCACATTTATGTTTTAACCCATTCAGTGCAATGAAATCGGGTCTGGGATTTCGTATGCAGTCAGCTTGGATCTATATGAGGTGCCGAGAGACTCGGCATTTCTTCAGGATCCAAACTAATTGATACTATACAGTAACACCTCTCTATAACGGCCACTAAATTGTGATAATTAGTTGGTACATGTATTTAGGGCAGGGGCCTGCTTAAAGCAAGGTGAAAGTAAAACAGAACGCTCCTATAGGAGCGTTCTGTTTTACTTTCACCTTGCTTTAAGCAACCACCAGCCTTTAACACAAACTACTTGATGTAATTTAGTGGCCGTTATAGTGAGGTTTTACTATATTTATCTTTTAATACAGCAGTTGAAGAAAAACTCGCTTTTAACTTCAAAAAGACAAATATGTATCCAGCAGAAGACAATGAAATGATTTCACACAAAGGGTTACCTCTTTCCTCCATTAATATTTATGTAAGAAATAATGACGTCATTAATATTACTTTGTAACATTACTTTGTTATAACAGCACATTGACACATTGATTTTTCGCAAAGGCAGAAACTGTAAAATCAAGCTATATTATATGTCATAAGCAAACAGAGCAGACCCTGATAAGACGGTTTCTATAGGAGCCGTCTGATCTGGGTCTACTCTGTTTGCAAAGACGTAGAAAGGAGTATTTATGAAGGAAAGGATTAAATGATAGCTGTACATGAGTTCCGCTGTGTTAACTATTTCATCAATGAAATATCCGGAGAGCGACACATAGGGCTTGCTACTATAATATATGATATAATAATAATCTGTGATTACCTTTACAAACAGTTTGGATCAAGGTGAGACGCCGATCACTCATATCAGGATCCTAAGTGTTTGACACACCACTTACGTTTAACCTCATTACCTCATAGGCTATTTTTAGATACAACCTCTTTGAATAAATCTACCGAAAAGGAGCATTATCTAGAGAAAAGGAAAATTTTAGAATTTTGTAGTTTGAAACCATTGTGATAAATAGAGCATTTGCTCCTATAGGAGCAAATGCTCTATTTATCACAATGGTTTCACAAATTGACTTTTACAGAGTTGTTAAAAATCGGTAATATGAGGGAATGGGTTAAGGGAAGCCATTGAAGTAAGTCCACTACGGTATATAAAGCAAACGACATTGTTTGTAGACTAAAAACACACTTGGAACCAAAAGAGGTAACAAACAGACTAGAATTGTTGCATTATTCATTGCAGAATGAGTAAACAGCAAAACCCCTCTAAATCGGAATTCTAGCAGAGAAGAATTTAAATACTTTAAGACAGGTGGCTTTTTAATGCAGAGTGAAAAGTCATGCAGAAAGTTTTCTGCATGACTTTCACCCTGCATTAAGCTGCACCTGTCTACAAGACCGAAATTCATACTAAATATAACGCCCGGTTTAGAGGAGTTTTACTGTACTGACACAATTTTGGATGTCTTTAAAAAGCAGGCGGTTGCTTAAAGCAGTGCGAACGTAATGCAGAAAGCTTCTATAGGAGGTTCTACACAACTTTCGTCTTGCATTAAGCTACTACCTGCCTATACGACCAAACCTTGACATTTTTATAATGGTCGCATTTCAGGAGATGGGTCTACTTATATAAGTACGAAATTAGTCGACAGTTACATATTGACTCTTACATTTTGATTGCTTGTAATTCTCAAAACGCTCATTTTAGATAATAAAAAACACATACAGTGGCCTTATTGGTTACACTAAGTTCTTCTCTCGAGAGTTGTTTTTAGATTGTATCAAACAAAAGTGATAAGTTAATTATGGATTCTTTTTTGCATTTCTGCTGAATAATAGAACACCCAGAGAGTATACTCGGCTGCGTGATAAGCAGACACTCAACAGTGAATAGAGAATTTCAACTGGCAAACCATCTCATTACAATTAGCTAGCAGAGATCAATAGACTGTAAGGAGATTTAGGATGCTTTTAACTCTTCGCTTGCTATTCGCGTCAATATACGTACCTGTAAATAGTGAAGACCCAGATGAGACAGCTCCTGCAGGAGCTGTCTCATCAGAGTCTGCACTATTTACAAGTTGATTGTGCAATCAAATGAACTCCACAGCAGTGATTGCACAGCGAAATACTTGTACACACACAGGGCATGGGTAAAGAAGGAGAAATGTATTTTAAAATTCAGCAAGCGAAGGGTTAACAAATCCACCTCGAGGAAATTATTCACGGACACGGATATTGAAACATGTTTAAGTCTAACGCAGCCTCAGTTGTTATGTGATTTATCTGAAAAGTGTACCAAAGCGGTAAATAAAATGCGTACTACTACATTGTATACAGTTGAACTTCGATATCTCGAACTGCAAGGGACTATACACATTACTTCGCGATAAAAGGAGTTATCCGATATGTAATCTGGACAATTTCACAAGTTTACATGTAACAGCTTAATGTAAGTCTAAAGTAATGCTGAACACTCTTGTGCATGTAGGAGCTTTCAGCATTACTTTAGACCTGCATTAAGCTGTCATGTGAGTTTCTAGATATGCGTAGTGATACATTTTAGAGCAATACTCTTTTGTAAATTTTGGAATGGCCAAACTTTTAGTTCGAGTTATATCGAAGTTCGAGTTATCACGAAGTTCGAGTTATCGAGGTTCCACTGTATATCAAACTCTTTCATTTTTTTGCTAACCGATATCTTGCTGCTACTCATTAGAATCGACTTTCCATGGTGATTATAATGAGTAGCAGCAAGATAGGGTTTGGCGGGGATATAAACCCTTTCCATGCTGAATATGTAAAAATAACGACAACATTATTTATTAGCTACATTTTTATAATGGCATACGTACAATGGATTTTGTAGAATTGGTAGAAACTGTTGAGTCAGACCTATTATAATTGTATAAGCAAATCGAGAAGTCTGAGTAGTAAATCCTCGTAATAAACCTGTATTGCCAGGACATGTCCAATACAAGTAAAATTAAGAGCAATGCCGATCGTAATATGAGTGAAGAGCAATGCAGATCGCAAGGACCTGTCCAATATGAGTATAGAGCAGACCTGTTAAATATGAGTAAAGGACAATGCCGATCGCAAGGACCTGTCCGATATCAGTAAAGAGCAATATCGATCGTGAGGACCTATCCAATATAAGTAAAGATCAATGTCGATCGTAAGGACCTGTTCAATATGAGTAAAGCGCAATGCCGATCCAAAGCCGTTGGGTTTGAGTTGAATTAGTCTAGTCTTGTTTTACAGTTCGAAATGCTCAGCATCAATGCAGCAGAACGTTTGGCCAATTAAGCAATCAGTTATTTATATTCACGGTGCCATTATTTCTGACATGCCTATTAACCCATTTACGCCCACGATCCCATATATAAGATATAGGCAAACAGTTTAGACTGATCAGACGCCTCATTATGCGGCGTCTGATCAGAGTCTACACTGTTTGCTGATAGGAAATTCAATATAAAACAAAACAAAAATGAAAAATTAGACCAGACATCCCTTAGATAAAAATGGACTAATCCAATATATAAGCATGAAAGAATCCACTGGGAGCAAATGGGTTAATAGATTAACAAGTTGGAGCCAGAGTTACAATATATATATATACATATGCAGGCCTCAAAATACTACCGAATACTGCAGGTAAATGTTTTCCATTTGCACATTACAATGCAGGGCATTCAGATGGAATTCCATAACTGACAGAAAATGTAATGCTAGACGGCAAATTATCTGATCTGTCTGCATACCTGGCAATTGGCATCGACATTTATTCCAACAAAATATCCATAACAGTGGGTTAATCAGGCACAGGGCACCTGAGAAATATTCACACAGTCTACTGTCCTGTTGTATTATCAGAACATTGTAATACAATGTTGATTGAATTAAACCTTTCTCTCATATAAACGTCTTTCCATGTCTCTGCAAACGTAGTAAATCCAGACCAGACGGCTCCTGTAGGAGCCATTTTATCAGTGTCTTCCCTGTTTGCTTATGAAATTATAAGATATTTGACTCTGCATATTTTTTTCTTCAGTACTAAAATACCCTGTGTATTATATGCCGTTATAAAATATTAGCTAATAAATATTCACGAAGTCATTATTTTGAACATGAATTGTCTACAGGGAATCGATTGAACAGGACATTATCGATGCTATTTCGCGTTTCGTTTCGAGCACAAAGAAACAGAAGCATGTCGGTACGGTTTCAGTATACAGTGAGTGTAAGCTTATAATACAGTAAAACCTCTCGATAACGGCCACTAAATTACATCAAGTATTTTGTGTTAAAGGCAGGTGGCTGCTTAAAGCAAAGTGAAAGTAAAACAGAACGCTCCTATAGGAGCGTTCTGTTTTACTTTCACCTTGCTTTAAGCAACCACCTGCCCTAAATACCAACTAATTAACACAAAATAGTGACCGTTATAGAGAGGTTATTCTGTACATTGTTACGTGGTGGTTAATCCATAGACTATTACAAAATACGATGTCTGCTTAACCCATTCCCTGTTATAAATGTATTCCAAATGTTCAATACCTACTGAATATTGATGGACAAAATAGTTATAATGAAATATGGAAGGCGGAACAATGTAGCCATTTTAGAAAGTAAAGAAACATAATTCTATTAGCAAACAGAGCAGACCCTGATAAGACGGCTCCTCTAGGAGCCGTCTGATCTTGGTCTTCTCTGTTTGCAAACGCGTGAAAATGCTTTTATATGAAGGAAAGAGTTTAAATGCGATTCGCCCAAGCACTGGAGAAACTATCGACGGAATGTCAAACAGGCTTGGGTCCTGATTAGACGCCAAGTGACCTGTCTGGATCCAAGCTGTTCACAACTATGAGTCAAGTCAGGTACTGCAGGTGAACAGTAATGTAAACATCTGTGACGTGATAGGTAATGTCTACAAGGTGGATACTAAGAAAACACCACCTGCATCAGTCAGCAATGTGTTATACAAGAAGCATTTCAGTTGATGTCTATCATAAGTGTGATACATGTACAGAAGAAGCCCTCTAATGCGACCACTTAATTAATAAACATGGGTGTCTTGATAAGCAGGTGGTTGCTTAATTCAGGAAAAAAAATAATACAGAAAGCTCCTGCAGGAGCTTTCTGCATTACTTTTGTCCTGCATTAAGCTACCACCTGCATCTAGCACCTACCAAGAATTATGCCTCTGTTAAGTGGTCGCATTAGCGGGGTTTTACTGTAGTTGTAAATTCCGAATTACAGTATTCCAAGAGTTCAACATGGTTTCGTTAACCCTCTCTGTGATAATCCCTGCTATTAACGCTTTTTAGAACAGAGTAGATTCAGATCTGCTTTATTTGTTTTTATAGTATATATGTTTATGATTTTCTGCTGTATCTCATGGAAATGCACACCCTTATGTTATACCTGATCAATATGTATGTACGCAATACTGACATCGTAAATCTTTATTAGCTGATACTTATAATGATACACGAACATTTACATAAACTCTTAAATCATAGCTATATACAGTATAACCCCTCTAATGCGACCACTTAATGAATACACATGGGTGTTGTTATAAGCAGGTGGTCGCTTAATGCAGGAGAAAATTCCTCTTCTAGGAGCTTTCTGCATTACTTTTGTCCTGCATTAAGCTACCACCTGCCTCTAGCACCAAGAGTTATACCTCTTTCAGCTGGTCGCAATAGCGGGGTTTTACTGTAGTTACACAGAGTAGGCCCTGATCAGACGGCACCTACAGAGGTCACCTGATCTGTATCTACTCTGGTTGCAAATACCTTAACCATTTACTCCATAAATACGCCTCTCTACGTCAGATCAGACGGCACCTATAAGAGCGGTCTGATCAGGGTATACACTGTTTGCTTATTACAATTGAACTTCGATATCTCGAACTCGGATAGCTCGAACTTCGAGGTAATTCGAACAAAAAGTTCAGTCCTTTCAAAATTTACAACACATAATTACTCTAAAATGTATTTTT
This sequence comes from Azorinus chamasolen, assembly GCA_963576725.1. Taxonomy (NCBI): domain Eukaryota; kingdom Metazoa; phylum Mollusca; class Bivalvia; order Cardiida; family Solecurtidae; genus Azorinus; species Azorinus chamasolen. Next base: position 30,421,526 of record OY755236.1, read on the forward strand.
ACAGATATCTAGAAACACATATGACAGCTTAATACAGGTCTTAAAGTAATACTGAAAGCTCCTACAGGAGCTTTCAGCATTACTTTAGACCTGGATTAAGCTGTGAATACGATAAATTGTTCAGACTAGAAAGCGGATAACTCCTGTTGTCTCGAACTAATTTGTATGGTCCATTGAAGTTCGACATATCGAAGTTAAACTGTATATAAGATATATATAATTCTATATTTCTGACATGGCCAAACATCCATGTGTTCATGTGCTGATATAACAATTAAACTACATGTGTAATTAATATTCATGACATCATTATTTCTACATGAATATCCATGGAGTAAAGGATTAAGGGGCATTTCTAAGGGATAAACGGGTTAAGGCACCCATGTTTATCCAACAAGCGTTCGCTTTCTTTAGAGAAGCAATAAGGCAACTTGCACATATCCGCATGTTTGTAAATATTTTGAAAAGTACAACAAGCCAGACATTTGCATGTGGCGTGATACACCGACATTTGTCAGTTGTACAGAAACTATCATTTGGCAGGTTCCTTAATTGGAATTAGCCCTTATTCTGAAATAGAAAGTTTGCTAAAATTCTATTCTTCTGCAAATTTTACTTTCATCCAATTCGTTCTACTCTGTTTGCAAATGCGTGAAAAGGCGTTTACATGAAGGAAAGGGTTAGGGAATTATTGTCCGATCGTCTAACAGCTTGGATCCAGACGAGACACCGAGTTACTCAGCGTCTCATCTGTATCAGGGATGTTTGCAAGTGCCAGTCACATCGCAATTAGGTTGAATGCATACTCAATATATTGACGGGAGATGTATGATGCTTTCAAACAAACGTATACAAATGTGCTGCAGACGGAGTCATAAAAATGCTACGGCGCGCAATATATCAATTTTGTCGAATAATTATGGTTCGGACCACTTCAGTTCATATGTGAAAGAAGTACATAGTTACTTCAACATGTTTCAAAAATGTGGATTACGGGCATTTTCAAGATAAATTTTTAACCCTTCATACATGCGCCACAATAAAAAGTGCAGTTCCAGATCCGACGCCACCTTTTCAAGGCGGCTTCTGGTCAGGAACTTCACTTATTGTCTGAATCTCCATTTCTATATCTGTGCTTTATTCCTTTGAAATAAATTTAAATTAATTTATCTCATTTCCTTAATTTACGGAATGGTTTAACAAACTTGTATTGCAGACGACAATTAGACATTTGGTACCGAAACGGTTAATAAAATATGTCTCCGCCTAACCCTAGTTTGCTGTTACTCATTAGACACGCCTCGAAGATGAGAAGCAGAAAGATAGGGTTTGGCTGAGAAATAAAATAATTTTGAAATATCTGTTCGCATCTTTTCAAAGTCCTGCATAATAATGTTGAGATATGCAACATGGGTTTTCAAACACATAGTAGCTAAACGATTGTGTGTGGCACAGATTTGTTAAATGAAACACGCAACAGAAATTATATACATTTTCATCTTTATAAACCAACATATATTTAATATAAGAAACATACTTAATTAGGTACGTGCAATAATAGCGACCTTTCAAATATTGATATAACGCATAACCTATAAATCAGTGGTGTCAACCTTTCTGCTAATATAAGCCAAGACGTATATGCTAGATGAGTTCATGCATCTCAGGGAGAATGTTAAACTGTATTAAAGAGATTGGCGGCATTAAAGAGATGGTAATCGAATGTCATTGCGACTGTTATGTGATATATTCCCGGTGAAAATTAAATCGATTCCTACAGGGTATAAAACGTTTTTAATTGGTTTTAACAGTGAAGTGCCTAAACTAAAATATGCAAATGTATAGAATACTTATTCCATTTGACGTTTAATGTTTTGTAGTATATCACATTAACAAGATTTTCTTTCTTACTTTTCCTTTCACTTATCTCTAGAGCATTGCTGTTGTCTTTAAATCATTCCCTCATAGGTTATTTTTAGAACCAACATCTTTGAATAAATCTACCGAAAACGAGCATTAACTAGAGAAAAGGGTCTTTTAAATTTTTATAGTTTTGAAACCATTGTGATAAATAGAGCATTTGCTCCTAAGGAGCAAATGCTCTATATATCACAATCGTTTCAAAAAATCCTATTACAGAGGCACAGAAAGGAAATTTCTTCATCAAATTTGATAAATTCTTAATTCTAACCTTTGTAACAAAAACGTTATTCCAAATATAAAAATGTACAGTTTCTTTATCGTTTTGATCCGTAGACGAGTAGGCGACAACAGGTACTGATATTTTGTCACGGAACTTGACAAATATTGGATGGCAAAACGACAATTACAAAACTTCACACCATTGTGTAGCCAATACATTTGTGTGCATTTTGATACCAAAAATAAGTTACTGTATAACAAAGTATCTCAAACCAAATGTACACTTTTTTATCGTGTTAGTATATTTAGACGCTTTCTACGAAAGTTTGGGAACATATTTAGAAGCACAAGAACATGTGGCTCTGCAAAAATCATTTATATTGACCTTATGACACTAGAGTTATGGCCCATTGTTTATTTGAAATGTAACAGTTTTGTCTACCCGGAGTCATATCTCATAAACTATTTGGAAAAAAGTACAAATATGAGTCATGCAGGAAACACCACATACAGAACAAACAGCCACCCAAATAGCAACACAAGAAAACATAGCAAATTTACATAACTAGCAAAAACATAAAGAGACGCACAAAGACAAAAGAAACAAACAATAGGGGGAAGATGGAAGTACCGCACTGGAACGGTCAGTGACAATAGTCTAATTAATATGTAGGATGTCATTACTTCTGACATGAATACTCATGGAGTACAAGGTTTAAAAGTGTACAACTTTGAAGCAAGTGGATAAAATGCAGTCAAAACCAATAAAGCAACGTGTCTATGCTGAAAAGACCAACGTGGCAATAAACTCTTTTACAACCTGCTTCAATGCTCTATACCTCCGGGTGCTTATTATCAGTGCTGTAATTGGTAATGCCGGACGACAGAACTTCAGACCATGTTACTAATCCTCGAATTAGAATGGTCATTTACCCAGTCAAAAGTACAATGGAGCATGCATGTGAACGTACACATGCCACCTCTGATGATAATTAGTCCGGACAATGCACAGGAAAATAAACCAAAGCTAAATGTCCTGGTATATGTGGTGTATTAACCCTTTCCCTTATGTAAGCGCATTTTGACGCATCTGCAAACAGAGCAGATCCAGATCAGACGACTCCTACAGGAGCCGTCTGGTCAAGGTCTGCTATGTTTGCTTATGGTGTAATATATATCTGATTCTACAACTTCTGCCTGAGCCAAAATGTCATGTGTTCATATGCCATTATAAAAAAATAATCTTATTACTATCCAGGACGTCATTAAATCCTACATAAATATTCATCAGGGAAATGGTTACAAATGTAAGAAGAGACGAAGTATACTGAGCCAAAAAAAGAAACACAGGATACATAAATGTGCAACCATCATATTAAATGTTATAAAATGCATAACATGATGAAAATTGGACATACAACTGTCTGTGTCACTGTCTACTAAAAGTGGTATCTAAATTTGCTCAACCGCGTGATTAATCGTGCTGCACAATGAAAGTGTAAAATTGCAAACATCACGTGCAGCTTAATGATAACATGTTTCTCACACATTTTCGAATACCACAAAATACTATTGAAACATACGATTCACATTCTGCTATTTAAAAGATAAATCTACCCATATGCTATCATGGGACAGCTGGGCCGAAGAACAGAGGTGTCATACTATTGCATTGCTATTGGAAGGTCAAGAGCAACAACAGGTTGCTAGGCAATTTGGTGCGAACATTTCCACCGCAGAACCACTTGTCGGTCGTCTGAGAGAAACTGGAACCGTTGCCGACCGTCCTAGATCGGGACGTCCCTGTGACGACGCGACGTCAAGACAAGACTATACGTATTGTCAACCTGCGTTTTCGCCACATTACTCCAACTGAAATGGCTATTAATATTGTAGGCAATCATAATCGCCACACTCATGCACAAACTGTAAGAATCCGACTCCGCGATAACGGTCTGCGAGCTCGTCGTCCTTACGCTGGTTTTCCCCTTTCTCATATACGAGTCCCGGGCGTCGTTCAGCTTCGCTGAGGACACATGCTCCCAGATTGTTCCAAATTCATTAATGGAGACGTGTGTTTTTCACAGAAGAGTTTCAGTTCACTATGTTTCGTCCAGATGGTTGACGTCGTGTATATCGACGTAGTGGTAAACGTTTTGCCGACGATTGCGTTCTTGACAGGGATATGTTTGGGGACGGCTCGGTTATGGTCTGGGGAGAGACATCGCAGGGGGTAAAGTCACTGTTAATTGTGATATATGGGAATTTAACTGCCGTAAGATATAGGAATGATATTTTTCGCCCTGTTGCAGTCTCAAATGTTAAACATTATAACCTATTTTTTCAGCATGGCAATGCCCGTTGCCATGTAGCCAGAGTTTGTCGAGACTTTCTCGCAAACCATAACATTAACCCAGTTGACTGTCCGCCGTACAGTCGAGAGTTAGACTGAAAATCTTTGAGATTAACTTGACAGGACAGTAAGGAGGCGTTAGAATCGCCCATCCCCAACCCGCTACTCTTGACGTGCTAAGAACTGTTTTGTTGGAACAGTGGAATACTATTCCAAAGAAAAGGATATGCACTTATGAACTCCATGCACAGGAGAATCAAGGCTTGTGTGAGGGGCATACGAGATATTGAAGAGAGAGTCCATCATTTTGTGCTTCTGTGGGGTACCGTAAAATATGGTTCAATCACTCGAAAATTACTGCTTAAAATCTAATGAAATTTGGGTGATGTGTTGAGTAAAGATTAATTGTTGAACTCATATAAACTATTCTATAGAGCATTCAAATATGTATAATTATAAACTCAAAAAGTCATCATGTGTTTCCGTCCAATACATTAATTTCAATCCATTTATTCCCATTCATTTAAAGAAAATTCGCCCAGGGTCCATGCTTATAAAACGTTTAGTTGAGTCTGAGTTCGTTCTCAAGTTTTTGATTGGTCAGATTTGAGCCTTTGGCTCAAATCTGACCAATCAAAAGCTTGAGAACTCAAATCTGACCAATCAAAAGCTTGAGAACGAAACTCAGACTCAACTAAAAGCTTTATAAGCATGGACCCTGATTGTCTTTGGAACCAATCCATTATTCATTCATGCTGAGGGGACACAAGAAAATACTTGCAGTGTAGATCCAGATCAGAAAGTTCATCAGGTTCTCTGATCTAGGTCAACACTGTTTGTCTCTGTCATTTTGAGGGACACTGGGCATAAATGGGTTAAATTAACGAATGAGTAAACAATATCTGATCAACAGTACTACATGTATGTTCATAATAACAGCCTTTCCAATTTGAAATTAATCTTTTCAAACCAATGTTTCTGTATTTCTAGAAATGAAATTGTCCAACTACAGTAAAACCTATCAACAGCGACCATCCAAAATAAGTATAATTCTAGGCTTCAAGATAGCTCTCCTAAGTAACCACCTGTTCTTATAACCGCCCACGTTTATTCATTATACGGTCACCATGAGCGTAGCAGTATCCGAATGTAATGCACGTACTGTAGAGACAAGCTCCCCCGGACAAATATAGAATTATGTAGTTTTTAAACCATTGTGGTAAATACAAATATATCATTTGCTCCTATAGGACATTTGCGCTACCCCCCCCCCCCTCTTAGCCTTCGAATTTTGTTCCAGTTTGGTCATGATAATGTTTGCACCTTTCAGATGATGTTAAGCACGTGCGTAAGTGTGTATCGCTAGCTACGGCCCTGGTCGCTGCATTCAGGTTCTACTGCTTTACCATTCTGAAACGAATGCACATCAGCCTGTATTTGGGCAGAACAATGTACCAAAATACGACAATCTATTTCAAAGTAAAATGTGAACAATCAAACAATTGGAAAGTATTCTGAAGACAAAGTTATGATGGCGTGGTTGTTAATAATCATAACAACGTGTAGGTGCATTATTGTTCTAGGTGCAATAAACCCTCAGACCATGATTTACGTATAGTAATTATCATCGAAATATGCAGTACATTACACACTACACAGTAAACATAGTTGTTTTTGAAATGGTAATATTTATGATCATACAGGTCACTAATGTTATTTGCAAACAGTGTAGACCCAGATGTGAGGACTCCTATTGGAGCCCTCTCATCAGGGTATGCACTGTTTGTCTTTTAACAACTTTCTTTAATCGAAATACCCGAATATTAACGGTAAACTTTACCTGTCTGAAATTTGGAATAGTCCATTTGACAATTCAGCGTTGGAAGGTTTAATTCTGGTAGCAAGTGTTATGATTTTAACCGTGTATGTCCGACCGTATCACATCATTACAGCAAAGCTGGCAGGTAGCAAGTTTGTGTCACGCGTATCGGAACACTACTGGCACAAGTATGCTACTCTCGGAAGCAAAACTGACATTCTATCAAGACCAATAAATATACAGAACCAGATGCAGTTACTTGTCTTAGACATGTAACAATTTAGGCGTTTTAGTGATTGCTCTATTAACATAAGTTCAAGCAAACTACTCCATAAATACGCCTTTTTATGCCTTTGTAAACAGAGCAGACCAAGACCAGACGGCTCCTCAAGGAATATTCTGATCAGGATATATGGTGTTTGTTATGATACAGTAAAACCTCTCTATAACGGCCACTAAATTGTATTAATTAGATGTATTTAGGACAGGTGGCTGCTTTAAGCAAGGTGAAAGTAAAACAGAACGCCCCTAATAGGAGCGTTCTGTTTTACTTTCACCTTGCTTTAAGTAGTCACCTGTCTTTAACACATGTTAAATGTTAAAAACATATGTTAAATGCTTTTGTTCATAGTGCCATTATAAAAAATTTATCAATTAATATTCATGATGTTATTATTTGTTGCCTGGATATGTACATGTATGCAGTAAATGGCTAAACAATCTTATTCTTACATTTAGTGTGATATATGTTTGTCAGTTGTTTTCAATAATGAAACGCGTTGTTAAATTACGTGTCACAATCACGATATTGAACAGAACAAGACTTTGATAATGTCTGAACTTCATGTGTACGGAAGTATGATACCGTTTTATCATATGCCACTGCCTGTTAATATCACAAGTTCGTATTTTTTACAATGCACTCATGCAATATAACACACAGATGACGTAAACAAGTCGGTATGGTTGACAGCTGGCATTGAAATATAAATAGGAAAAGCGTCAGTTTTTCTTCTTCTTGTGAATAAAAATAACATTCATGTTCATCAAGTATGGATTTTTATGACACTGGACAGATCGTATTATTTAAGTCAACGGCCTCGGCAGAAATCAATAGTAAATGAACATGGGTGTGATATCTTCTATATATTTACCCTTTGCCTGGTGAACATTCATGTAAGAAATACAGTAAAATCTCTCTATAACGACCACTAAATTGTGTTGATTAATTGGTATTTTGGGCAGGTGGTTGCTTAAAGCAAAGTGAAAGTAAAACAGAACGCACCCACCTGCCTTTAACACAAAATACTTGATGTATTGTAGTGGTCGTTATAGACAGGTTTTACTGTATTGAAACCATGAAGATTTATCAGCTGAACTCTAAAAATGGCACGATCACATGATGTTTTTGCCACGGCAAAAACTGTAAAATCAGATCTTTACACCGAATTCCATAAAGCCTGCCTAGACTAGGTTTACGTTGTTTACAAAAGCGTACAAATGCGTTCGTGTCATCTAAAAGCGTACAAATGCGTTCGTGTCATCTAAAAGCATACAAATGCGTTCGTGTCATCTTAAGCGTTAAGCGTAAATAAATGTGTTATTAATAAAATTAAAATGATTTATCAGCAGAGAAAGTGAACAGCCCTGGTTTAACTCTTAACTTGCTGAACAATTAAGAATGGTTTTCTCCCTTTCTGAATATTAATTAACCCATTACCTCATAGACTATTTTAGATACAACCTCTTTGAATAAATCTACCGAAAAAAGGGCATTAACTAGAGAAAAGGAAACTCTTAGAATTTTGTAGTTTGAAACCATTCTGATAAATACAGCATTTGCTCCTATAGGTGCAAATGCTCTATTTATCACAATGGTTTCACAAAGTGACTTTTACAGAGTCGTCAAAGGTCGTCAATATGACGGAATAGGTTGAACAAAGCATGTATCTAACTGGATCACTGAAGAAAATGATTTGTATGACAACTAATATTGAATCTGATCAAATTACTCCATCGAGAGCAATTTGATCTGGCTCTAACATGGCTAGAATGGTTTTAGAATGGCTAATATACTTACATGTAGTTACCACAATTCAAGGGTTCAAACAAAAATGTGAAATTAGTATTTATAAAAATTAATCAAGAGAAATATTTCTCTAGACTTCTTGGTTTAAAATAGTATCGAAATGAATGTCGAGATGAAGAATAACTCATCATGAACGTTATCCAGGTTCACCTGAGAAGGATATTATCCAAAACACCACACCAAACCAAACCAAACCAGACGAACATATGCAAAATGCATAAGTATGTGCCAAGAAACAGTCGGAAAGTTATGATACTTGGCATTATGGACATGCAGGTCTTATCGCATGGATATTTACCAAAGTGTGTCAATCTCATCTACAGCAAAATAACCTGGTTAGATGGTGAATCATTTTAGACATATACGTAGCCATATGCTACTGTAGTTAACTCCTTATTCCATACATATGTCCTTTAATTCTCTCCCTGTTCTATATTTATTCATAATTTCAATACCTATTAGTTATTCATGGACAAAATAGATATAATGAAACATAGAATGTGTCAAATTGTAGCCAATTTCGAAAGTAAGGAAAACGTTCTTTCTAATCCAGCTAGCAAACAGAGCAGACCCTGATCAGACGGCTTCTATAGAAGTCGTATGATCTGGGTCTAATCTGTTTGCAAATGTATGAAAAGACGTTTATATGAAGGAAAGATTAAACGCTTTTGCAAACAGAATAGAGTCAGAACAGATGAGTTCTGTAGGAACCGTCTAATCAGAGACTGCTCTGTCTGCTTGTGGAAATATACAGATCTGATTCTACAGTTTCTGCCAAAGTCAGTGTATCTTGTGTTTGAACGTGTATTAACTGACCTTTAACCCTTGCCTCTATAAATACGCCTTTCTACGCCTCTGTAAAAGTCACTTCATGAAAGCATTGTGATAAATAGAGCATTTGCTCCAATTGAAGCAAATGCTCTATTTATCACAATGGTTTCAAACTACAAAATCCAAAAATTTCCTTTTCTCTAGTTAATGCTCCTTTTCGGAAGATTTATTCAAAGTAGATGGATCTAAAATAGCCTATACAGGAAAGGATACGTCAGTCAATAAACTATTGATTTCATTATTTCTTTCAAGAGCGTTTAGAGGAATATTCCATAATCAAGACGAGAACACTTAAAATGTTTTACATCATTTACCAGACACACATATGTAGCACGTGTTCTTTCATTTTGGTATACGCCGATCGGCTTGTAAGATACAGGTATTTACGTATCGCAGTTATAAGTTTAGTTCAAATATACGCAATTTCTTATATCAAATCATAAAAAAGGGTTGGGCCACAAGGTCGACCAACATTAGGTATGTCCCTCCGCTTTACAACATTCTACAGAAATAGTGTATCAACTATTCTCAACCCTCTACTTTATCAATATTAACCATTTCGGCGACAAATTTCTAATTGTCGTCTGTAATCCAAATTTGTTAAATCATTCAGTAAAATAAGGAAATAAGATGAATAAATTTGAAAAAGCGGCGTCTGATCTTGGACTGCACAATTTGTCGTGGTGCATTTTTGTGACATTGGCGGTGAAAGGGTTAAGAAATAATGACATTAATGAACATCCATTGACCTAATATTTATAATGGTACATGGACACAGAGTTATTTACCTTGACAGAATATGTAAAACCATACAGTTACTACGTGCTTTTGAACATTATTCACTATATCACTATAAAAACAACTTTGAAGCGATAACATAATTATCACGGTCTTATTTTATTCCAGAAAGGCAATTTGTCACAATTTCTATAACGATCATCAAAAACAATGCCCCAGTCTTGGTATTTAAGTTATGTTGTATCGCGCGAAACTAACGTTCTTTGCAGACAAATGGATTTCAGACGACAATTTGAACAGAGTCACTAACATTCTTTGCAAACAGTGTAGACGCAGATAAAGAGGTATCATAGAGGAATCTTTTCATCAAGATCTGCACTGCTTGTCATAATACACTTTCCTTCATAACAATCTCTGAATATTCACGGTAGGCATGACGTGTCTAAAGTTTCGAATAGTTTATTTGAAAATTGAGCGTTGACGGGTTTAATACAGAAAGAACGGTTCGTAGATATCCCCAGTGGGAGCTTGGTCTGCATTAACCCTTTCCCTCATATAAACGTGTTTTCACCAATCTGCAAACAGAGTAGACCCAGATCAGACGGCTCCTACAGGAGCCGTCTGCTCAGGGTCAGATCTGTTTGCTAATGAAATTTGATAGATCTGTTTCTATACTTTCTAAAATGGCTACAATGTTCAACATTCCATATTTCATTATAACTATTTTGTCCAAGAATATTCAGTAGGTATTGAAATTTGTAATAAACATAGAACAGGGAAAAAGTTAACTCTTAATCTGCTGGAAAATTAAAATTGGCTTCTCCCTTTCTGAATATCAATGTAACCCTTTCGGCGCCAAATATCAAATTGTCGTCTGCAATCCAACTTTTGTTAAATCATTCGGTACAATAAGGAAATGAGATACATAAATGCAAATTTCAAAGGAATAAAACACAGATATAGAAATAGAGAATGAGACAAAAAGTGAAGTCCCTGATCAGACACCGCCTTGAAAAGACGGCGTCTGATCTAGGACTGCACTATTTGTCGTGGTGCATTTATGCGACATTGGCGGTGAATGGTTAAGAGAAAGTTTATCAATATGTACTACTGAAGAAAAACAATTGTATGACAAACAGTGTAGACCTGGATCAAAAGACTCCCTCGGTACCCTTTGATCTGGTTCTACACTGTTTGCAAATGCCTTATATACTCAGACCCGCTCGTTTAAGTGAAAGCTCCTACAATAAACACGCATATTTTCAATAGCATAGATCTTGATCTTTGTTATGTTCAATCATTATTATGAAGATCCAATATTGCATTTTTTTTCAGTTTATGAACAAAATAAGTGAAAATATCTATGTAAGTTTTAGCATTTTAACTTTAGCCTACTGCGAGCGGATGAGTGATTACTATTGAAAACAGCTTGGATCCAGACGAGACGCCTAGTGCCGAGTAACTCGGCGTCTCATCAGGATCCAAACTGTTTGATACCCTGACCATGCTGTTGAAAAGAAATGCAATATAGATGAACAGAGACAATACAAACCGATGACATTTTCCGCAAATAATGTTTTGCTCAGCAGGCTAAAGGTTAAAACACCTAGCAAGTACAGACTATCACTTTAAGGGTTTAGCAATTATCTGCTTTAGAACAAACACCAGTATGTCTTCACTTGATGGCCGTTTTATAGAGTTCTACGGTATACGCAAATACTCTCCGTATTCGTGTAATTCAGCCGCATGGTTTCGCGATATTGATTTTCATGAATAACACTCAAAGGTGGGCGAATACGGCCATAACTAATGTAATAAAAACTTGCTGTGGTGACAAAATGTAACCTTCTGTATCCGTAGCGGAGATATTTATTGGTAACTGACAAAAACGCTATTCCAAAAAAATATAGATCATCCATGTTTAGGAGTGCCTGGTTGTCATTAAATGTCGATTAAACCGCTAACAAAGAATGTTTTAAACCTGCAAATTTACTAAATTTGCCCTTAACCCTTTCCCTCATATAAATGTGTTTTCTCGCATTTGAAAACATAGTAGACACAGATCAGACGACTCCTAGAGGAGCCGTCTGATCAGGGTCTACTCTGTTTGCTAATATAATTTGATAGATCTGTTTCTTCAGTTTTTAAAATGGCTACAATGCTCCACCTTTTATATTTCATTATAACTATGTTGTCCATGAATATTCAGTAGGTATTGAACTTTAGAATAAATATAGAACAGGGAAAGGGTTAAATAGCAGGAACCGAGTACATAAGAGCTTTGCGAACAATGCAGACCCAGATCAAAGGACTCATGGGTAAGCCGTCATGGTCTACACCGTTTGTTATGAAATAATTCTCCTTAATAATGATGGATTTTGATACAATATTTTGTTTAAGTAGTATTTACAAAGCGGGAAAGTATATTATTTAATTAATATTTAGAAAGGGGACAGTATTTTGCTAAAAAGCTCGCTTAATAACGTTTCGTTTCTGGGTCCATGCTTATAAAACTTTTCAGTTGTGTATGAGTTCGTTGTCAAGCTTTTGATAGTCTTGGCTCAAATCAGACCACTCAAAAGCTTGAGAATGAACTCAGACTCAACTAAAAAGTCTTATAAGCATGGATACAGGACTCGTTAAAGAAAGGATATTATCTCCAATGACAGGTCCTATATGTATAATAAGTTGTGCTGTAATCTATAATTTAAATGATATATTTTCTAATTCTGTCCAACAAAAACGGTAATACATTCTTTCTGAATCCTGATTGTAAATAATCTACAATACGCCCAAACCACCTATTTGAAGTTAAAATAAAACACACTTTAGAAAATGCCTATTGCAAATAGACCAAGACAAACAAGGCTGAAGTTGCGAGTATATATTGATTCGAATGAACAATTCTACGATTTGGCAACACAAATACGCATATGTATATCAGTGCTCATTGCATGGTGTTATATCGGCATCGTCACTGTTGGACCTTCATCCTTTATTCTATGGATTTTAATGTATAATGGACATCGTGGATATTAATTAGACTATGTTTCATAATGACAAATGGAAACGTTAGAAGCTGCTGAATATGATTCATATAATTCAATAAGCAAACACTGCCGACCCTGATCAGATGGCTCCTGCAAACATAGAAGACCTAGATCAGATGGCTCCTGTAGGAGCCATCTGATATAGGTCTACTATGTTTGCACATGTCTTAAAGGCTTAAATGGTTAAGCTATAACAGAATTATTCTCTTTGATTTTATGGCTGAATGCATGTTACAAAAATGTGACGTGTATTTTGACATGATAATCTTTGAAAAAGGCCCTTAGTGGTCAAAATATTAGATCAGAGCAATTCAAGTATTTATGTATTATAATAATTCCCTGTTTTGGAATATTTTCTTCATTGTGTATAACAAAATTGTAATTTCAGCCACCCTAAAAAACTTTCAACACCGATATTAGGTGCATTGCCTGTTCTTCATCTACATTAAAGGCGTAAATGGTTAAGCTATAACAGAATTGTAATTCCAGCCATCCTAAACAACTTTCAACATCGTTATTAGATACACTGCCTGTTCTTGATCTACATTGTTTGCAAAATGCCGTAACCTGCTTGATAATTATTTTCTTAAATTGGTTCAATGTTACAGTCCCACAATCATCTATAATTCCGTATCATCTTGTCTTTGTAGTTCTATTCCCAGGCGCAATTAATTATTTATTTACGTTTCTTAACATTTATTGTTTTCCACCTGGACTTTGAGCAAATACAAGGCTACCGGTAACTATACTAAGTCTTACAGTATTTATCTCTGGTTACAGTCATGAGTATAAAGGTTAAATTACCGTATCCCGTGGCGCTAAATGTGCATTATTTATAGCATGATATATCGTGCCATTCTACGAGGATAAGCCTTCCTGTAGTAAAGTAATACATATCTAATATTGCTAAAAGTATGTAGTCAAGTTAGAATCCTAACTTAAGTTCGAAAACATAAATTCTAAATTTAGAGAAAGCCGAGTAGTTGGATTTTATCGTGAAACAATTTAGAGAAAGCAGAGTAGTTGATTTTATCGTAAAACAATTTAGAGAAAGCAGAGTAGTTGTATTTCATCTTGAAACAAATAACAACTATAGTAAATACTTATAAACATATAAATCTAACTCTGTTATTTCGACCATACCGGGCCATTGTTTTAACGTTTAGCCGGCAAAGCAAACTTTTGTTGGTAGAAAATGCCATCGACTTTTGTTGCTCCAGTAAATTTATCTTTATATTAAAAAGTTCATAAAGGTTTCTTTTGTGGGATATGTTTGTTATCTAATATCATCCAGTCTATGCAATGGCATTCAGTTCACTGTAATTAAGTTTGTCCCCAGTGTTTAATTATATATAATTTGAAATAAAATTAATTTATTAATGGAAATTCTTAATCAGCCATTGACCAAATTCTTTTCAATACAATTTCAAGGAGAATTCAACTGAGCCGGATCGATAAGAAAACATCAATGCAAGTTGTTCCGAACAAAACCTCTAGTGTTCTCTTCGTGTTGTGTGAAGTCATCATTAATCGGCAAAATATCAAATAAAAAAGGAATTTTTGACGGTTAATCATTCTGTCACGACCAAAAACAATCATGAATACAATTTAATTTTGTAATCATGCTTCCACTTTCACTAGACATTTGTGTTGCCCTAGAGGACTGTTTTAAGATTGAGTATTCAGTTATCATAAAATTGGCATGGTTCATTAAAATCAGGGAACATCACCTTGTATGACGGCAATGCCATAAGGCGATACCCATCTTTAACCCTTTACTCCATAAACATTCATGCAAGAAATAATGAAATCATGAATATTAATAAAACAACCCCACCAAGCTCTATGTTGTACATGTAACCACTCTCTAGAATCGCCTCGCAGAGAGATGTGATTCTGAAGCGTGGTCAGAACCTAGAGTTTGTGGAGACATTAGGCGCTAATGTTGAACATGTTTTAATTGACGCACCTTATCTGAACCCCTGTCTCTTTGTATCAGTTCAAACAAGGGCTGTAGCGATAACGGTATTCGGGAATGAACTGCGAACCTGAAAATGTTAAACCTTTTGAATGCGGGAAACGAGTTGGCTATCATTTGCGAACATTGCAGACCAAGATCAGAGGGCTCAAAAAGGAGCCTTTGAATAGGGTATGCAATGTTTGTCATTCAAAATTCTCTCACATATTTACCTCTACCTTTAAACATAGTTGGGACTATTTCACGTTAAAAATTTAAGGATTAAAAGCAAAAAACAATGCACTCTTTTTCTTCTGTGTTTCTAAAATACCCTAAGAATGTAATCCGATCGTCCATAGAAATGCCAACGAGTAGAGATGAGAAACTTTCTGATTATTGCGTGACAGCATAATACGGATATACTGCCCAATACGAGCCATAAAGAAGAATTATTGGCTTAATATAAATGGAGAACAGTACGATAATAGTACCAGAGCTCAAAATGAAATGCGTAATTTTAAACATTTTCAAGAATAGCTCCTTTATTTCTCCACCAAACCCTATACTGTGACAACTCTTTAGACTCGACTCTTCGAGACGACTCTAAAGAGTGGTCACAGTATAGGGTTTGGTGGAGAAATGACGAGTTTAGTAATTGTACGCACCTTTATCTGTAGCTCTGGTTCAATGCGATATAAGATAGGGTTTGAGTTACATTATTGTTGATCAGGCATGAATACTGTTTCAGTTTGACACTTTCGCTGACGATGGCAAATCTTTGATGAATGTGTATACATTTTGAACCCACGTGCGAGTCTTGAGTTACTCAGCATCTCATCATAAGTAAAAGCTGTTTATTTTTACACAAACAGGAAGTACTTTCTAGAATAAAACTTTAAAGCATTTGCTCCCACGATCCCATATATGGGACGTATGTAAACAGTGTAGACTCTGATCAGACGCCGCATAATGCGGCGTCTGATCAGAGTCTACACTGTTTGCTGATAGGAAATTCAATATAAAACAAAACTAAAATGAAAATTTAGACCAGACATCCCTTAGATAAAAAATAGACTAATCCAATATATAAGCATGGAAAAATCCCCTGGAAGCAAATGGGTTAAAGCAGAGGTCAGTTTGCATACAGATACATGTTAGCGATAGAGTTAAGTTACATAAACATTGCCTGAAGCAGACATTTGCGCAATTGTTTTGTGAAATCGCGTAGTAAAGAAGCATTATACATGTACTTTAAATAAACACATGTTCACGGCCCTGCTAACAGAGTAGACCCAATTCAGACGGCTCCAACAGAATCTGCTCTCTTTGTCTACGAAATGATAAAAGTATAATTCTACGATGTTTGTTGTTGTAAAATATTTCCATGGTCACAATATCCGTGTAAAAGCATCAACTAATCAATATCCATGATGCCAATACATTTACTAAAGGATAGAACGAATTATGTTACAAGTGTTGTCAATCTAAGTGCTGTTGTAGCAGAGCCCAAGATAGAATGGGTAAATTTAAACATTTTCAACAACAGCTCCTTTATTTCTCCACCAAACCCTATACTGTGACCAGTTTTTAGAATCGTCTCGGAGAGACGATTCTAAAGAGTGGTCACAGCATAGGGTTCGGTGGAGAAATGACGATTTTAGTATTTTGGTACGCACCGTTATCTGTAGATCTGGTTGAGGTCTACCAAATTTCATGTTAATAAAACAAAATAGCAAATATAATCCAGCACTTGATTAGCTGGATGCTTCTAAATAGCCAAAATAAGTCACTCTCTATCTAATAAACAAAGTCAAACATAACACATCATGACACCTCCAAAATTAAGTTGACTTGAGTTGCAATCAATTATTCATGATTTTGTCCTGAAGTATTGAAATTGTTCTCCCATGGTGAGATTTATAATCCGTGAAAGCTGCGAGCATCGGCACCAGTGAAACGTTGTATTAGGAGCGGCACAACTTTCTTCGTGTATATGGTTGCGTAAATGACTTGATAACCGATTCGCCCATCCAAATAAGATGTAAATGAAATCCACACAGCACACAGCATACAGAACACTATCCATTATCAATTTTGTTCAGTAGAAAACCAGAACAATGTTAGAGCAGTAGATAAAGTCGTCATTTCTCCACAAACCCTACTATGCTGTGACCACTCTTTACAAGTATTCTAATGAGTGGTCTTAACATAGACTTTGCTTGAGACAAATGAGGTATCCTTGAAATTGTTTTGATTTAGGCATTTTATCTGGACCTCAATACATCCTTCGAAAGATTGCCCTCATACAGCCACACCAGCGCCGATTTCAACCCGAATTATTTGCATGAAATTGTGTTAACCCATTACCTCCATAGGCTATTTTTAGATACGACCTCTTTGAATCAACCTACCAAAAAGGAGCATTAACAAGAGAAAATATTTTTTTAGAATTTTGTAGTTTGAAACCATTGTGATAAATAGAGAATTTGCTCCTATATGATCAAATGCTCTATTTATCACAATGGTTTCACAAACTGACTTTTACAGTCGTCAAAACTCGTCAATATGAGGGAATGGGTTAATTGTTGAAGCGGCTCTGAACACCTTTTCAGATTTAATTTCCAACTCAGATTACCAAATAATCGGCAGATCTCTGTATGCAAGATTTAACCCTTTCAGTGCCAGCATTGTCGTCTGCTGGACAATTTTTTCATCTGCTTCAAGTTTTTTAAAGGCATTTGGGGGTTTTTGTGGTTTTTTTAAAAATATAAACATAGTGTCAACCAGTTTGGGTTCAGATGCGACGTTGAGTTACTCATCTCGACCCAAACTGTTTGCATCTGATATCACAAACCCGTCTTCATGGCAGAGAAGGGGGTTACATGTAACTCTTTCCCTACCAATGTCGCATCTGTAATTACCTATGCAAACAGTTTGGATCCAGGCGAGACGCCGAGTAACCCAGTGTCTCGTCTGGATCAAACTGTTTGTTACATGGATTATGTTTTTTGGAACAAAATTAAAGAAAATTGAAAACCGAAGCATAGCAGACCACAAAATTTGCAGACAACTAAGTTTAGCAGCGAAATATTTAACCCTTTCCCTGTTCTATGTTTGTTTCAAATCTCGACACCTACTGAATATTCATGGACATACTAGTTATAATGAAATAAGGAAGGTTGGATATTGTAGCCATTTTAGAAACTAGAGAACCAGATCTATCAAATTCTATTAGCAAACAGAGCAGACCTTGATCAGACGGCTCCTAGAGGAGCCGTTTGATCTGGGTCTACTGTTTGCAAATGCGTGATAACACGTTTGTATGAGGGAAAGGGTTAAATTGATACACACGGGTTACAGACATTTATAAACGTATGCGTTACAAGGCTAATGATTTCAATGAGGACAATACATGTACCCATAGTGAACACCTACTAGAGGTTCAGAAAATGTACATTTCTGTGTAGACTGTTTAGATAATTACTTCAATGTTGAATAGTCATGTAATAAGTAATGACATCACTAATATTATTTATTAGCTGAAGTTTTCTAATGGCATACAGTAAAACCTCTCTATAACGGCCATTAAATTACATAAACTATTTTGTGTAAAAGGCAGGCGGCTGCTTAAAGCATGGTGAAAGTAAAACAGAACGCTCCTGTAGGAGCGTTCTGTTTTACTTTCATCTTGCTTTAAGCAACCACCTGTCCTAATTACCAACTAATTAACACAATTTAGTGGCCGTTATAGAGAGGTTTTACTTATGTACACATGCTTTGTTGGTATTGGTAGAAAATGTAGTCAGTTGTTTTACAACTTCATACGCAAAGCTACTGGAGCCGTCCGATCTGAGTCTACTAGATTTTCAATTGCATGAAAAGGAAACAATGAATAGTTCAGCCAATAAATTACATTTGCATAAGTTGCAGAAAAATATAAATGATTTATATTTTATTTCAAAAGTTTTTCAACAAAGCTAATAAAGGAGAGTTAATAATACTGATTGAAAATAATTAGACATTGGTTTTCATTTTGTTACAAAAGATGTTTGATTTAATAGACGTCTAAAATGGATGGAATCTGCTCTTTACTATTGCCAGTAAGTATGATAAGCGTGAATGATTCTACTGTTAATTTTTCCAAATGTTTAATAGCAACATCAAAATGTTTAGTTTGACTTACAGGGAGAGAGAGAGAGAGAGAGAGAGAGAGAGAGAGAGAGAGAGAGACGGACAGACAGACATATAGACAGAGAGAGAGACACACACAGAGATAGAGAAAGAGAGAGAGAGACTGATAGGGTGAAGAGATAGGTGAGATCTGCAAAATATGCTGTCTGCAACACTCTTCAGTTCTAATACTCTTCAAATTTCATAAACATAATATTCACAGCATCAAACAGTTCCGAACGAGTGATCATGGTTTCGGTAATCACAGAGAAAGGGTTAATCACAATAAATAAAGCTTACAAGTGAAACAAACGTTCTCTTTTCGCATTGTTGATTTTGCTTTCGAAGAATCGCTCAATTTCAGATTTATTTACTTAACATGTGTTAAGACAGTGCTTGCGCGCCGGCCGTAAAAAGTCGCCCAGTACATGCTCAGTGTTGTTATATTTTCTGGTACTTTGGGATCATACGTTTCAATGCTTTTAGTTATGAAACTTGAATACCGCTGAAGCCGGTTCCAGAGGGCATGAGTAGTATTTAACCCTTCGCTTGCTATTCACGTCAATATACCTACCTGTAAATAGTGAAGACCCAGATGAGACAGCTCCTGCAGGAGCTGTCTCATCAGGGTCTGCACTATTTACAAGTTGATTGTGCAACCAGTGCACTCCACAGCAGTGACTGCACAGCGAAATACGTGTACACAATGAAGATACATGTAATTATACAACAGGGTATGGGTAAAGAAGGAGAACTGTATTTTAAAATTCAGCAAGCGAAGGGTTAATAGCTGCTCATGAAAGGATGCAATAAATCCGAGTCTGCAATTTTCTTTTTTAAAACTACATTGTATACATTGCATTGGTTTCTCTGTATCCTCTACCCTAGTGAGCAGAAACGGACGTTCATGAACACAAACAAACAAACATTGTATGCAAATTAACTAAACGATTATGGTTTGGATTTTCGAAATTTTAGATAAAATTGCTAAACTGACACACAAAACAATTTCTTTATCAAAGCACCAAAGTATTAAAACTATTTTTGCTATTCGTTTAAAGTAAACATCTGCGTATAAACAAATGCGATTTTCCGAAAACAAATGGGCTTTAACACCCATACATGTAATTAGACCTCATTTGGTGGTCGCATTAGAGGAGTTTTATTGTATGCTTATCTACACATTGAAGATATTTTGCACACGTTTTAGTTAAACCACACCCGCCCACGTCTACACATCATCAATTACGCTAGAATCCTGAATCCTATAATCTACTCAAATCCTGGTTTATAGAGTAATGAAATATTCGCAAATTAAATCAGGGTCAATTCTCAGTTAAAATATGATTTCTGCTTATCAGACTGATAATTCTTTAGCATTCCTTCAGGTGTTTTAGAGTCAGCTTCACTTCGTATACACACAAGTATTTTCGAAAGTAAAAAGCGGAATAATTCATCTGTTCAAAATATTACAGGTGAGTCAATAGCGTAGGAAACGGGATACGTTTTTTTTAATGATTTTGGAAATGTATCAACTATAAATCTACTTTTGAACACAGTACAGCAGAACCTGTCTTAACCCATTACCTCATAGGCTATTTTTAGATACAACCTCTTTGAATAAATCTACCGAAAAGGAGCATTAACTAGAGAAAAAGGAAACTTTTAGAATTTTGTAGTTTGAAACCATTGTGATAAATATAGCATTTGCTCCTATAGGAGCAAAAGCTCTATTTATCACAATGATTTAACAAAGTGACTTTTACAGAGTCGTCAAAAGTCGTCAATATGAGGGAATGGGTTAGACGATCTTATATTAATTGGATACGTGAATCTTAAAAAACTGGTGGTTGCTTAATACAGGACAAATGTAATGCAGAGAGCTCGAGCTTTCTGCATTACGTTTAGCCTACAATAACCAATTCCCTAATATTGACGACTTTTGACGACTCTGGAAAAGTCACTTTGTGATACCATTGTGATAAATAGAGCATTTGCTCCGTTATTTATCACAATGGTTTCAAACTACACAATTTTCCATTTCTCTAGTTAATGCTGTTTTTGTAGATTTATTCAAAGAGGTATCTAAAATAAGCCTATGAGGTAATGACTTAAGCTACCAACAGCCTTGCAGAACCATGAGTAGATATATTTGTCAAAGTCGCGTAAGGTAGGTTCTACTGTAGTAGAACCTGTCTTAACCCTTCGCTTGCTATTCACGTCAATATACCTACCTGTAAATAGTGAAGACCCAGATGAGACAGCTCCTGCAGGAGCTGTCTCATCAGGGTCTGCACTATTTACAAGTTGATTGCGCAACCAGTGCACTCCACAGCAGTGATTGCACAGCGAAATACTTGTACACAGTGAAGATATATGTAATTATACAACAGGGCATGGGTAAAGAAGGAGAAATGTATTTTAATTCAGCAAGCGAAGGGTTAAGCGACCTTATATTGATATGACACAGGATTCTTAAAAAAGCCGATGGCTGCTTAATGCAGGCCAAAAGTAATGCAGAAAGCTCCTATAGGAGCTTTCTGCATTACTTTTGACCTACATTAAGCTACCATCTGCCTTACAGATCATGAATTAGACCTCTTTCTAATGGTCGCTTAAGACAGGTTCTACTGTATTTCAAAGTGCGTTATTACTATCGTAAACCTTTGTTTTTTATTCTATATGTATATTAACCTACTGGATATTAGTAGCCGAAGTGAGATGCAAAGGTTTTTAAGTCGCGGTATATACTCAGGGAGCCAGTAGTGCCTACCGTGCACCCCCCCTAGACTTTTTTTCATGGGTACCAAAATGTTCAGAAAAGTGTCCTGAATCAGAATCGCGAATGTACTCAAACTTAAATTCTTTTAGGCTATGTGTATTTTAACCGTTTCCATGGCAACCCCCCAGTTTTCGTAATGATGACCCATACCTACAAATTCGCCCATATCACAGCCAGTTTTTGTCCTAAAACTATAAAACTGGTACCAAATGGAAGATAAGACATTGTGCTTTTATTTCTAACTTGTTTTTTTTAAATTACCTTATTTGCATACTCATGAATATTAATGAGAACATTAAAAATAGTAAAAAAGTATAGAAATAATACTCAGGGAGCCAGTAGTGCCTACCGTGCACCCCCCCCCCCCCCCTAGACTTTTTTTCATGGGTACCAAAATGTTCAGAAAAGTGTCCTGAATCAGAATCGCGAATGTACTCAAACTTAAATTCTTTTAGGCTATGTGTATTTTAACCGTTTCCATGGCAACCCCCCAGTTTTCGTAATGATGACCCATACCTACAAATTCGCCCATATCACAGCCAGTTTTTGTCCTAAAACTATAAAACTGGTACCAAATGGAAGATAAGACATTGTGCTTTTATTTCTAACTTGTTTTTTTTAAATTACCTTATTTGCATACTCATGAATATTAATGAGAACATTAAAAATAGTAAAAAAGTATAGAAATAACCTAAACCTTTCATTTTTTTTATCCTACAAATATCAGAAAATAACTTCAAATGCAGTTTAACATGATGACGAAACCCCCAGGAAACAAAATATCCAATTTGAGGACCATAGCATTAATTTTAAGCACCATTTTCACCGTTTCCATGGCAACACCCTAGTTTTCGTAATGATGGTCCGTACCTGCAAAATCGTCCATATCACAGCCAGTTTTTGTCCAAAACCCCCAAAACTGGTACCAAATTGGAGATAGGACATTGTACTTTTATTCCCAGTTTTTTTTTTAAATTACCTTATTTGCATACTCATGAATATTAATGAGAACATTACAAATAGTAAAAACAATATAGAAATAACGTAAATAATGTAAACTATTCACTTTTTATCCTACAAATATCAGAAAACAATTTCAAATGCAGTTTAACCTGATGACAAAATCCTCAGAAAACAAAATATCAAATTTGAGGACCAAAAATTTAACTCTAAGTAACTTTTTAACTGTTTCCATAGTAACCATTCATTTCACTCTGTTCACACAGTTTTGTTAGTCGACACCTACCTGCAAAAATCTTCCATATCACAGGAAGTATTTGTGCTAACTGCATAAAACTGGTACCAAATTAAAGCTAAGACAGTGTGCATTGGTTTAAAAGCTATAATTAGGAATTACCTTATTTGCATACACATGAATATTAATGAGAATAATTAAAAAATAGCAAACAAATACAGAAATAACGTAAAACTCTCAATTTTTATCCTACCAATATCAGAAAACAACTTCAAATGTAGTTTAAAATGATGACAAAATACTCAGAAAGCTAATCATCTTAACTGATACCCAAACAATGAACTGTAAGTAAGATTGTAACGGTTTCCATGGTAACCGATCCTTTCACAATTTTTGGAAATTTGACATCCAACTGTAATACTCCGCTAGATCTCGGTTATTTTTGATGAATCATGAAATCAATTGTTACAAACATAGATATGAGGCATTGCTTTAATAGTAAATATTACTTTTCTGATATAAACTAATTTGCATATGTATGAATATTTATGAGAACAGTAATAGATGTTGAAATTTTCGACAGACACCAGTCTTTCTCTTATAAAGCAAACAAATATGGAAAATGGTTAGCTAAAGTTTACTATGATCACTGAATATCACCAAGATTATTAGATAAATAAATTTGAGACACATTATATAGCACTGATGGTGATATACATTATATTGTATCTGTTTCCTAGGCAACCATTCTAACCTCATTGTTCATATTACAGAGTGTTTACATACCTGCAACATACAAAGATATTGCTGCCTTCTTGGGCGATAATTATAAATGATATAAACATATACCCGGTAGTTGATGTATGAATCTTAATGTTAGGTTCACTTTATGCAAATTACCTTATTTGCATCCTCATGAATATTAATTAGTGATCAGAAAACAAAGAGAAACAATATTGAAAATAACATGTTTTGCAGTATGCCGAGCACAACATTACACCATTCTCCAAATATAGCTTGCAATGATAGATGTACCTTTTGGTGATAAATAAATGAATTTCAATTCTAAAACTGTCTAAAAGATGTTAAAGGGCATGTATACATCTAGTAAAGGGTTAATCCCACTCTCTGCTTTAAAACACCTTTACAGAAAGCTTCTTTGAGTATGCCGACTCAACAAAAATAGATTAATGATATCTCACTTAACCCTTTACCAGCTGAATATTTATGTTAGAAATAATGACATCATGGGTATTTATCAGCTAATTTATAAATTGAAGGTCTGACTCTCAGAGCATACCTTAATTAGAGGCTAAAATGGAACAGTTTATATTGGATCTTCTCAGGTAATACTCTGATAAGAGCTAGGTCAAGATGATAACATTGCTGTTGAATGTCTGTGGAGCATACCCTTATTACAGGCCATAATGTAATCATATCTGTTGATTGACTGTCAGAGTTACATGTTGACAACCATTCTTCTCTAAAACAAGGGGAATGTCTGGGTCGGGAAAGAGATCTCTTCCAAAGTATCAACTGGTAAATAATTCTTCAGATGTGCTGTATTAAGAAGGCCCTACAAGGGGGTAATGTTCCCATATCAGCATTGCGAAGTGCATCTGTTGGCTTATCTTCACACTTCTCCTTAATCTTAAACAATATCAATTCATTCACAGTGTGAAATCTTAGGTTGCCATACATTGCACACGTAAATTCATCCAAGTCTTGCACAAGATCTCCAGACACATCCCAAGAGTTGCCCAAACCTGCTAATGGTTTTATAAACATTGGTTTCTTTTCAATGGTCTTAGTGGGTGTCAAATGTTCTCAGCCATTGAATGCACTTGTAGAATCACAGCCACAGTACAAATGGAGACCCAGAAGTGCTGATCGGTAATCTTCTGTGTATGCTTGGGCAACTTCTCACATGTTTATTATTTTTTGATGATTGCCTGAGCCAGTATCAAACAAGACAGTAACACCTTCAAACCATTTAATGTAATACAGAAGAATGAAGAATATATCACTGTCTGGAGTTCAAAGATGAACAGTTTTGTAGCCTTGTTCTTTTGCATGCGTGGTGTAAATAACGATCCTTGTTTCAGTTTCTTCCTGTGTTGAATTCAGGGCATCAAGACTGTTTCTCACTGTTGATATACCATAATCTGGCGAGAACTGGTTAGGCTCACCGTCATAGATGTGAAAAAAATATTTCTGCCTTGCAGCTTCTAATCGTAAGGAATCAAGGAATTGTAGGAATTATTAGTGGTTCACAAAGACCCAATATGCAGATTGATACAGGTGAGACAGACAAATCAAAGGGTCTTAAAACAGGATTACCAGTTCTCGACAGATGATGGTATATCAAAAGTCGAAACAGTCTTGAAACCCTGAATTCAACACAGGCTTTATGGGCTTTAAAATCACTGACCCTTTAAAAACAATAACAGAAGATTGTTTGGGGTATCATAAGTACTTGGCTTTCAACAGTTACCATGGAAGCAGTACATGGTCATTTTGGTAACAGTTTTAGACATAAAATTTATTTATTCATCATCAAAAGGTACATTTATTATTGCAAGCTATACTTGGAGCATGGTGTAATGTTGTGCTCGGCATACTGCGAAACATGTTATTTTCAATATTGTTTCTCTTTGTTTTCTGATCACTAATTAATATTCATGAGGATGCAAATAAAGTAATTTGCACAACGTGAACCTAACATTAAGATTCATACATCAACTACCGGGTATATGTTTATATCATTTATAATTATCGCCCAAGAAGGCAGCAATATCTGTGTATGTTGCAGGTATGTAAACACTCTGTAATATGAACAATGAGGTTAGAATGGTTGCCTAGGAAACAGATATATCACCATCAGTGCTATATAATGTGTCCCAAATTTATTTATCTAACAATCTTGGTGATATTTAGTGATCATAGTAAACTTTAGCTAACCATTTTCCATATTTGTTTGCTTTATAAGAGAAAGACTGGTGTCTGTCGAAAATTTCAACATCTATTACTGTTCTCATAAATATTCATACATATGCAAATTAGTTTATATCAGAAAAGTAATATTTACTATTAAAGCAATGCCTCATATCTATGTTTGTAACAATTGATTTCATGATTCATCAAAAATAACCGAGATCTAGCGGAGTATTACAGTTGGATGTCAAATTTCCAAAATTTGTGAAAGGATCGGTTACCATGGAAACCGTTACAATCTTACTTACAGTTCATTGTTCGGGTATCAATTAAGATGATTAGCTTTCTGAGTATTTTGTCATCATTTTAAACTACATTTGAGGTTGTTTTCTGATATTGGTAGGATAAAAATTGAGAGTTTTACGTTATTTCTGTATTTTTTTGCTATTTTTTAATTATTCTCATTAATATTCATGTGTATGCAAATAAGGTAATTCCTAATTATAGCTTTTAAACCAAAGCACACTGTCTTAGCTTTAATTTGGTACCAGTTTTATGCAGTTAGCACAAATACTTCCTGTGATATGGAAGATTTTTGCAGGTAGGTGTCGACTAACACAACTGTGTGAACAGAGTGAAATGAATGGTTACTATGGAAACAGTTAAAAAGTTACTTAGAGTTAAATTTTTGGTCCTCAAATTTGATATTTTGATTTCTGAGGATTTTGTCATCAGGTTAAACTGCATTTGAAATTGTTTTCTGATATTTGTAGGATAAAAAGTGAATAGTTTACATTATTTACGTTATTTCTATATTGTTTTTACTATTTGTAATGTTCTCATTAATATTCATGAGTATGCAAATAAGGTAATTTAAAAAACAAACTGGGAATAAAAGCACAATGTCCTATCTCCAATTTGGTACCAGTTTTTGGGGTTTTGGACAAAAACTGGCTGTGATATGGACGATTTTGCAGGTACGGACCATCATTACGAAAACTAGGGTGTTGCCATGGAAACGGTGAAAATGGTGCTTAAAATTAATGCTATGGTCCTCAAATTGGATATTTTGTTTCCTGGGGGTTTCGTCATCATGTTAAACTGCATTTGAAGTTATTTTCTGATATTTGTAGGATAAAAAAAATGAAAGGTTTAGGTTATTTCTATACTTTTTTACTATTTTTAATGTTCTCATTAATATTCATGAGTATGCAAATAAGGTAATTTAAAAAAAACCAGATAGAAATAAAAGCACAATGTCTTATCTTCCATTTGGTACCAGTTTTATAGTTTTAGGACAAAAACTGGCTGTGATATGGGCGAATTTGTAGGTATGGGTCATCATTACGAAAACTGGGGGGTTGCCATGGA
Organism: Azorinus chamasolen; assembly: GCA_963576725.1. Lineage (NCBI taxonomy): Eukaryota > Metazoa > Mollusca > Bivalvia > Cardiida > Solecurtidae > Azorinus > Azorinus chamasolen. The sequence continues at coordinate 30,448,957 of OY755236.1, forward strand.
AACGGTTAAAATACACATAGCCTAAAAGAATTTAAGTTTGAGTACATTCGCGATTCTGATTCAGGACACTTTTCTGAACATTTTGGTACCCATGAAAAAAAGTCTAGGGGGGGGGGGGTGCACGGTAGGCACTACTGGCTCCCTGACTATAACGGGAAAGTCGAAACTATGCGGCGCTGTCGAAATGAAGAAAGTCTTATCGTTAACACACTCTTACAGGGAGTCATCGCTGTAATTGAGAATTCTAGTTCATCAACTAATGGTATTAACTCTGTTACAATGTACCACTTGACTCGCACTTGCAAACAGCTTCAATCCGGACGAGACACTGAGTACCTCGGTGTCACATTGATCAGGATCCAAGCTGTCTTAAACTCTGTCAAAAGTTTCTCAAACGTGTTGTTGAATCAACATTAGTCACAATTGTACCCACATCCAATACTATTACAGACGGATAAAGCTTAATAAATACAGTAAAACCTTTCTATAACGGCCACTGAATTATATCAAGTATTTTGTGAAAGGCAGGTGGCTGCATAAAGAAAGGTGAAAGTAGAACAGAACGCTCCTATAGGAGCGTTCTGTTTTACTTTCACTTTGCTTTAAGCAACCTCCTGTCCTAAATACCAACTAATTAACACAATTTAGTGGCCGTTATAGAGAGGTTTTACTGTACATACACAACCTTGTGAATGTGTTCAAAACACACTGATTATCAACATGAGATCGATCTTTCACTGGTACATATGCAGCTGTAGTTTAACCCTTTCCCTGTTCAATCTATATTTTAATTTTCAATACCTACTGAATATCCATGGACAAAATAGTCAGAATGAAATATGGAAGTAGAGAAACAAATTCTTCAAATTCCATTAACAAACAGAGCAGACCCTGATCAGACGGCTCCTATAGGGGCCGTCTTATATGGGTCTACTCTGTTTGCAAATGCGTGAAAACACGTGTATGTGAGGGGAGAGGGTTATCCGTTTGCCTGCTAAGCAAACTATCTTTTCACACTTGTTTTCACGCACTACATTTTCAAACTGTCTACCAAAATGTAGTCAGGGTGTCAAACACATTGGATCTTAACGCCGAGTTACGTAGTATCTAATCAGGATCCAAACTGTTTGAAAATGGTATCATGAATTCGCCGGCAGCAGGCTAAAAGTAAAATAACATTTAACTGGGAAACCTGTCATCTGATTTTACATGACTGAAACGCATCAAGCTCAGTTCACAAAACTATCATTAACTGTTGATTATTGTTGTGGTTGAATGATTTTTCAACTGAAAGTACTATCGTTTAACCTTTTGCCTGCTGAGCAAATTATATTAACAGAATGTTTCACCCATTACCTTCTCAAATTTCAAGCTATAATAAATTTTTCTATCAAATGCAATCAGGTTGTCAAACAGTTTGGAGCCTGATGAGACATCTGGGCCCAAACTGTTTGCGTAAGTATTCATCTATCCGCCCATAGCAGGCTAATGGTTAAGATAATGTAATTATGAAGTACTTCCATACAAAGTTATACTATGTATGTAATAGATGTTATGCCTTCCTTCCAACTGACGTGTAAATGTTGATTGTATTATGATGAACTTAATGGTATTTTGTTATGTGAGTTAGAGTTATATAGCATTTTGTAACATCAAAACAAACACACATACCTTTGTTTGATTTATATCCTTCCCCGATATGTTGTACCCAATAATGGGCGTACGCAAATAACGAATCCACTTATTCTTCACTGAACTAGCGGAAAGGTATGAAAACAGATTGCAAATTAACCTAGAGAATTACGCTGCTCTTGGTTTATTATATTTCTGTTCCTATACTGCAATGCCCTGGCATCTAGAGCACGTACCTGTATCCGTGATAGCAGACTCAATGTACAAACCTCTCACCTAACGGATACTCGGCCGTTTGTAAGTAACAGTTCGATTTCTTTGTTCAATATAAGTAATCCATTTCTTTGTATGAAATCATCAAAACTAAACCGCTCCTCAAACGAAACACATAGATACTGTGACTACTCCAGTGTTTCATCTGCGGTGTGCTCGATCGCTGGAATATTACTGCCTCGATCTTTACGCGCGCCTGTCCTAATTTACGAAGAAAACAATAAATATACCTACGCTTAGGGTAATTCTCAAAATAAATGACCTTCTCCTTTAGAAGTAGATTATACTCGGGGATTTCTCATCATTCTCTTAGGCGACTAATTTGGTAGGATTAAACAGTGCAGAAAATTACTCTGGAATGAGACGATTGAACAGCTGGCAACTTTTAAGTAACATACTATGTAAAGGCAAAAATCATTAAGAAAGATACGCGTAATTCAAGGAAACTTATTTAACCCTTTACCCAATAGCCTGTTTCTAGTTTTGAAGACATATGACCACTTAAAGCAGGTTGAAAGTAAAGCAGAATGCGCCTTAAGGCGCATTCTGCTTTACTTTCAGCCTGCTTTAAGCTACCACCTACTAGGATATAGAAAATATTTATTATGCAATATGTTCATGACTGAATGAATTTGAACTATTTTCTTCAGTGGAGGAATAAATCAAACACGCTAAAAGCCGCTTCTATCAGGTAAAGGGTTAAGACATATACGAGTAACCAATTTACCCATGAAACGGAGCACCACATGTAAATCTTATCTTAAATCTCAAATGACTGTTAATTATGTTTAAAACATGTTCATCTTGATTTATTAAATATCAATTCTGCCATTATGTACGTGAGCGATTCGGTTTTCTCACTTAAAATGGCATCATTATACTGGACAAATTCACTGACTTATGCCATCTGAAAAGAAAATATTCACATTGTCGAACGATGCAATTTGGTTTATGTTTTATAACATTTGCAGCTTTTGACCTGGATTTTCTGCTCAGTGTCTGTTTTTGATTACAGTTTACCATCAATGTATTCTGTACTGCTACATCATTTATATCATCATATATCGTGACTTGTTTGTAGAACATGTATAGCAATGTATATCAGCCACTGTTACACTGATAAAAGGCAAGGCAACACAAGTTAGAATGCATGAACCATACTTCAAACCTTTCGAATTAGTTTATGTTATTTCAATCAGTCTATTGTGATTATTTTCTACGTCAGATAAGTTTTATAATATGAAATATACCGGGTCATTGCCCTAAATAAGTTGCTTTCAACAAATGTGCACTAAGGATTTCAAAGAGAATGAAACCAGGTCAACTAGGACGGGAGCAAATATTAATGCAAGTTCTTCCGACCAATGCCTCTAGTGTTTGTTTCGTGTCGTGGGAAGTTACCATTAATTTGCCAGATATCAAATCAAAAGAAATTCTTGACGGTTAATCATTTTGTAACGACTAAACAAAACAAACGAAAAAGACCCATGTTAATCACGCATGTTGTAGAGCCGTCAATAAAAATCATCAATCCATTTTGACCGGACGTTTGCTTTGTCCTAATAAAATAGTTTGGCAAGGTTTCAGAATAGTTATACTACTCGTGTAATGGTAAACAACAAGGAAGGGCCTTCCTTTGACAGTTAGTTATTTGATTATTTTAGTAATTTACTCCATTCATATGTAAACATGAATGGCATAATGAATTTGCTATTTTTAACAATGTCAATATTAATAAGGAAGATTTTTACCATGACATAAGCATTAGAATGCGATCTACCTATTTTCATAAACGGCTCCTTTAGGGCAGTTTCATCGGCATGTACCCTGTTTTTGATGCGTTAAAAGAAGGTGTATGGATGGACTAAAGGGTTAATTATAGTAGAACATAATGCAATATGCAATACTGAATATCCACTTACTGAGCCTATAAGAGTATTATAATAGAGTATATATGTAGTTTACACTTAGAATGGAAGCTAGGAGCTTATTGAATTTCTTTCCTTTGCATACTTACATAGCAAGCAATAAGAAGTTGTTTATTACAAGGTTAGGTAAGTATAACATAAAATATTATACACAAAGTGTCTTACATTGAGCCAGAGTGGGAAACAATAATACAGGGAGCTCCATAAACGAAAGGGCAAGATACAAAACTTATCAAACAAGAAACAACGCAATTACAAGACTAAACGTGACGAAATGCACAAGACAAATCCATATACCATATAAAAGGAGGCAATTGAGTGAAATTAGGAGTACCTGGAACGGTTAGTAGCCAATATTGCTACTGGGGGCTTAAACCAGTTGTATAGGTACATGTACCAACTCTCAGGCTTTTGCCACCTTCAACCAAGTCAAAATGTAAAGTACCCCCCCCCCCCCTCCAGACGACACCAAAAAATGAGTAATGAAACCAAGACCAAAAAAATAGCTAACAACGTCAAGAAACGTCATAAATTTAGTGACGCTATAAGCAACAAACATATCTACACCGACATTTTAGAAACAGAAGGCAATACAAATACAAGGGGATTCTACAGATATAACTATTTTATTGGAAGGAGAACAATAATGACATGTGGTGGCTCGTTCAAATGGTACTCGATGACCATTCAGAGGCCAAAGCATGAGTCATTTAGGGTACGACAGAAATCGCAACATACAAACATCCAGCTTCCTCCCTTCGTAAGTGGGTTTAAGAGGACGCCATCATTGAAAAGTAGGGTTTTCCCGTCGTCGCACAGGCAACGAGAGGAGCATAATGTCGAACTGTAAAGGGTCGATCACTAAGTATGCAATGAGCTGCAGTATAGAGGAGTTATAGCCCTTTCTGATGAATGGGTTTAATATGTTTAACAAAGTATCAAAATGTGTATTCCAAGAATCTTGTTCGTAACAAGTTCGTAAATGACATCTCCGATATATTCCGGATGTAAAATACGTTGTTTTGGTGTGTGTTTTTTTTTAAAAAAAAACTGTTATATTTGCGGATTAGCAATGTTCCAGTGATTTTAAGGTTGCAATTGATAAACTCATAAACAGAAGAATATGTCCTAGCAAAACGATTAAGCTGAGATTATGGGAACATCAAGCGTTTGTACACTTATCAATAAAGCATAATAATGTAACACTGTGTTCGATGTCTGCCGCACCTTGTAGCTTTTAGACGGTTTCTCAACATATCAGATATCTAACGACTAAAGGCAATGAAGCCATGTATCTAAAATGCCATAATCCGTGCTACCATAGAAGTGTCAATAAGTGGAAACCATACTACTGCGGTAGAGGTGATCAGGACCTTATTGATTACCGGTGTATAGCGGTATATAATACGTATACATTGCTTAATTCAAGTTCTAAAGAATATCGATTATTATCAATTTTCATTCATAATCTAAGTGGCAGATACCGTAGTTCACAAATAAAATTGGTACAATGTAGGTTCTGAATAGAATATTTTGTTTAACAGAAATGAACATAATTTCAGTGTCAATTACTTACAAATATTTCCGAACCAGGCAATCTAGCGAACGAATGGGAGATTTTGAACACCATTATTGAAATATAGAATGACAGCAGACGTACTAATTAACTGTCTATAAATTGGACGTTAGCTAAATCGTTAATGAAGTTTTAATTGTGTGTTTGTTTATGTTGATTAACGTCCGTTTCTGCTCACTATGGGTTAGTTGAACACCCCATGTTGTGTTTTTGATAGTATGCAAATGCTTTTACAAAAAGTAAATACGCAATCATACCGCATAATTGTTAATTCATCATATTTTACAGAGTTTTACATGCCATACTTAATCTTAAAGAAATTAACTGTTTCAATGTAAAGATTCACAGAAGTATACCGGTATTTGTTTGTAGAAAATTACTTTAACCACTCTAAATGTATACGTTTATGTGTAAATAATTACTAAAGCGATGAAGTCAGAGCAAAAATAGCAACAGTACTCAATTATGCATATTTTAATTTAGCTGCCACCTTACATACTTACTGTATAAACGTATTTTATGAGTTTAAGAGGGACATCCTTATTTATAATTAACGCTTACTTGTAATTAAAGATTGGTTGAATCGTCATTGTGGTTTTCCCTGCAGCACTTATCGGATTATTTTCTTATGTCAAATGCGTCCTTGGAGTAAACAGAAACACTTCTAAACCATAATTATTCCAGATTGCAAAACCTTATCAAAAAATATATTCGCAAATAACGTAGACCAAGATAAAAATGCCACTGAGGAAGACATTTAATGAAGGTCTGCGTTGTTTGTCATATGCATCATTTTCTTCGGTGACAAATGTTTGTTTATTTACTTGAAACGTGAGGCCAGTTTTAACCCATTTCCTCCCACATCCCATATATGGGACGTAGGCAAACAGTATAGACTCTGATCAGACGCCGCATAATGCGACGTCTGATCAGAGTCTACACTGTTTGCTGATAGGAATTTCAATATAAAACAAAACGAAATTGAAAATTTAGGACAGGCACCCCTTAGAAAAAATGGACAAATCCAATATGTAAACATGGAAGAATCCACTGGAAGCAAATGGGCTAATTATACAGCGGATTAAGCGGTCACTCCAATTATGCTGAGTAATAAAACATAGAACCCATGTACGCTATAGTGTGATAGATATACAGTAAAACCCCGCCAAACTGGACTTACAGTAGAGACGGATTTATATAATTTTAGGCAGGTGACTGCTTAATGCAGGGTAAATGCCATGCAGAAAGTTTCTAGAGGAGCCTTCTGAATGACTTTCATCATGCATTAAGCTGCCACCTCTCTGCAAGGCCGATAATTATACTAAATTGAACGTCCTGTTACTGTATATTCAACTGTTCATTTAGTAAGCCCCTTAATCGCATTTAAGTAGAATCTAATTTCTTGGTAACATTACCATGCTAACATATGTCCTCTAAATCTCTTAGCAGGAGCAATGCTTACATTAAATGAATAATAAAACAACTGACCCGATTGGCCCCTACGAGCCGCTTGGGTAATCGGTGTTTGACAAAAGTTGTTTGTAGATTCCAGTCAGGCCCCGTTTATCATAAGCTGGAGTGTAGTCTCATTCACTTGAAGATTTGAAAAAGAAAGTTTTATACGCGTATCGTACAAGTTCACATGACTCCACAAGTTTCCGGTGGTGTTAAATGACCAACGACTATTCAATTTGAATACAATATAAGATGTTCCCCGGCAGTCTGATTAATAACCTTTGGTTCGTTCCAATGCAAAAGGTTGATGCAAAAAACGTGACATTTTCGGCTAGAAATTGTTTAAAATATATAATCTTATCATTAATATTACAATCTGCAGTGGCGCAATGGGTAGCGCGGATGACTAATAATCAAAACGGATTTGATATATATTTACAAATGATTTTATGACGCGAGTTCGATACCTGCAGTATGCAACGTTTTTTGTTGATAAATATTTTGCAGCTATTTTCTATTGTAACATTTAAGAGTTTCAAAACAGTTTAGTGGTGTTTTGTATATTTTTGTTTATTTTTCATATTTTCTTTTCAATCATTTCATCCGACCCCAGACGCGTTATAATGCCATCTTCAGACAAGACTGCTACTCCTCTATGCAGAGCATGTGAGCATTTTCAATTATTTTGCTAGCATCCTCGCTATACATTTCGTTTCACAATCATGTAACAAACAGACTTTGTAATACTTCAAAATCACGCTTATTTCGTGCAATTGAAAAGACAAAAAATAGGCTGTATGTCACTGACGGAGCTGAACGCGAGACCTGCGACTCAGTGGTAAAAATACAACTACTTGCCTTCGATCTTACCGACTGAGCCAGTCGGGTAGGAACGTCTGTGAGAGTAAAAACTATGTTAAAATGTAAGTAAACACCGTTTCATCCCAATCCGAGGATTAGTTCAATATTGTAAGTACAGTCACGCCTCAAAGCTTTTTGTTTATCTGTACAAGTATTATACACATACATTATGTGGTCGCATTCGCGAGACTATACTGCCTATGTACAGTCAGTTGGTACTGTATTTATGCGGGTAACCGATATAACACTGCTTAACCTTTAGTATGTTGCGGTCAAGCGATGGTGCTAATGTAATCAGTACGGGTCGATATAATACATCGACAATCCGTCGACTCTATCCGGAGCTAATCTCTTTTGACTTTTATCGTGCCCTTGAAACGAAATGTGAGGAACGTTCGACTGTAACCGTTTAAGTACGATAATATTTGCTCAGTAGACTGAATATAAACATGCAACTACTACGATATAAGCACATCTACGACATGTATGATGTATGATCTGCATTTAAAAACATACCGCACAAGTCAATACAAACACTCTAGGCAGCCAAAGAGGTCGTTTTTAGTGGTGAAGTTGGTAATGCCAGACGACAGTGCAGCAGATCGACATGAGTAAGGTATAATTGGAAATGGCGTATACCCAGAAACAAATAACCCCACAACTGCAGGGAATAACATGTCATATATGAGGTTAATTCATATAGGCAAACCACAAGGAGACAGACATGGAAATTATTTTGAATTTTCGGAAAACATTACCTCTAGAATAAATGTAACCCTTATATTCTTTTAGCCCATGTTGTAAGCGTGTAATATCAGCTCATGCTAATAACTGACTGTTTCAATTTAAAGAATTCATCTGTACTGAAATAAAGTTGCTGCTTAGATATGCCATTTGCTCTCTTATATTTCATTTTTGAAACCATTCAGCAAGACATAAGTCACATTAAATCCAAACACGCCCCTAAAAGAAAAATCACGTATAAAGAGGAACTTAGAAAGTTGCAGCATATCTAACAGACATACATGTACTATGATTACCGAATCTAACATTAATTATTCTATCGTACAGCAGCGCTATATGTATTAACATATGTTACGGTAATTCTTACAACGTGATTGATAAATATAATAATACGATTGTAATATAACTGCTGAATACATATTTCAAATATTCAATTGTAACTCAATGAATATGTTTCGTTAACTGCCTGACCATTTAAAGTTTTTATGCATTTGCAGTTAACAATAGATGATGGTAAATGTCAATATGGCATAGCTGCCACATATCAACAAATCTGATTTTCTACTTTGTACTTGTGCATTTGCTGGTGTTTTAGATTTGCTGCTCGTGTGTCTGTAATATGAATAATGATGAAAGCAATACATCGGTGAATCATTCGATGGCAATGCATTTGCAAGTACAGTAGAACCCTTCTAATGCGACCACTTAATGAATAAACACGAGTGTCTTTATAAGCAGGTGGTTGCTTAATGCAGGACATAAGTAATGCAGAAAGCTCCTCTAGGAGCTTTCTGCATTACTTTTGTCCCGCATTAAGCTACCACCTGCATTTAGCACCCAAAATTATATCTCTTTTAGATGGTCGCATTAGCGGGGTTTATACCTCTTTTAGATGGTCGCATTAGCGGGGTTTTACTGTATATAGTCACGTCAAATACACAAGTATATTTGGAATAGTTATACGATGATAATACACACATGCAGTTTTTGTCCATGAATGTTACAGAAAACATCCAGCATTATTGACATATTTAACTTCCACTCACGAGATGGTATTCAAAAAAACGTTTACTCAGCAACATGGAATAGGAATAATATAACAAAAGTAGGGACTGAGGTTCAAGTGTCAGACATAAGACAAAAGACAGACTTTCATCGAACTAATCGAAGCCAAACATGACTTTCGAAAGTGACGGTAATTTCATGTCTGTAAGTTTTCCAATAAATTATTCACGCCATTGTTCATCGTCAGATGTTGTTTGAGGGACTTCCATATGAATTATGTATGTAAACATATGTTATGTATCAAACCATATTTACATCTTCATCAAAATGAGTATTAATTTGTCTGTATGTTATATGTGAAACGTCTACAGAATACTGCAAAACAAATATAAACCACTCAATACACTATATAACGTACTGAGTCGTTCTTTATTCATGAAATGGTGACTCTACGGATGGAAGCAATACCAATGTCACATCGCATGTGATGTCACACCGATACACTTTTAATTCAGGACTGTGGATAACAAACGTATTTAGAAAATCTAATTAAAATCCAGTAAAACCTCTCTCTTATCCCGAATTCTAGTAGAGAATAATTAAGATTCATTTAGGTAGGCGGCTACTTAATGTAGGATGAAAGCCATGCAAAAAACACCAAGAGGAGTTTTCTGCATGACTTTCATTCTGCATTAAACTGCTACTTATAATACAGGAAATATGGGTTAATGAAGAAAACGCCATCATATTGTTAAATCTACATTTTATTAGTAGATAAGTACTGAGCGTGTTATTGGCTGAATTAATACATGACAGAATGAAGCAAATTAACCCCTTCCGTGCCACAATGACGGGTTTATGATATCACATGCAAACAGTTTGGATCCAGATGAGACGCCGAGTAACTCGGCGTCTCATCAGGATCCAAACTGTTTGGTACTCTGTTTACTGTTTTATAAAGAAAATGGAAGACGTGCACACACTTACACTAAAATTAAACGAAACTATTCCCAGCAGACGACAATGCTGGCACCGAAAGGGTTAAAGAACATGTGTGTACGCAATGAAAGCCTTTCAACGTTTTAATGCTGATACCTTAGCAAATATAGTAGACACATATCAGATGATAGGAACCGTCTGGTCAAATTATGCTCTGTTCCCATGTGGAATTGTATAGATGTGATGATACAATGTTTTTTATCAGGGTCAAACGTTTTCTTACTTATGTTACGCTCATTGATGCATACATTATATAAAAAATGTCAGATCAAATAGTCCTCGTAAACATCCAATATCAGTTGAGTCTGGGACTGCAGATCATATCAAATAGTCCTCGAAAACATCAAATATCAACTTAGACAATAACAAGGATTATATTAAGTACATTTGTATATGCATAAGCACCCACCTGCTGTTAAACACACGTGCGTTTATGTATCAAGTGGTCGCATATGAGAGGTTCTTCTGATAATAAGCCCATAAGCATTTACGTGTGCTCGTTGCAAGAATGACATACACTTTACGAAATTACCAACATATTGGTTCATACTATACTCCGAACGATATTGAATATCTTTGTACTAACAGAAACCTTCAGACAATTACATCACTTTTTGCTGACATTTCCATTTTATGGTGCTATCTTAATGTCAATATCGGTGTTGCCAATGCACACTGTACGGTTGTTTAAAGCTGTTACACTTCAGGGTTCAGTCAAGATATTTGTTTCATTTTATTTATCGTCTTTGGTAGTTCCATTTGTAGCTATTGTCATTAACCTATTACAAGAGTTTTAGTATGTAACATCATATCAGGTAGACAACTATATCTAAATTAAAACTTAATTAAGAACCAGTAACCGATCTAACACACAATCAATTAAATTGTTCAGCTGTATGTTTCTATAACTGTTATGCTGATATTTTGTCCATAGTATGTATAGTGAAAAGAATAAGACCAGCTAATGTAGAGAAAATCTGTGTCCCATCAGGACCCAAACTGTTCATCACTCTGAAACTATATTTAGAGACAAACAAATGGAAGAGATATAATACTTTTTGAATTCAAGCAGACCACAATTTTGCAGATGAAAATGGCTAAGATTGCAGAAGTTCAGGCTTGCCACAACATATCGACGTTTAAATTCGTTAACATTGACCTCATTCATTGCACCTAGGATCCAATGGTAGTGCAGGGGCTCAGTGTCAAGAAAATGTGATTGAAAACAAGTAAACCTTTATCTAGCTGTACATAAACTATGGTCTGCTTATATCTGGATCTTGTGCAAGTTGGTTAATTTCGTTTCCATGAAGCTTTTGAGACACTATTGACCAAGAGTCAAACAACTTGGATCCTGATGAGACACCAAGTTACTGGACATAAGCTGTTTGTAAATACAGTAAAACCTCCCTATAACGGTCACTAAATTACATCAGATGTTTTGTGTTAAAGGCAGGTGGCTGCTTAAAGCAAGGTGAAATCAAAACAGAACGCTCCTATAGGAGCGTTCTGTTTTACTTTCACCTTGCTTAAAGCAGCCACCTGCCCTAAATACCAACTAATTCACACAATTTAGTGGCCATTATAGAGAGGTTTTATTGCATGATTAATTTCGCGGTTAGTGGAAAAGAGTTAATTCTACTGTGTATCTGTATCTTAAACTGGAAACGTGTATATACTCGTATGGCGAATCGGTCAAATAGTTGTTGTTACTTAGGTCGTAATAGATTTTTTATCACTGTTTCATATTTTGCTTGACTAAAATTTAATAGTAATTATTCATTACTTTGATTTCCGTTAGTGGAATCATAGACACATTTAGCAGAACACTGCTTTCAAATACAATGGCTCACCGCTTACCGATTCCATCCCAAATTCCAAACTATATACCACACATAAACAATCTCGCAATGCAGTTTTCATTTAAACGAAATGGGTCCATGACGAAAATAACCACACAATGCCTAACACAGGTATATAAGTTATGCAAATGTACTGTTTTCAGAAATGTGCTTCAAAACAAATGGAATAATTATTAGGATCATGTATGCAACGATCACAACTCCATGTAGCCCATGCTTATTTAATCATTTTTATTGAACGGAAAAACGAGATGGTACAGCCAATTCTTTATTTGGTAAACCTGGTGAGCTTGTGAGGAAGTTAGTCTTCTTAAAAAGAGCATTCTTTTCAACATTGGAATATTTTCCATATTTACATGAAAACTGAAAATAATAAGTTGATGTATTTTGGCTACAACAAAGCAGATTCCGATCTGGCATCTCCTACAAGAGCTGTCTGATCTGGATCAACTCTGTTGTAAAGGTGCATGTCTTACATTTGTAACAAACGAAAGGGTTAACAAGAAGAACTCTTAATAAATCAATTATTGCAATACCATTCTAGAATTGTCTATTTGATGTTTCCACTAAAGCAATTATAACGAATATTAGACAATGTTTTTTCCATTATTTCGATAATTTAATGATGTATATTATAGTAAAAGTTTTGCTTAACCATTCGTCATTTTGAAAAATGTGTTCGTCTGGTTTTCGTTTGCTGAGTATCTGAAAAAATATGAAATTCTATTGTGTCAAATTATTCTCTTTTCGGTAGAATAGTCTAGCTAATGCAACCACATTAATTATCAACACATGAGTATGTTAAAGCAGATGATTGCTTAATGCAGGTCAAAAGTAATGCATACAGAAAGCTCCTATAGGTATTAACAAATGTCCATATATTCGGTCTGTGTCACCAGAACTCATATACTTGTTATGGAGTAGGTGGCTACTTAATGCAGGATGAAAGTCATGTAGAAAGTTCATGGAGGAGCTTTCTGTATGGCTTTCAACCTGAATTGAGCTGTCATCTGTCTCTTATACTAAATTTGCCGTCCGGTTTAGAAATTTTGTTTTGTATTTTGGGCAACGCTGGTACCTGTCATCATCCCTGCTGCCATGTTCGTTGGCAAAACGAAACACCTACACAGCTTACTATGACAGGTTGACCAGTATGAAGTATACATAAATTCTCCATAACTACGCCTTTTTACACATTTGCAAACAGAGTAGACCCAGATCAGACGGCTCTTGTAGTAGCTGTCAGATATGGATCTGCAGTTGTTTGCTTATGATACTGGTATAATATAGATATGATACTGCAGTTTCTGCCATGGTCAAAACTGCTTGTGTACAATTAATCGTATAAATATCTATGGTGACATCAGTACTTGCATAAATAGTCATGAAATGAAGAGTTTTAGTCAAGAGATTCAGTAAAGCACACATTTATCCACGTTATCAAAACTAATTATTCCTGACGCAATACAAATCGTAGTTCAAGCAAACACTGTGAATTTGTCTTTTGTTGTTTTCACAATTGGCTGAAATTAGACACATAAGAATAACCATTACCTATCAATGTGTGACTAAATACAGAGTGAAATTTGGTTTCTATCAATTATTCATGGCTTGTCTAAAAGCGCATCAAAGTTGCTCTCCCATTGTGAGAGATATATTAACCATCAACATAAGAACTGTTACTAGAGTGTTTAATGCAGATGAAGCAATGTTAACTTTGATAATGAATTGAACGCTAAAAAGTCTCTAAACCAGTTTTATGAAAATCTAATCAGACAAAACAAATTGTATTATCTGAAAATAAAATTCCGCGAGACATTGTTGAAAAGAACACTCTTTATTTAATGGCCTTTAACTCTGAATGTGCAGGACTCCTGTCATATAAATACTTGTCTTTAGTGATAAATCTGATACTACTTACTGTTCAATTAATATCCAGAATAAATGCAGTTTGGGTCGTTAATTATGTTGCAAGTTAATTCCCGCAAACGCCATTGTATCAGTAACCCAATGTAAAGGACACCTCTTATAATATGCAATGAAATAGACCTATTGGTGTATGCTTAAACCTATCAGTGCAAGAAACGTTTCACTAATGTCATTTGCAAACTGTGTTTATACCCAGATGAAAAGACTCAAAGAAGAGCCTTTTCATCAGTACTGCAGTATTTGTCATTTTACACTTTTGACCTGTTTGAAAATGTAACGTTGAAAGGGTTAAACCAGAGCCTACTGAATTGAGACTTGATATCACATACCAGTTGCTTGTTACTTGGTTGTTTCTTATGGAAACTGTTTAATGTCTTTTTGTGTATTTTGTCACGTTTTGTCTTGTAGTTATGTTGTTTCATGTTTGATGATGTTTTGGTGCCACACCCTTCTGTTTGTGGCGCTCCGAGTAGGATTGTTTTCCCCACTTTTTGAGAATTGAATGAGTTCGGTTAAATGTGATAAAAATGATTTCGTTTAATGTTATTACCCTTTTTAGGGTTTCGGCTTTTGCCGAAATCCTTATAAAATGGATTGCGACTCAAACTATGGCGGAAAACCCTATTGCACGAGCGCTACCTAGCGGGAATCCCCCTAAGAGAATACGCGCATGTGCAGTGCTTAGCTTACAATCCGGTTCCGGAATCTTACAAAATATTTATAATGAAATATGGAAGGTGGATCCATTAGCAAACAGAGCAGACCCTGAATCTATGGGAGCGAGCCGTCTGAACTGGGTCGAATCTATTTGCAAATGCATGAAAACAAGTTTATATGGGGAAATTAAGGGTTAAATAGACTTCTTCTGTTCTTTACGTCCTTTGCAGTATAAAGGTTACAGCGCACTGGTGGTCAGTAGTGCAGGGCAACTGTTACATCATGCTAAAATCTCTAGAGGTCATACGCTTAACTCTTTGCACGCTAGCGGCGAAACTGTGATTACCTATGCAAACAGTTTGGATCCAGATGAGAGGCCACATAATTCTGCGTCTAATCAGGATCCAAACTGTTTGTCATTTTGATCATATTTTTGCATAAAATGAAAGAAAGTTTATTGAAGAATTGAAGCAGACGTCAATTGTTGCAAATGAAACATCACTCAGCATTATAAGGATTAAGCAAGCTGTAGTGATCTGTAACATCGTCTGCTTCAGGTTTGTCATCATTTGAATTTCTAAAAGATCAGTTTTAGGCATTTTGACCTAAGGCAAAATTGTCACAAGTTGTAAACAGTTTAGATTTGGTCAGACAGTTACTTGGTATTAGATCTGAATCCAAACAGGGTGTCCCACTTTGCCAGCCTTTATTATTTAAGTAGCTTGGATGGTAGTATTAACAATTACTATTAAAAGGAAACAAGGGTTTTTGTATCCTTTATATTATTAAAAAGTCATTAAAATGAAAAAAAGGAGAAAGGCAAACAAAATGAGACAAAGCACTTTCTTATCTTTTAATTTATATACAATTCATCATTTATTTATTTACGTGTCCGGCTTATAGTGTCTTATAGTATCTTATAGTAATGTATGTAATTTATTTCTAATTCATATCATTTATTTCTATGACGCCGGTTACTGATCAGGGTCTGTAGTGTTTACTATAGCACTAACTGTAATTTGCATGTATGACTATAATTCATTTTTAATTATATCATTTATTGATATACTTGTTACATGTATGATGCTGCAAATAGCAAAGACCCTGGCCAGTTGTGGTAACTGATCGGGGTATGTATTGTTTGCAGCACAGACTCACAAATTGACCCTGAACAGACTCAAGTAAGAAAATACAATACAATCACACACAAAGACAAGGTATAGGCATGGATAAACTATTAAGGGTCTTTTCTGTTTGCAAAAGCACAGAAAGGCTTATTTTGCTCAGACAAATTGTACCCAATATGGAACCCTGAAATCGTCTTCACTATATAATATAAAGTGAAACAATATTATGTGTCTAACAACCCATATACCAATGGGAGGTTTTACTTCAAATGTTCACCCATGATAAGCTGTCAACCTTTATGTGAAGATTTTCTTAAAGAATGTAATTATTGCTCTGACTATTTTACCAGAGTTATGGGACTCTGAAATTTTCTTCACTGTATAACACATAGTCAAAAGTGCTTGATATAGAGACAATATTGTTAGGGGGGGGGGGTGCATCAGAAACAATTTTCTAGTTAACTTTAGTTTCCCTGTTGTATACTGCCATGCTAAGTTGAAATATATTTGTTACTTTATAATTTGTCATATTGTTAATATCACCCCACAGTATATTTGGCAATTATTGTGTAGGGTATTTAGAATCATAAGGAATATGTCTAAAATTGGTGGAAGTGTATATATGGATAAGTGAATGATGATTGCTAATTACTGTTATGGTCCACCAGATAGTAGCAGAAGTATGACCCTTACTTTCAAATAATGCAGTGATGGCTCTATACTTCATTAAACATCAATTTTGGCTCTATTGGCACAAAGTGGCAAGTTGAGCTATTGGAATCGCACTGTGTGACATATTCATAAACAATTCTTTAAATGTCTTCCAAACTACCGACATGATTTTCAGAAAAATCCATAGCAAACAATCAATATGATAAATATATATTATGTCCGAAACCTTCAGTACTGTCAGTACTTTGATTTGTTAATAATGTTCATGATCAATTTAAGTCCAAATTACAGACATTTCATGTTATTTGTAAATATGGAAAACTAGTCAAACAGGGAGAGCCACACACGAAATGACACCGCACCAAACACCATCAAACAAGAAACGGTATAGGCACAAGACAAAACATAACAGGACGCATATCAAGACGAAAAACATTAAACATTAAGCATATTAAACAACAAAATTGACCATACGCTGAAAGCAGAAGTACCGCATTGGAACGGTCAGTAACCAAATTAAGCTACTGGGGGACTTAAACCTGGTTTACGGGTACCCAACCTCGTCCTTATCCCACTTTCACCAAAGTCAAAATGTAAATACCCCCCCCCCCCTCCAGACATCTTCACAATAGCAAGACCGTGTCGTACTCCTACATCATTCATACAATTATCAAGTAAGGGGACGTCAAATATTACATCTTTAGTAATAGATCAAATATTAAAACGATAACGTATATTTGAATGCAGGGTGAACTATTTCAAGAAAATATTGCGCGTTAAACTATTTTTAAAACAAAATTATTTGTTTTCGTTTTCAGTTTCAGGTAACATTGTAAACTTATCTACGTGACGTCTCCTACGTTACATTTTACAACAACGTATGTCTTTTTTCCGTATCCGGCCAATATAGTTTACGCAATGCTTTGATTATGTTTCAAGTCTTGTCCGAAACATTCCAATAGCATTGTACAGTAAAACCCCTCTAATGCGACCATTTATGAACAAACAACGCTGTCTTCATAAGCAGATGATTGCTTAATGCAGGACAAAAGTTATGCAGAAAGCTCCTATAGGAGCTTTCTGCATAACTTTCGTCCTTTATTAAGCTACCACCTGCCATTGCCACTGTGAATAATGCCTCTTTTTGGTGGTCGTATTAGAGGGGTTTTACTGTACTTTATGTATGCACTGGGTCATCATGTCGTGCAAACATTTACCAGTGACAAAATAACTACAGTTGAACTTCGAAATCGCGAACTCTGATAGCTCGAACTACGTGATAACTCGAACTAAAAGTTCGGTCCTTCCAAAACGTACAATATAGAATTGCTCATATATGTATAACTACAGATATCTAGAAGCACATGTTACAGCGTAATGCTGAAAACTCAACTATTTTGGCGGAAAATAATTAGCGTCAGCAAATGCTGACCTCTGCTTTACATTTCGGAGTAAACTTAAATTCAGTTTCTTTCCGTTTTGAATTGTTTTTTATCAAATTGGTTGGATCCTTATGAGAGAGTTCCTCGGCGTATCACATTGATCCAAGCTGTTTGCAAAAGTAATCACAGAGTCGACCATTGGAAGCTCTTTGACATCCGGTGTCCAATCAAGATAAAATAATCAGATAAAGAGTTTTGTCGTGATTAGCGAAATACATGTTAAAGCACGAGTGCCTACACCTTATGAATTCCGTATATATAGGAACCTTAATGAGAAATATAAAATCAAGCCTGAGGTTACACATTTCTAGTTGTTGTGATAATGTCCCTAATGCTGATGTAATTATCAGTTCCATTGAGGTTTCTTCATGCAGCACTTGACTACATGCAGTTTTTGACCAAGTATTAGTACATTCTGATTAAGGTACAATGGATTCATAATAAAAAAGATACATTTACGAATCCTATTTTCCTATAAATAATAATCAGTGGAACCTGTCATAAGCGGCCATCAAAATGATTATCGGTCTGTAAGGCATGTGGTAGCTTAATGCAGATCGAAAGTAATGCAGAACGCTGCTACAGGAGCTTGCTGCATTACTTTTGCACTGCATTAAGTCACCACCTGCGTTTTGGTACTCCTATGACCAATAAATGAATGGCCGCTTAAGACAGGTTCTACTGTACACGTTTATTTGTGCTTGTGTTGCGGCCGTAAAAAGACGGCTTGTACTTAATTCTCAGTGTTATATGTTCTGATCCTTCGGGATCGTGAATTTCAATTAATGTGTTTGCTATGAAAATGGAGTACTGCTTAATCCAGTGCTATTGGTGTAAGCAGGGGCGTTAACAATTTTGTACTTTAAATCACTGCACATGAACAGCGTTAATAAACCCGAGTCTGCCATTTCTCTTTTCGCATAGCTACTTTTTCTTTTGAAGGAGCTCCCACTTTCAATAGTTTTATATTACCTCATGAATAGATTTACGTTCTTCAGATATATATTTTAGAAATTAATGCTGATATAGCAAGAATGTGTACACACATGTATATTGACAGCCATGTTTGTTTTTGCCTTTGTGGAAATAATGTCATGGTGGTTGACATGACATGCAATTGTTCTGTCAGTTGACACATTTTGTCAAAATGTTGACGTCCTTGGCCTGGCATGTCAAATATACTGGCCTGTTTTTCCCAACCACCAGAATCAAATCAAGCATATTATATCGCAATATCGGTTTCACACCGTGATGAAACAAGACTTTCAGCGAACTTCTTCCCCGTGTGCCTGTTACACATTTTGGTATATATCAGTTCCCTCAAACACTACCAGCGTTCGAGTCTCGCCGTGTGAAAGTTGCATTTAACTGGATTTGTTTTCGGAATATATCAGTAAATGTATTCCATAATGCCGTGTTCGACTATTGCCGTGTGTTTGCTACACTTAAAGCATGTTTGAATGTATATATCAGTATACATTGTTTCAGGGATCAGAACCTTTCATTAACAATGGTTATGTATTAGGTATGGTCTACCCCCCCCCCCCCCCAAATAACTGATACACGGCGTAATAGTTCGGCATAATTTGATGCCATTTTAACAACTGCTTCTAAAATGATACTAGACTTTTCAATTAACATTCCAAACTTCAGGAAATAAACACCCTGTTTATCTAAACAATGTAATATACCTACAAATCTCGACCATCTTAGGACCAGCTTTACCAGTCAATTGTTTAGTGTGTAAAATGTATGATCAGGAACTAAGGCAAATCAGAGATTGAGCAGACATTAGGTTTTTCATTTCATCTGTTTGTATCATTGTGTCCAAATACGTATGCACACGTACACGTGCTTGTATGCACGCAAACATTGGCCTCGTGTAATACGTAAATATCTGAACTAGCAGAAGCAGGTATGATGAAACTGTTATGAGTTTGCCAGGAGCAATATACTGCACTAAGTCTTGACTTGTATTTTTTAACTACCTGCACGGTGCATCTATGGCGAATATAGCACATACCTAAAGCCATCATAAATTGCTATATATATTCTTAACACCCAGCCTCCCACGCTACATTTTATAATCACATGATTTGAACGTTTCCGTGTTCTCTAAACTAATGTGTCAGACAATGATTTTACAATGTACATAAAACCTCTCTTAACCGGAACTTAAATTTAGTATAAATATCGGTCTTGGAGACAGGTGACAGCTTAATACAGGGTGGAAGTCATGCAGAAAGCTCCTAGAGGAGCTTTCTGCATGACTTCCACCCTGCATTAAGCAGTCACCTTCCTAAAAGTATCTAAATTCTTCTCTACTAGAATTCCGGTTAAGAGAGGTTTTACTGTATGTCGATCTTCATAGTACAACGAATGGCTAATAAGTATGTAAATCAACATATCAATGACATCATAGAGCTTCCAGAAACTCAACACTATTTATCAATACAAATATTGCGATTGATCTAAGATATAGATTAACTTATGTTAACGTACATCTACTATAAACTACAGTAAAAAGCCTTCTAATGTTACCACTTTAACCCATTACCTCATAGGCTATTTTTAGATACAACCTCTTTGAATAAATCTACCGAAAAGGAGCATTAACTAGAGAAAAGGAAAAGTTTAGATTTTTGTAGTTTGAAACCATTGTGATAAATAGAGCATTTGCTCCTATAGGAGTAAATGCTCTATTTATCACAATGGTTTCACAAAGTGCCTTTTACAGAGTCGTCAAAAGTCGTCAATATCAGGGAAAGGGTTAATAATAAACATATATTTCTTCAAAAGCAGATGGTTGCGCAACCCACTCTCTTCTACTGACGCTTTTCTGCGCCTCTGTAATACTCATTTTTTGAAACCGTTGTGATAAATAGGGCATTTGCTCCAAAGGAGATTTAAAAACTACACAATTCTAAAGTTTTCCTTTTCTATAGTTAATGCTCCTTTTCGGTAGATTTATTCAAAGAGCTTCAGTTTTAAAATAGACTATAGGAGGGAATGAGTTAATGCAGCACAAAAGTAATGCAGAAAACTCACAGAGAAGCTTCCTGCCTAACTTCTGTTCTGCATAACGCTACCACCTGCCTTTAACTCATTACCTCATAGGCTAATTTTAGATCCAACCGCTTTGAATAAATCTACCGAAAAGGAGCATGAACTACAGAAATAGAAAACTTAAGAATTTTGTAATTTAAACCATTGTGATAAAATAGGAGCAAATGCTCTATTTATCACAACTGTTTCACAAAGTGACGTTTACAGAGTCGTCAAAAGTCGTCAATATCAGGGAATTGGTTAAGACCCGGAATGATACGTCCTTTTAGTGGTCGTTTAATAGGCTTGTACCTAAGTGTATGCATTGAAAAATGATCAGTTGTAGAATTCATTTGTTGTCGTTCTTATTTTCTATTGTACCAAGTTGTAGTATTGACTACACATGAAATGCAATTGTAATGTTAAGTTTTAAACAAATAAATGTAAAACTGGGTTCTACGGCACATGTGGGAACTGTGTGTTTAGCCATACTGTTATAGCCGACCGTTCGCATTAATAATTATGTCGTGTCTCTTGCCTGATTTTATCTGAACTCCATTGATTTGGACAGGTCTTAAAATATACATGTAATTTAACAATAATACGTAAATTGATTTTTTCCATAATGTTAGAACTTAACCACTCTTTACAAATGTTGATATAGCAACTGACTGCTGAAAAACACAAGTACGCTATGCATCCTCTTCAAAAGAGTCGAATATTATTTTATTTTTTATAATTTGTAAAAGACATATGTGACAGAATTGGCGTTTATGCAAAGGCATGTCGTCGGTTTAATACTTTGTAATACAACCTATTGCCACTTCCTAGTACATGTAAATATTTAATCATTTTCCTCATATAAACGTTTTCGTGCCTTTACAAACAGAGAAGATCCAGATTAGATGGCTCATACAGGACCTATCTGATCAGGATATGCTTTGTTTATGGCATCATATAGATCTGATTCTATAGTTTCTACCACAGCCAAACTATCTTGTGAACATATGCCATTATAAAATCATTTCAAGCAGTATTCATGACGTCATTAATTCTTACATGGATATTAATCCTTTCCTCCATAAATACGCCTTTCTACGCCTCTGTAAAAGTCACCGGTTGAAACCATTGTGATAAATAAAGCATTTGCTCCTATAGGAGCAAATGCTCTATTTATCACAATGGTTTCAAATTACAAAATTCTAAACATTTCCTTTTCTCTAGTTAATGCTCCTTTTCGGTATTTTTATTCAAAGAGTTTGGATATAAATATAGCCTATGCGGGACAGGGTTAAATAACAGTTAGAGGATTAAAGTTAAACCCAGATATAAAGGCTATATGGGCAATACATGTACTTGCATTCATCATTGATTCTAGGCTACTACACTAATTACTCTCGAAAATACAAACCCGGTAGTGAAACAGATGTCAGTTCAAAGTTTGATCCTGTGCAATGTTGATTACTTCCGACTGGTTCAAGATTTTAATCATTCCCTCATACAAATGTTTTAACATGCCTTTGCAAACAGTGTAGACCCAGATAAGACGACTCCCATGGAAAACGTGTGATCAGGGTCTGCTCTGTTCTACCAAAACCAATCATTCCTTGGTATACATGCCATTATCAAAACAACAGCTATTAGCTATATATTAGTGGTATCAATATTTCTTACATGAATACCGATATTCAACAGGGAAATGATTAACACTTTCTCCATAAATACGCCTTTCTACGCCTCTGTAATTGTCATCTCTTGTGAAACCATTGCTATAAATAGAGCATTTGCTCCATAGGAGCAAATGCTCATTTTATCGCAATGGTTTCTATACATTACACTTTATCTAGTAATTTCTCCTTTTCGGTAGATTCATTCAAAGAGGTTGGGTCTAAATTTAGCCTATGAGGGTTAAGAAACTATTGAATCAAGTGTCAAACATTTTGGACCCCTACGAGACGTTACCTTACTTGGCGTATCTTCTGGATTAAATGGTATTTCAAATACAGGTCGCAGACAGCGGTATAAGATTATTCTCCCCATTGACACCAAAAGACTCGTTATCTTGAAAGTGGAGGTTAATCATTTTAAATATTCCTAATTTTGACGCCATGCTATTACTCTCGCATATTTAATACCGTTTATCTACACAGGGGGCAACACATGAGTAACAAGAATATTTGCAAACATTTAATTACACATATATCCTATAGACGTACACGTTTCTCTTGCATCTAGCGAGGTCTGTGGTATCTGAAATCTGTCAAGTGCGAATTCGTAGACGTATTTCTCGTTTTACAAAACCACCGGCGGCGTCATGCATCTGTTCATCTACCATGCGAAGGATTTCGAAATATCTGATTAGTATCATAACTAAATTCCTGGCAACATATTTGCACATATCTTGAAAATACCTGTTTTGATAATGATTAACCCATTTGCGCCCAGTGCCCCTTCAAAGGGGAGTAGGCAAATAGTGTAGACCCAGATCAGAGGGATCTTGAAGGAGCCCTCTGATCAGAGTCTGCACTGTTTGCTGAAACCACCCATATCAATAGCTTGTTCCAACAAATAAATTGTTAGCTATGCCCCATCAACATGAGAAAAGGAGCCTTCCGAAATGACATTTCAAAAGGACGAGTTTTCTTCAAATAATGTGGGAAAGAATGGGTTAACATATTAACATACCGTGCACGCTTTTGAACCGTTCTTGTAACATCCTAGTCACATGCATGGCTTGTGTATATTACTATAACGTATCAACCATTCTCCTGCTGAATTCTAAAATACATTTCTTCTTCTTTACCCATATCCTGCTGTAAAATTACATATATTGTCACTGTCTACAAATAGTTATTTGTGCAATCACTGCTGTGGGGTACGCTGGTTGCACAATCAACTTGTAAATAGTGCAGACCCTGATTAGACAGCCCCTGCAGGACCTGTCTCATCAGGGTCTTCATTATTTACAGGTAGGTATATTGACGTGAACAGCAAAAGAAGGGTTAACTTATTACTATGACTTATAACTTAAAAAGGCGGCGTCTGATCTGGGACTGCACTATTTGTCGTGGTGGATATTTGCGACATTGCCGGTGAAAGGGTTAACATTTTAAAGGCTCTTAAAAATTACGCAAGATGCCTTCTTTTGGTTGCAATGCACATTCCTCAATATGGAGGATGTCTGCTAAATTATCAGCAACATCTGGGTCCATGCTTAAAAAACTTTTAGTTGAGTCTGAATTCGTTCTCAAATCTGACCAATCAAAAGCTTGAGAACGAAACTCAGACTCAACTAAAAGCTTTGTAAGCATAGACCCTGTTCTGGTTCAGTTGTAAATTTAATCGAGAAAGCTGTACATATTTGAAATAAAACACTACAGTGTGTACTTTATACAATACACGCCTCTCTATATTAGACGTGTTTAAGTGTTTCCGTCTGTGCACCAATGAACCCCACAGTTAGGAGCTAACAATAAATACAAAATAAGGGCAAAGTGGCGACTGCATGAACTCTTAGTTATGTCTGCTGAATCTTGTGATAATCCTTAGGGCAAACAATTTCGTGGAGCTACTCAAAATGTGATTGAATAACGCTCCGGGAACATGTGAAACGAGACGCAGCCATCATCTATATTGTGGTATTACAAAGCATGAATGAACTACCTTTTTACTGATCAACGGAACATTTCTCCCTGCCATTTGCTTTAATGTTTTTTCTTGAAAGAAAAGGTTTTTTTATTTATGAGGAAGCATTTAGTACTGACCCCACGAGTGACGCTGAGGAAAGGCGATGTAAAGACGGGGTTAACGGGGGATATATGTTGGTCATTTTTGTGCTTCTATCTTGTATGCAACATTGTTAAATTTGCCTCAATCAGGTTCAATAAATGCCATACTGTTAAAGAATCTATGACGAATTTTGCAAACATTTTGGAATGATTCAGCAGCGTTTTTCATTTAGGCTCAGTGTCTTTGCATAAATAGTCCTACTGTAACATTTATAGAGACGACTTTGAGAATTCGTTCAATAAATTATCTTTCGTATTTTATATGCGGATATGAGACGATCGTTAAATCAAAGACTTTGTAGCGCATACTATGATCAGATCAAATATTAAATAAAGTTCTAATATCGACATCACAAATACACAGGGATTACATTTATTGCATTTCCTCATTTGATAATTACGGTACTATCGAGTGAGCATCATATTAAGTGTACAAACATTCATCTGACATTAGTTTGGTTAAGTGTTTCTACGTGTCTACAAATAACTATCGTAAGTAAGGGTATCAAAGGCCAAGATAAGATGCATTAATGGAAACATTTTGGAAAAGAGCTCCCCTTTTCTTCTCTTAACAGTATGTTGTGATCGCTCATTAGAATCGGCTTTTCGAGGCGATTATAATGAGTGGCCAAATCATAGGGTTTAATATAGTAGTACCTTTATCTATTGTTCTTGGTTTATGTAGACATCCTTAACTCTTTCCTTCATATAAACAGAGTAGACCAAGATCAGACGGTTCCTATAGGAGCTGTCTGATCAAGGTCTGTTCTGTTTGCTAATGAATTTTAATAGATAGATGTCTTTACTTTCTAAACTGCCCACCTTCCATATTTTATTATATCCTTTTAGGCCGTGAATATTCAGTAGGTATTGGAAATTGGAATAAACGTAGAACAGGGAAAGGGTTAACAAAAAAAGCGAAATAATCATGCAGTGCAAGTATTAGCCCAAAAACTGATTTCGCAAAAAAAACACACCAAGCATTACAGACATCCGCTCTGCAAGTATGAACAGGTATTCAAAACATACTTTGATTAATGTATCGGAGGAATGTGTTACACTGAAATATGTGAACGACTTCTCCAAGACTTAAAGTAGAACAACATACCTTCAAAAAGCCGCAACCGTTTGTTTGTATAATCCTGAAAATAAACACTGCGTCAAATTATTCCACACTTCACTGTTTTCCTGAACATATCATTGACAGACAACTTAGAGAGGATAACTCTTTAACTAAGTTATATCTTATCCCAATTCTTTGCATCCCGACTGACAAACTGGTTCAACGGTATAAACGTTATCAATAATCTATACATCTCTGTCCCCAGGATTTGCGTGAAGTTGGCAGTGGGTTAGGTATTAGACATTCAGAAGTACATTAGCGAATGTACTGCTGCAGTGTGTTAGGCATTCAGAAGTACATAGGCGAATGTACTGCTGCAGTGCGTTAGACATTCAGAAGTACATTCGGCAAAATTAGTTTTTCAGCGAATCCACTGCTGCAGTGTGTTAGACATTCAGAAGTACATTGCCGAATGTACTGCTGCAGTGTGTTAGGCATTCAAAAGTACATGGGCGAATGTACTGCTGCAGTGCGTTAGACATTCAGAAGTACATTCGGCAAAAAAAGTTTTCAGCGAATCCACTGCTGCAGTGTGTTAGACATTCAGAAGTACATTGCCGAATGTACTGCTGCAGTGTGTTAGGCATTCAAAAGTACATAGGCGAATGTACTGCAGCAGTGCGTTAGACATTCAGAAGTACAGTCGGAAAAATTAGTTTTTCAGCGAATCCACTGCTGCAGTGCGTTAGACATTCAGAAGTACATTCGGCAAAAATAGTTTTTCAGCGAATCCACTGCTGCAGTGTGTTAGACATTCAGAAGTACATTGCCGAATGTACTGCTGCAGTGTGTTAGGCATTCAAAAGTACATAGGCGAATGTACTGCTGCAGTGCGTTAGACATTCAGAAGTACATTCGGCAAAAATAGTTTTTCAGCGAATCCACTGCTGCAGTGTGTTAGGCATTCAGACGTACATTGGCGAATGTACTGCTGCAGTGTGTTAGGCATTCAAAAGTACATGGGCGAATGTACTGCTGCAGTGCGTTAGACATTCAGAAGTACATTCGGCAAAAATAGTTTTTCAGCGAATCCACTGCTGCAGTGTGTTAGACATTCAGAAGTACATTGCCGAATGTACTGCTGCAGTGTGTTAGGCATTCAAAAGTACATAGGCGAATGTACTGCTGCAGTGCGTTAGACATTCAGAAGTACATTCGGAAAAAATTGTTTTTCAGCGAATCCACTGCTGCAGTGTGTTAGGCATTCAGAAGTACATTGGCGAATGTACTGCTGCAGTGTGTTAGGCATTCAGAAGTACATAGGCGAATGTACTGCTGCAGTGCGTTAGACATTCAGAAGTACATTCGGAAAAATTAGTTTTTCAGCGAATCCACTGCTGCAGTGCGTTAGACATTCAGAAGTACATTAGCGAATGTACTGCTGCAGTGTGTTAGGCATTCAAAAGTACATAGGCGAATGTACTGCAGCAGTGCGTTAGACATTCAGAAGTACATTCGGAAAAATTAGTTTTTCAGCGAATCCACTGCTGCAGTGTGTTAGACATTCAGAAGTACATTGCCGAATGTACTGCTGCAGTGTGTTAGGCATTCAAAAGTACATAGGCGAATGTACTGCTGCAGTGCGT
Organism: Azorinus chamasolen; assembly: GCA_963576725.1. Taxonomy (NCBI): domain Eukaryota; kingdom Metazoa; phylum Mollusca; class Bivalvia; order Cardiida; family Solecurtidae; genus Azorinus; species Azorinus chamasolen. The sequence continues at coordinate 30,476,661 of OY755236.1, forward strand.
TAGACATTCACAAGTACATTCGGAAAAAAAAGTTTTTCAGCGAATCCACTGCTGCAGTGTGTTAGGCATTCAGAAGTACATTGCCGAATGTACTGCTGCAGTGTGTTAGGCATTCAAAAGTACATGGGCGAATGTACTGCTGCAGTGCGTTAGACATTCAGAAGTACATTCGGCAAAAATAGTTTTTCAGCGAATCCACTGCTGCAGTGTGTTAGACATTCAGAAGTACATTGCCGAATGTACTGCTGCAGTGTGTTAGGTATTCAAAAGTACATAGGCGAATGTACTGCTGCAGTGCGTTAGACATTCAGAAGTACATTCGGCAAAAATAGTTTTTCAGCGAATCCACTGCTGCAGCGTGTTAGGCATTCAGATGTACATTGGCGAATGTACTGCTGCAGTGTGTTAGGCATTCAAAAGTACATGGGCGAATGTACTGCTGCAGTGCGTTAGACATTCAGAAGTACATTCGGCAAAAATAGTTTTTCAGCGAATCCACTGCTGCAGTGTGTTAGACATTCAGAAGTACATTGCCGAATGTACTGCTGCAGTGTGTTAGGCATTCAAAAGTACATAGGCGAATGTACTGCAGCAGTGCGTTAGACATTCAGAAGTACATTCGGAAAAATTAGTTTTTCAGCGAATCCACTGCTGCAGTGTGTTAGGCATTCAGAAGTACATTGGCGAATGTACTGCTGCAGTGTGTTAGGCATTCAGAAGTACATAGGCGAATGTACTGCTGCAGTGCGTTAGACATTCAGAAGTACATTCGGAAGAATTAGTTTTTCACCGAATCCACTGCTGCAGTGCGTTACACATTCAGAAGTACATTAGCGAATGTACTGCTGCAGTGTGTTAGGCATTCAAAAGTACATAGGCGAATGTACTGCTGCAGTGCGTTAGACATTCAGAAGTACATTCGGAAAAATTAGTTTTTCAGCGAATCCACTGCTGCAGTGCGTTAGACATTCAGAAGTACATTAGCGAATGTACTGCTGCAGTGTGTTATGCATTCAAAAGTACATAGGCGAATGTACTGCTGCAGTGCGTTAGACATTCAGAAGTACATTCGGAAAAATTAGTTTTTCAGCGAATCCACTGTTGCAGTGTGTTAGGCATTCAGAAGTACATTGGCGAATGTACTGCTGCAGTGTGTTAGGCATTCAAAAGTACATGGGCGAATGTACTGCTGCAGTGCGTTAGACATTCAGAAGTACATTCGGCAAAAATAGTTTTTCAGCGAATCCACTGCTGCAGTGTGTTAGACATTCAGAAGTACATTGCCGAATGTACTGCTGCAGTGTGTTAGGCATTCAAAAGTACATAGGCGAATGTACTGCTGCAGTGCGTTCGACATTCAGAAGTACATTCGGAAAAATTAGTTTTTCAGCGAATCCACTGCTGCAGTATGTTAGGCATTCAGAAGTACATTGGCGAATGTACTGCTGCAGTGTGTTAGGCATTCAAAAGTACATGGGCGAATGTACTGCTGCAGTGCGTTAGACATTCAGAAGTACATTCGGCAAAAATAGTTTTTCAGCGAATCCACTGCTGCAGTGTGTTAGACATTCAGAAGTACATTGCCGAATGTACTGCTGCAGTGTGTTAGGCATTCAAAAGTACATAGGCGAATGTACTGCTGCAGTGCGTTAGACATTCAGAAGTACATTCGGAAAAATTAGTTTTTCAGCGAATCCACTGCTGCAGTGTGTTAGGCATTCAGAAGTACATTGGCGAATGTACTGCTGCAGTGTGTTAGGCATTCAGAAGTACATAGGCGAATGTACTGCTGCAGTGCGTTAGACATTCAGAAGTACATTCGGAAAAATTAGTTTTTCAGCGAATCCACTGCTGCAGTGCGTTAGACATTCAGAAGTACATTAGCGAATGTACTGCTGCAGTGTGTTAGGCATTCAAAAGTACATAGGCGAATGTACTGCAGCAGTGCGTTAGACATTCAGAAGTACATTCGGAAAAATTAGTTTTTCAGCGAATCCACTGCTGCAGTGTGTTAGACATTCAGAAGTACATTGCCGAATGTGCTGCTGCAGTGTGTTAGGCATTCAAAAGTACATGGGCGAATGTACTGCTGCAGTGCGTTAGACATTCAGAAGTACATTCGGAAAAAATAGTTTTTCAGCGAATCCACTGCTGCAGTGTGTTAGGCATTCAGAAGTACATTGGCGAATGTACTGCTGCAGTGTGTTAGGCATTCAAAAGTACATGGGCGAATGTACTGCTGCAGTGCGTTAGACATTCAGAAGTACATTCGGCAAAAATAGTTTTTCAGAGAATCCACTGCTGCAGTGTGTTAGACATTCAGAAGTACATTGCCGAATGTACTGCTGCAGTGTGTTAGGCATTCAAAAGTACGTAGGTGAATGTACTGCAGCAGTGCGTTAGACATTCAGAAGTACATTCGGAAAAATTAGTTTTTCAGCGAATCCACTGCTGCAGTGTGTTAGGCATTCAGAAGTACATTAGCGAATGTACTGCTGCAGTTTGTTAGGCATTCAGAAGTACATTGAAGAATGTACTGCGGCAGTGTGTTAGGCATTCAAAAGTACATAGGCGAATGTACTGCAACAGTGCGTTAGACATTCAGAAGTACATTCGGAAAAATTAGTTTTTCCGCGAATCCACTGCTGCAGTGTGTTAGACATTCAGAAGTACATGGGCGAATGTACTGCTGCAGTGCGTTAGCCATTCAGAAGTACATTAGGCAAAAATAGTTTTTCAGCGAATCCACTGCTGCAGTGTGTTAGACATTCAGACGTACATTGGCGAATGTACTGCTGCAGTGTGTTAGGCATTCAAAAGTACATTCGGAAAAATTAGTTTTTCAGCGAATCCACTGCTGCAGTGTGTTAGGCATTCAGAAGTACATTTGCGAATGTACTGCTGCAGTGTGTTAGGCATTCAAAAGTACATGGGCGAATGTACTGCTGCAGTGCGTTAGACATTCAGAAGTACATTGGCGAATGTACTGCTGCAGTGTGTTAGGCATTCAAAAGTTAATAGGCGAATGTACTGCAGCAGTGCGTTAGACAATCAGAAGTACATTCGGAAAAATTAGTTTTTCAGCGAATCCACTGCTGCAGTGTGTTAGGCATTCAAAAGTACATTGGCGAATGTACTGCTGCAGTGTGTTAGGCATACAGAAGTACATAGGCGAATGTACTGCTGCAGTGCGTTAGACATTCATAAGTGCATTCGAAAAAAATAGTTTTTCAGCGAATCCACTGCTGCAGTGTGTTAGACATTCAGAAGTACATTGGCGAATGTACTGCTGCAGTGTGTTAGGCATTCAAAAGTACATAGGCGAATGTACTGCAGCAGTGCGTTAGACATTCAGAAGTACATTCGGAAAAATTAGTTTTTCAGCGAATCCACTGCTGCAGTGTGTTAGGCATTCAGAAGTACATTGGCGAATGTACTGCTGCAGTGTGTTAGGCATTCAGAAGTACATAGGCGATTGTACTGCAGCAGTGCGTTAGACATTCAGAAGTACATTCGGAAAAAATGGTTTTTCAGCGAATCCACTGCTGCAGTGCGTTAGACATTCAGAAGTACATTAGCGAATGTACTGCTGCAGTGTGTTAGGCATTCAAAAGTACATGGGCGAATGTATTGCAGCAGTGCGTTAGACATTCAGAAGTACATTCGGAAAAATTAGTTTTTCAGCGAATCCACTGCTGCAGTGTGTTAGACATTCAGAAGTGCATTGGCGAATGTACTGCTGCAGTGTGTTAGGCATTCAAAAGTACATAGGCGAATGTACTGCAGCAGTGCGTTAGACATTCAGAAGTACATTCGGAAAAAAATGTTTTTCAGCGAATCCACTGCTGCAGTGGGTTAGACATTCAAAAGTACATGGGCGAATGTACTGCTGCAGTGCGTTAGACATTCAGAAGTACATTCAGAAAAAATAGTTTTTCAGCGAATCCACTGCTGCAGTGCGTTAGACATTCAGAGGTACATTAGCGAATGTACTGCTGCAGTGTGTTAGGTATTCAAAAGTACATAGGCGAATGTACTGCAGCAGTGCGTTAGACATTCAGAAGTACATTCGGAAAAATTAGTTTTTCAGCGATTCCACTGCTGCAGTGTGTTAGACATTCAGAAGTACATTGCCAAATGTACTGCTGCTGTGTGTTAGGCATTCAAAAGTACATAGGCGAATGTACTGCTGCAGTGCGTTAGACATTTAGAAGTACATTCGGAAAAATTATTTTTTCAGCGAATCCACTGCTGCAGTGTGTTAGGCATTCAGAAGTACATTGGCGAATGCACTGCTGCAGTGTGTTAGGCATTCAAAAGTACATGGGCGAATGTACTGCTGCAGTGCGTTAGACATTCAGAAGTACATTGGCGAATGTACTGCTGCAGTGTGTTAGGCATTCAAAAGTACATAGGCGAATGTACTGCTGCAGTGCGTTAGACATTTAGAAGTACATTCGGAAAAATTATTTTTTCAGCGAATCCACTGCTGCAGTGTGTTAGGCATTCAGAAGTACATTGGCGAATGCACTGCTGCAGTGTGTTAGGCATTCAAAAGTACATGGGCGAATGTACTGCTGCAGTGCGTTAGACATTCAGAAGTACATTGGCGAATGTACTGCTGCAGTGTGTTAGGCATTCAAAAGTACATAGGCGAATGTACTGCAGCAGTGCGTTAGACATTCAGAAGTACATTCGGAAAAATTAGTTTTTCAGCGAATCCACTGCTGCAGTGTTTTAGGCATTCATAAGTACATTGGCGAATGTACTGCTGCAGTGTGTTAGGCATTCAGAAGTACATAGGCGAATGTACTGCTGCAGTGCGTTAGACATTCAGAAGTACATTCGGAAAAAATGGTTTTTCAGCGAATCCACTGCTGCAGTGTGTTAGGCATTCAAAAGTACATTGGCGAATGTACTGCTGCAGTGTGTTAGGCATACAGAAGTACATAGGCGAATGTACTGCTGCAGTGCGTTAGACATTCAGAAGTGCATTCGAAAAAAATAGTTTTTCAGCGAATCCACTGCTGCAGTGTGTTAGACATTCAGAAGTACATTGGCGAATGTACTGCTGCAGTGTGTTAGGCATTCAAAAGTACATAGGCGAATGTACTGCAGCAGTGCGTTAGACATTCAGAAGTACATTCGGAAAAATTAGTTTTTCAGCGAATCCACTGCTGCAGTGTGTTAGGCATTCAGAAGTACATTGGCGAATGTACTGCTGCAGTGTGTTAGGCATTCAGAAGTACATAGGCGATTGTACTGCTGCAGTGCGTTAGACATTCAGAAGTACATTCGTCAAAAATGGTTTTTCAGCGAATCCACTGCTGCAGTGCGTTAGACATTCAGAAGTACATTAGCGAATGTACTGCTGCAGTGTGTTAGGCATTCAAAAGTACATGGGCGAATGTATTGCAGCAGTGCGTTAGACATTCAGAAGTACATTCGGAAAAATTAGTTTTTCAGCGAATCCACTGCTGCAGTGTGTTAGACATTCAGAAGTGCATTGGCGAATGTACTGCTGCAGTGTGTTAGGCATTCAAAAGTACATAGGCGAATGTACTGCAGCAGTGCGTTAGACATTCAGAAGTACATTCGGAAAAAAATGTTTTTCAGCGAATCCACTGCTGCAGTGGGTTAGACATTCAAAAGTACATGGGCGAATGTACTGCTGCAGTGCGTTAGACATTCAAAAGTACATTCAGAAAAAATAGTTTTTCAGCGAATCCACTGCTGCAGTGCGTTAGACATTCAGAAGTACATTAGCGAATGTACTGCTGCAGTGTGTTAGGTATTCAAAAGTACATAGGCGAATGTACTGCAGCAGTGCGTTAGACATTCAGAAGTACATTCGGAAAAATTAGTTTTTCAGCGATTCCACTGCTGCAGTGTGTTAGACATTCAGAAGTACATTGCCGAATGTACTGCTGCTGTGTGTTAGGCATTCAAAAGTACATAGGCGAATGTACTGCTGCAGTGCGTTAGACATTTAGAAGTACATTCGGAAAAATTATTTTTTCAGCGAATCCACTGCTGCAGTGTGTTAGGCATTCAGAAGTACATTGGCGAATGTACTGCTGCAGTGTGTTAGGCATTCAAAAGTACATGGGCGAATGTACTTCTGCAGTGCGTTAGACATTCAGAAGTACATTGGCGAATGTACTGCTGCAGTGTGTTAGGCATTCAAAAGTACATGGGCGAATGTACTGCTGCAGTGCGTTAGACATTCAGAAGTACATTGGCGAATGTACTGCTGCAGTGTGTTAGGCATTCAAAAGTACATAGGCGAATGTACTGCAGCAGTGCGTTAGACATTCAGAAGTACATTCGGAAAAATTAGTTTTTCAGCGAATCCACTGCTGCAGTGTTTTAGGCATTCATAAGTACATTGGCGAATGTACTGCTGCAGTGTGTTAGGCATTCAGAAGTACATAGGCGAATGTACTGCTGCAGTGCGTTAGACATTCAGAAGTACATTCGGAAAAAATAGTTTTTCAGCGAATCCACTGCTGCAGTGTGTTAGACATTCAGAAGTACATTGCCGAATGTACTGCTGCAGTGTGTTAGGCATTCAAAAGTACATAGGCGAATGTACTGCAGCAGTGCATTAGACATTCAGAAGTACATTCGGAAAAAATAGTTTTTCAGCGAATCCACTGCTGCAGTGTGTTAGACATTCAGAAGTACATTGCCGAATGTACTGCTGCAGTGTGTTAGGCATTCAAAAGTACATGGGCGAATGTACTGCTGCAGTGCGTTAGACATTCAGCAGTACATTCGGAAAAATAGTTTTTCAGCGAATTCACTGCTGCAGTGCTTTAGATATTCAGCAGTTCTTTGTTGCCGGCTCGGCAAAATTGTCCAACGTCGAAATTAGACACTTGTTAGACAAATTTTCCGACTTGATAGAAATGTGTAATGTCGTAATTGTCCAACATCGAAATTAGACAGTTCTTAGACATGTTTGTCAGACTGGATAGAAATGACTAGATTCTAAATTGGACACTATTTTGACATAGTTCTTAGACATGTTTGTCAGACTGGATAGAAATGACTAGTTTCTAAATTGGACACTATTTTGACATTTTCCCCTTGTTCTCACGACAGCGGGCCCTAACGCATTGCTCTGTCCCCGTGGTAGAGCTCCGTGTTCGCTCGGGAGCAGGCTGTCCCAGTCTGCGCGGCTCTGTCCCTAGGAAGGTCCTCATCGAAGCACGGGAGCCGACTGCCCTGGCGCGCGGCTCCGTCCCTGTGCTAGATCCCTGTGTTCGCACGGGATCCGGCTTCCACAGGCTGCCCGGCTCGGTCCCGTGAAAGATAACCTTGATAGGAATGTCTAATGTCTAAATTGGATAATATTTAGACCCCCGTGTTCTCACGGCAGCGGGCTACATGTACCCCGGCCTGCGCGGTTCTGTCCCGTTGACGGTCCCATTTAACGGCACAGGAGCCGACTGCTCCGGCGCGCATGGTTCCGTTTCCGTGGTAGAGCCCCGTATTTGCACAGGAGCCGCCTGCCGCGAGCTGCGCTGCTCGGACCGTGTAAGATTACCGTATTTGCATGGTAGCGGACTTCCCAGGCCACCGTTACAAGGTTCCGTGGAAAGTCCTGTTGCAGCACGGTAGTCGACTACCCCGAAGAGCGCGGTTTCTTCCCCGTGGTAGACCCCCCCGTGTTATCGCGGCAGCAGGCTGCCCCCGCCTGCGCGGATCTGTCCTGTGGAAGGTCCTCGTTGAAGCACGGGAGCCGACTGCCCTGGCGCGCGGCTCCGTACCTGTGCTAAATTCCCGGACTCGCACGGGATCAATGCCACAGACAGCGCGGCTCCGTCCCGTGAAAGATCACCGTGTTAGCAGGGCATCGGGTTTTCCCGGCCTTCGCGTCTGGAAGATCCACGTTGAAGCACGGGAGTCCACTGCCCCGGCCTATCCGGATTCGTCCCGTGGTAGACCCAGTGTACGTGGCCTGGCAAATTGTCCAACGTCGAAATTAGACAATTGTTAGACATTTTTCCCAATTTGATAGAATTTTCTAATGTCTAAATTGGACAATATTTAAACATTTCCCCAATTATCTCACAGCAGCGGGCTGTCCCGACTTGTGCGGCTTTGTCATGTTGAAGATCCCCATTGAAGCACGGGAGTTTACCTCCGTCCCGAGGTAGACCCAATGTTCCCGGCCTGGCAAATTGTCCAATGTCGAAATTAGACATCTCCTGACTGGATAGAAATGTCTAATGTCTAAATTGAACAATATTTAGACATTTTTCCCAGCCAGGCAAATTGTCAAACGTCGAAATTACACACTTGTTGGACATTTTACCGACTTGATAGAACTGTCTTATGTATAAATTGGACAATACGTACATTTTGTATTTAGACATTTTTCCCGGCCAGGAAAATTGTCCAACGTCGAAATTAGACACTTTTTAGATATTTTTTAAACACTTTTTCCGACTTGATAGAAATGTCTTATGTCTAAATTGAACAATATTTAGACTACCCCTCCCCCGTGTTATCACGATAGAGGGCTGCCCAGGCCTACGCGGCTCTGTCGCGTGGAAGTCCCGTTTGAAACACGGGACTCGACTGCCCCGGCGCGAATGGCTCCGTTCCCGTAGTAGATCTCCGTGTTTGCACGGGAACCGGCTGCTGCGAGCTGCGCTGCTCGGTCCCGTGTAAGGTTACCGTATTAGCGTGGCAGCGGGCTTCCCCGGCAAAATAGCTCTGGCTCCGACTGCCCTGGCGCTCGCGGCTCCGTCTTCGTGGTAGATTCCCGTGTTCACACGGGACCGCATACCGCAGGCTGCGCGGCTCGGTCCAATAAAATATCACCGTGTTAGCACGGCATCGGGCTTCCCCAGGAAGATTCCCGTTGAAGTACGGTAACTGACTGCTCCGGCCCATGCGGCTTCGACCCGTGGTAGAACCCTGTGTTCGCGGCCCGGCATACTGTCCAACGTCGACATAAGACAATTTGTTAGACATTTTTCCCGATTTGATAGAATTTCTAATGTCTACATTGGACAATATTTAAACATTTTCCCCATTTATCTCACAGCAGCGGGCTGTCCCGACTTGTGCGGCTCTGTCCCGTGGAAGATCCCCATTGAAGTACGGGAGTTTACCTCCGTCCCGAGGTAGACCCAATGTTCCCGGCCTGGCAAATTGTCCAATGTCGAAATTAGACAGTTGTTAGACAAATCTCTTGACTGGATAGAAATGTCTAATGTCTAAATTGAACAATATTTAGACATTTTTCCCAGCTAGGCAAATTGTCAAACATCGAAATTACACACTTGTTCGACATTTTACCGACTTGATAGAACTGTCTTATGTATAAATTGGACAATATTTAGACATTTTTCCCGGCCAGGAAAATTATCCAACGTCGAAATTAGACACTTTTTAGATATTTTTTAAACGTTTTTTAGATATTTTTTAAACACTTTTTCCGACTTGATAGAAATGTCTTATGTCTAAATTGAACAATATTTAGACACCCCCGTGTTATCACGATAGGGGGCTGCCCAGGCCTACGCGGCTCTGTCGCGTGGAAGTCCCGTTTGAAGCACGGGACTCGACTGCCCCGGCGCGAATGGCTCCGTTCCCGTAGTAGATCTCCGTGTTTGCACGGGAAACGGCTGCTGCGAGCTGCGCTGCTCGGTCCTGTGCAAGGTTACCGTATTAGCGTGGCAGCGGGCTTCCCCGGCAAAATAGCTCTGGCTCCGACTGCCCTGGCTCTCGCGGCTCCGTCTCCGTGGTAGATTCCCGTGTTCACATGGGACCCGCCTGTCGCAGGCTACGCGGCTCGGTTCCATAAAATATCACCGTGTTAGCACGGCATCGGGCTTCCCTAGGCAGATTCCCGTTGAAGTACGGTAGCCAACTGATCCGGTCCATGCGGCTTCGTCCCACAGCCTGGCAAATTGTCCAAAGTCGAAATTTAACACTTGTTCGGCAATTTTACGACTTGATAGAAATGTCAAATTCTCGGCAAATTCTCAAACGTCGAAATTAGACACTTGTTAGACATTTTCCCCATTTGATAGAAATATCCAACGTCTAAATTGGACAATATTTAGACTTTTTTTTCCCGGTCAGGCAAATTGTCTAACGTCTAAATTAGATACTTGTTAGACAATTTTTCCGACATGATAGAAATGTGTAATGTCTAATTGGACAATATTTAGACATTTTTCAAGTTCCGGGAAATTGTCCAACGTCGAAATTAGACAATTTTAGACACTTTTTTCCACTTGATAGAAATGTCTAATGTCTAAATTGGAAAATATTTAGACATTTTCCCGGTCCGGCAAATTGTCCAACGTCGAAATTAGACACAATTTTTACGGCTTGATAAAAATGTCTTTTGTCTAAATTGGGACACTATTTGGATATTTTCGCTAATGTAATTCTGAATGCCTAACACACTGCAGCAGTGGATTCGCTGAAAAACTATTTTTGCCGAATGTACTTCTGAATGTCTAACGCACTGCAGCAGTACATTCGCCCATGTACTTTTGAATGCCTAACACACTGCAGCAGTACATTCGCTAATGTACTTCTGAATGTCTAACACACTGCAGCAGTGGATTCGCTGAAAAACTAATTTTTGCCGAATGTACTTCTGAATGTCTAACGCACTGCAGCAGTACATTCGCCTATGTACTTTTGAATGCCTAACACACTGCAGCAGTACATTCGCCAATGTACTTCTGAATGTCTAACCCACTGCAGCAGTGGATTCGCTGAAAAACTAATTTTTCCGAATGTACTTCTGAATGTCTAACGCAATGCAGCAGTACATTCGCCCATGTACTTTTGAATGCCTAACACACTGCAGCAGTACATTCGCCAATGTACTTCTGAATGTCTAACCCACTGCAGCAGTGGATTCGCTGAAAAACCAATTTATCCGAATGTACTTCTGAATGTCTAACGCACTGCTGCAGTACATTCGCCTATGTACTTTTGAATGCCTAACACACTGCAGCAGTACATTCGCCAAAGTACTTCTGAATGTCTAACACACTGCAGCAGTGGATTCGCTGAAAAACTGATTTTTCCGAATGTACTTCTGAATGTCTAACGCACTGCTGCAGTACATTCGCCTATGTACTTTTGAATGCCTAACACACTGCAGCAGTACATTCGGCAATGTACTTCTGAATGTCTAACACACTGCAGCAGTGGATTCGCTGAAAAACTTTTTTTGCCGAATGTACTTCTGAATGTCTAACGCACTGCAGCAGTACATTCGCCTATGTACTTCTGAATGCCTAACACACTGCAGCAGTACATTCGCCAATGTACTTCTGAATGCCTAACACACTGCAGCAGTGGATTCGCTGAAAAACTAATTTTTCCGAATGTACTTCTGAATGTCTAAAGCACTGCAGCATTACATTCGCCTATGTACTTTTGAATGCCTAACACACTGCAGCAGTACATTCGGCAATGTACTTCTGAATGTCTAACACACTGCAGCAGTGGATTCGCTGAAAAACTATTTTTTCCGAATGTACTTCTGAATGTCTAACGCACTGCGGCAGTACATTCGCCTATGTACTTCTGAATGCCTAACACACTGCAGCAGTACATTCGCCAATGTACTTCTGAATGCCTAACACACTGCAGCAGTGGATTCGCTGAAAAACTATTTTTTCCGAATGTACTTCTGAATGTCTAACGCACTGCAGCAGTACATTCGCCTATGTACGTTTGAATGCCTAACACACTGCAGCAGTACATTCGGCAATGTACTTCTGAATGTCTAACACACTGCAGCAGTGGATTCGCTGAAAAACTATTTTTGCCGAATGTACTTCTGAATGTCTAACGCACTGCAGCAGTACATTCGCCCATGTACTTTTGAATGCCTAACACACTGCAGCAGTACATTCGCCAATGTATTTCTGAATGTCTAACACACTGCAGCAGTGGATTCGCTGAAAAACTAATTTTTCCGAATGTACTTCTGAATGTCTAACGCACTGCTGCGGTACATTCGCCTATGTACTTTTGAATGCCTAACACACTGCAGCAGTACATTCGCCAATGTACTTCTGAATGCCTAACAAACTGCAGCAGTACATTCGCTAATGTACTTCTGAATGCCTAACACACTGCAGCAGTGGATTCGCTGTAAAACTAATTTTTCCGAATGTACTTCTGAATGTCTAACGCACTGCTGCAGTACATTCGCCTATGTACTTTTGAAAGCCTAACACACTGCTGCAGTACATTCGCCTATGTACTTTTGAATGCCTAACACACTGCAGCAGTACATTCGCCAATGTACTTCTGAATGCCTAACACACTGCAGCAGTGGATTCGCTGAAAAACTAATTTTTCCGAATGTACTTCTGAATGTCTAAAGCACTGCAGCATTACATTCGCCTATGTACTTTTGAATGCCTAACACACTGCAGCAGTACATTCGGCAATGTACTTCTGAATGTCTAACACACTGCAGCAGTGGATTCGCTGAAAAACTATTTTTTCCGAATGTACTTCTGAATGTCTAACGCACTGCGGCAGTACATTCGCCTATGTACTTCTGAATGCCTAACACACTGCAGCAGTACATTCGCCAATGTACTTCTGAATGCCTAACACACTGCAGCAGTGGATTCGCTGAAAAACTATTTTTTCCGAATGTACTTCTGAATGTCTAACGCACTGCAGCAGTACATTCGCCTATGTACGTTTGAATGCCTAACACACTGCAGCAGTACATTCGGCAATGTACTTCTGAATGTCTAACACACTGCAGCAGTGGATTCGCTGAAAAACTATTTTTGCCGAATGTACTTCTGAATGTCTAACGCACTGCAGCAGTACATTCGCCCATGTACTTTTGAATGCCTAACACACTGCAGCAGTACATTCGCCAATGTATTTCTGAATGTCTAACACACTGCAGCAGTGGATTCGCTGAAAAACTAATTTTTCCGAATGTACTTCTGAATGTCTAACGCACTGCTGCGGTACATTCGCCTATGTACTTTTGAATGCCTAACACACTGCAGCAGTACATTCGCCAATGTACTTCTGAATGCCTAACAAACTGCAGCAGTACATTCGCTAATGTACTTCTGAATGCCTAACACACTGCAGCAGTGGATTCGCTGTAAAACTAATTTTTCCGAATGTACTTCTGAATGTCTAACGCACTGCTGCAGTACATTCGCCTATGTACTTTTGAAAGCCTAACACACTGCTGCAGTACATTCGCCTATGTACTTTTGAATGCCTAACACACTGCAGCAGTACATTCGCCAATGTACTTCTGAATGCCTAACACACTGCAGCAGTGGATTCGCTGAAAAACTAATCTTTCCGATGTACTTCTGAATGTCTAACGCACTCCAGCATTACATTCGCCTATGTACTTTTGAATGCCTAACACACTGCAGCAGTACATTCGGCGATGTACTTCTGAATGTCTAACCCACTGCAGCAGTGGATTCGCTGAAAAACTAATTTTTCCGAATGTACTTCTGAATGTCTAACGCACTGCAGCAGTACATTCGCCTATGTACTTCTGAATGCCTAACACACTGCAGCAGTACATTCGCCAATGTACTTCTGAATGCCTAACACACTGCAGCAGTGGATTCGCTGAAAACTATTTTTTCCGAATGTTCTTCTGAATGTCTAACGCACTGCAGCAGTACATTCGCCTATGTACTTTTGAATGCCTAACACACTGCAGCAGTACATTCGGCAATGTACTTCTGAATGTCTAACACACTGCAGCAGTGGATTCGCTGAAAAACTATTTTTGCCGAATGTACTTCTGAATGTCTAACGCACTGCAGCAGTACATTCGCCCATGTACTTTTGAATGCCTAACACACTGCAGCAGTACATTCGGCAATGTACTTCTGAATGTCTAACACACTGCAGCAGTGGATTCGCTGAAAAACTAATTTTTCCGAATGTACTTCTGAATGTCTAACGCACTGCTGCGGTACATTCGCCTATGTACTTTTGAATGCCTAACACACTGCAGCAGTACATTCGCCAATGTACTTCTGAATGCCTAACAAACTGCAGCAGTACATTCGCTAATGTACTTCTGAATGCCTAACACACTGCAGCAGTGGATTCGCTGAAAAACTAATTTTTCCGAATGTACTTCTGAATGTCTAACGCACTGCTGCAGTACATTCGCCTATGTACTTTTGAATGCCTAACACACTGCAGCAGTACATTCGGCAATGTACTTCTGAATGTCTAACACACTGCAGCAGTGGATTCGCTGAAAAACTATTTTTGCCGAATGTACTTCTGAATGTCTAACGCACTGCAGCAGTACATTCGCCCATGTACTTTTGAATGCCTAACACACTGCAGCAGTACATTCGCCAATGTACTTCTGAATGCCTAACACACTGCAGCAGTGGATTCGCTGAAAACTATTTTTTCCGAATGTACTTCTGAATGTCTAACGCACTGCTGCAGTACATTCGCCTATGTACTTTTGAATGCCTAACACACTGCAGCAGTACATTCGCCAATGTACTTCTGAATGTCTAACGCACTGCAGCAGTGGATTCGCTGAAAAACTATTTTTGCCGAATGTACTTCTGAATGTCTAACGCACTGCAGCAGTACATTCGCCTATGTACTTCTGAATGCCTAACACACTGCAGCAGTACATTCGCCAATGTACTTCTGAATGCCTAACACACTGCAGCAGTGGATTCGCTGAAAATCTATTTTTTCCGAATGTACTTCTGAATGTCTAACGCACTGCAGCAGTACATTCGCCTATGTACTTTTGAATGCCTAACACACTGCAGCAGTACATTCGGCAATGTACTTCTGAATGTCTAACACACTGCAGCAGTGGATTCGCTGAAAAACTATTTTTGCCGAATGTACTTCTGAATGTCTAACGCACTGCAGCAGTACATTCGCCTATGTACTTTTGAATGCCTAACACACTGCAGCAGTACATTCGCCAATGTACTTCTGAATGTCTAACACACTGCAGCAGTGGATTCGCTGAAAAACTAATTTTTCCGACTGTACTTCTGAATGTCTAACGCACTGCTGCAGTACATTCGCCCATGTACTTTTGAATGCCTAACACACTGCAGCAGTACATCGGCAATGTACTTCTGAATGTCTAACACACTGCAGCAGTGGATTCGCTGAAAAACTATTTTAGCCGAATGTACTTCTGAATGTCTAACGCACTGCAGCAGTACATTCGCCATGCATGTACTTTTGAATGCCTAACACACTGCAGCAGTACATTCGCCAATGTACTTCTGAATGTCTAACACACTGCAGCAGTGGATTCGCTGAAAAACTGATTTTTCCGAATGTACTTCTGAATGTCTAACGCACTGCAGCAGTACATTCGCCTATGTACTTCTGAATGCCTAACACACTGCAGCAGTACATTCGCTAATGTACTTCTGAATGTCTAATACCTAACCCACTGCCAACTTCACGCAAATGTCCCCAGGTCATTCCCTCCACTATCACTTAATAAGCCATATCCTTTAAGCTGAACAATTCTCCATTGTATCATTATAACGTGTAAGCGGATTTGTTTGTTTTATTTTACTCTGAGAGGATGTAGGCGAGTGGTTCTGTTCGAACACCTTGCTGCACCGTGCTAAGCATGCTAATTAAACGAATTGGAATGCATGAGTGCTGTTTCTTTCTAACGTGTACACGTCTATGTTTCTGCAGATAATAACTATGGATAGACAGACGCTCGGGTTATTTTGAGATTAAACGAATCCTAGCTTTCGTGGCAGATTCTGTCTACAGAGTATCTGTTATTATATCAGTGGTGAAGGAAACCGAGAACCTATTGAGCATGAACACTACCAATCTGATCTTGTTATACGGTTGAACTTTGATGTCTCGAACAGGGATAACTCGAGCTCCGGGATAACTCGAACTAAAAGATCGGTCCTTCCAAAATTTACAGTACACAATTGTTCTAAAATGTATCACTACATATATCTAGAAAAACATTTGACAGCTTAATGCAGGCAGGAACTTTTGACCTGAATTAAGCTGCAAATTTCAGATATTGGTCAAGTAAAACTCGGATGACTCGAATATCTGTTATTTCGAACTAATCTGTATGGTCCCTTAAAGTTCGAGATATCGAAGTTCAACTGTATATACATTTAGAAACACTTTCGGATCTTGCAAACTCAAAATAAGTTTCTATACCAATAAGACAATCTTACATATTCCATCAGATTCAGTATTAAGTTTTAACTGATACTGTAAAGTCTCGCTAATACTACCATTCACAAGAGGTATGATTTTAAAACAGATGGTAGCTTAATGCAGCACAAAATTGATATAGAAATCAAATAGGAGCGTTATGTATAGATATTGCCCTGCATCAAACAACTATCTGCTATTATAATCTCCTGTATTGATACATTATGTGTCCGCTTAACCCATTCCATCATAGGTTATTTTTTAGAACCAACCACTTGAATAAATCTACCGAAAAGGAGCATTAACTAGAGAAAAGGAAACAATTAGAATTTCGTAGTTTAGAAACCAAATGCTGTATTTATCACAATGGTTTCAAAAAGTGACTATTACAGTGGCGTAGAAAGGTGTATTTATGGAGGAATGAGATTGTAATGTACTTTGAACGCATCTACAGCGTGGCCAGAAGTTGGAGAATCATTGTTTTATAAGGAAAGGTTTATTTAATCGTTATTTAATCGTTTATAGTAAATCATAGACCGTTGACAACTCTCCATGAAACTCACATAATATGCATTATCTATATGTGACAATTGATGATATTCTAACAGCCATGCGGTGAATTAATCTCAAATAGTTGTTTGTAAACAGATCTAAATATTATCGAAGACCGTAGTTGCGTAACCTTTTTCTGTATAGAGACTCGTTTTGGAACATTTGCGCATAGAGAAGACCTATAGGAACCGTCTACAATGTATATTGTGGTAAGACTTCTTTTTGTCATGATGCTTTTATATAAAAGATAGCTAATTAATATACAATAAGTCATTATTTCTAAATAGAGCAATTACTAATGAAAAACAATTTGACACTTTCATCAATCGACCTCAGCGTGCATATTGATATTTACCATATTCAGACAACATTGTTTTAATCATGTTTTATATTTTACTATACAGTAACACCCCTCTAATGCGACCAAGGAAAAGGGGCATATTTCACAGTGGCAGAGGCATGTGGTAGCTTAATGCAGGACGAAAGCTATGCAGAAAGCTCCTATAGGAGCTTTCTGCACAACTTTCGTCCGACATTAAGCCAACCACCTGCTTATAAAGACAGCCACGTTTGTTCATTAAGTGGTCGCATTAGAGGAGTTTTACTGTATATTGTATTATCAAATAGGGCTATTACACCTAGAGTCATGTGTCCTTGAATTGAAGAAACTTTCGATAAATTCAATGAATTCGCTACTGAGCCTGGTCTTATTCAGATTTAATGGTGGCCCAGCTTGGACTGTGATTTGGTCTAAATTTAATACGTATGTCCAGGGTAATGTGACCTGGAATTGTTAAGCAATACCGTGTCAAGCATGTTTACTTACGAAGCATTCATCTCTCTGCTAATCCAAAATTGATTACTAAAATGTGTATGACAAGAAGACCATGTACGATTAAATCCTTCGATATAAGAAAGCTGTGTTAAACATGTTCAGCCTGGCACAGTTTTTTCTTTAACCGAAAACAATTCATGTATAGTAATGTGATCTGTATCTCAAGGATGCAACATCATAAATTGACTGACCAACATTTCCTTTATCCTGATTTGTAAACCATATATTATATTCAGCCATGTCAATATTCCAAATTCCTTTTTTTTCTGAAAATATGTAAGGCATTGTTACATCTAGTTTCAGTTTTGCCAGACTGTAGTTGAGCGATACAGGACACACATATTGTTATTGTTCCAGTGTGTTTAGGTCTATGTTAACCTGAGTTACATATAACGATGCGTAGTCAAATGCTAAAATCGTCATTTCTCCACCAAACCCTATACCATTACCACTCTTTAGAATCGTCTGGGAGAGACGATTCTAAAGAGTGGTCAGAACATAGGTTTGGGTGGAGAAATAAAGAAGTTACACTTGAAAATATTTTTAATTTACGCATCTTATCTGGAGCTCTGAATTGTTAAATCTTCTTAAACTTAGCGAGTACTGACTAGCATATGTCTAGAGTAACTCGGTGTCTAATCTGAATCCCAGTTGTTTGACATAAGTTCAGTAGTACATTAGAATCTGTCTTAAACGACAATTCATGAATTGAACATGAGTTTTAAAAAGCAGGTGATTGCTTAATGCAGGGTAAAAGTAATGCAGTAAGCTAATATGAGAGATTTCTGCATTACTTTTGACATGCATTAAGCTCTCATCTGCCTTATTGACCCACATTTATACCTCTTTTTTGATGGTCGCTTAAGACAGGTTCTACTGTATATATTTCTGAGCATATGTTGGCATGTGTTAGTGTTTGCCAAACTGGGTGATATTAATCACCCACAATTGAACAATACGGACAGTTGTTTCAGCGATATATATTACATGAAAACAACTACCTTTGGGTAGACACTTAACCTCCGAACAGGAAATGAAGGGTGGTAAGCAATGTCTTGTAATACCAAATCCTTTCTGTTCTAAGGTAATTTGTGAAAACCCTGGTCAGCCATTAACCCTTGCGGGTTAATTGTCGCCTGCAATCCAAGTTTGTTAAATCATTCAGTAAAAAAAGGAAATGAGATAAATACATGCAAATTTTCAAAGGAATAAAGCATAGATATAGAAATAGAGATTGAGACAAAAAGTGAAGTTCCTGATCGAAAAGGCGGCGTCTGATCTTGGACTGCACTATTTGTCGTGGTGCATTTATGCGACATTGGTGGTGAAAGGGTTAAAGTGTCAAACGCGACGTGTAATTTATCAACAAAAGAACGAACATTAAGACCCCACGAATAACTACAATTCTACTGTATTACTCAAGCAGAATAACAATTAAGCACAATGTTACTTCCTCATTTGTTTTACGTTTCGTGGATGGGCTGTAATCGGCTGAAAAAAGGCGTTTCCTTCAAGTAATATCATTTCGGATAATTACTGTTTCTAAATGCAATTACTCGTGGCAAAGAAATAATGAGAACTTTAATCATGGAATTAAATGTAAAATTAGCTTTCATTTTATTAGTGCCATTTATAAAAACACGTTTGCTCAGAAGCGTGAAAAATGTCAATATAAAAAAATGTCAGACTGTTTAAAATCTAGGTCATAATGTCAACTTCTCGAAAAAAGGAGAACGGTATTTTAAAATTAAGCAAGAGAAGGGTTAAAGTACCCAAAGCAAAAGTAAAAATGTAGTTTGCAGTTTCATGGCTACTAAAGAAGGGATGTAAAAGGTAGAGCTGCAAGATCATTTTGTCGATCAAAATTACATTGGACAGTTGAGAACTGGAGACATTATACTTAGTGATGAAACGCAGATAGTTCTTGGTAAAACTCTCAAACTCCGCGTCTGGAGAAAGGATGATGAAAAGTGAATATCCCACTGACTGGGTGTGTATGCTGACCACACCTCTTACTGCAAAGTATCCGCCTGGGGCTGCGTGACCTATGATGGAGTTGGAAATCTGACACCAGTTGATGGTAATATAAACTCAGAGAAATATAATGAAGTTCTAGATTGTGCGGCCGGGTATTGCTGAAAACAATTCAAATCAACCGTATATCTTCAATGATAACAATACACTACCCCATAGATCTAAACTGGCCACTGAATAGAAACGAACAACAAACAAAAACAATCTTAAGTTTGAACAATGATGTAACCAGCCAAAAGCCCAGACTTGAACATAATTGAAAATGTATGAAAACCCTTAAACGTAAACCTGTGTAAACTTACAATGCAAATCAAAACCAAGGAAGACTTTATTATAAATGTTCTGGACATTTTCAAGGAAATGTTCTGGGCATTTGAGAACGTTACAGTCAGGCATATATATGCTAACATTATAACAGCATGTCAACTAGAATTCGGCATACATTAAGAGCAAATGGATATATAACGCGATACTGAACGGTTCAGGTAAATTAGTGTCCTTGTTTTAAGTTGGTTGATGTTTAAAGTGTGCATGTGCTTAGATAAGAGAACAATATTGCGGCTACTTTGGCGGCTATGTTGGGGGGGGGGGGGCTTTTGAGCCGTGGCTGTAGTCAAGTCGCGGGAAAAGTGTATAACACGTGCAGAAGGATACTTGGTCATGAAATTTAAATAGACAATCAAAGAGGAAACTGCTGAAATAATATCTTCAGATAAATATAATTTCACTGTCGATCAAAATAAGAAAGTTTACCTACCGTACAGGTACATCATCCATTGTGTTGGTACATGTACGTGCAGTCTAAATATTCTAGAAGGACGACGTGACACTCGGTTATACACGGAACAACCCTTTTATGCAGACCAACTTAAAGTTACCTTTCTTCGAGCACTCGTTTCTTTCAAGTTAACCTGGTCGATTTTTCACACAGGGAATGCTTATGGCAGTAGTTTTTTCCCGAATGGAGTATTTTAGAACCTCACTAAAACAAACCCAAGATACTTTTTAAACACATGTCAGACCATGCTGGTCGAAAGTAGTACAAAATGAAAATGTTATTAACTGTTGATTTTTATCATTAACCCTTTCCCTCATACATGTATAAACGTGTTTTCACGAATCTGCAAACAGAGTAGACCCAGATCAGACGGCTCCTATAGGAGCCGTCTGAGCAGGGTCTGCTCTGTTTGCTAATGGATTTGATAGATCTGATTCTATACTTTCTAAAATGACTATGTACAATGTTCCAGCTTCTTTATTTCACTATAAATCTATTGTCCATGAATATTCAGTAGGTATTGAAATTTGAAATAAACATAGAACAGGGAAAGGGTTAAGCTATATGTCCTAACCGTTTACTCCATAAACACGCCTATTTACCCCTTTGCAAACAGAGTATACCCAAACAAGACGGCTCATGTAGGAGCCGTCTGGTCAGGGTTTACTCTGTTTGCTGAAGAAATAATATAAATCCCAAATATACTTTGTATGCAGTGGCCAAATATTCACGTGATATTAACCCTTCGCTTGCTATTCACGTCAATATACCTACTTGTAAATAGTGAAGACACAGGTGAGACTACAGGAGCTGTATCATCAGGGTCTGCACTATTTACAAGTTGATTGTGCAACCAGTGCACCCCACAGCAGTGATTGCACAGCGAAATACTTGTACACAGTACAGATATATGTAATTATACAACAGGGCATGGGTAAAGAAGGAGAAATGTATTTTAAAATTCAGCAAGAGAATGGTTAAAACATCAACAAAATAATCATGACGTCATTACTTCTTACATGAATATTCGTGGTGTAAAGGGATACACTCCCAGAATTATAATGTACCTTTTGTATGGTCGGTCTTGAGAGGTTTACTGCACCGCGTATCAATAATCTAGCACAATATTCCTCTCCGTGTAAAGTTTTACTATAAGGCATACAAACACAAGGCAACCACGTTTCTTAGGAATAAAGTCACTGTGGATATCCAGACATTCGATCAATGGCCGAGTATACTTCCGTGTTGTATGTATGCCTCTGCCACTTGCGTCATGTTACAAGAAACCTATACTGGTGCGAAGCTCGCTGTAAAGATTAAATGAAGCTAGAACTGTGGCTGATAAAATCTCTCGGGGCACAAATATGTCGAGATCTTGAAAAGAATTTCACCAAAAGGGATTTGCCTAAGCTACCATGCTGACCACACTAATGAATATTACTAGTACGAATGACATTGGCAGTGCGAGGCTAGACAAGTACGAAATGTATGCCAAGTCGAAACAAATAATAATCGAAAAAAAAGTGTTTGTATCACAGAAGCTAGCGACATTGCATTAAGGTGATGACGCAGCATTGTATGTGCAATTGTTGGTGTTTATGTAAAACGAACAACACCAAAACCACCACTCACTTATATTTTGTAGAAGTACAGTAATGTCTCGCTAATAAGACCACTCGCATTCACACTTTCACATTATACATTTTGTTCTATAGATCCTCCAAGAAAACGAAACGGAAGCATACCTGAACTCTGCAATATATAAGTGTATATAAAACTGCTGATGGATGAGAATGTAAACGGTGAAAAAAACCAATGACATGAATTCAGCATTATACATCAAAGGGGGACACAATACACTAGTATGTACAGAAAACACGTCATTCTGTGAAAACAACAGTATCATTTTTAACGAGTATTGCATATGTGATGCATATCAATATGACATTTGTTTGAACGGTTTCGCTGCCAAATAGTGTCGTCTGCAACATTTGCCATCTGCTACAAGTTTCGTTTATTGAATTGTTCTCCCCTGTTTTATCAAACAGTATTACTATACCGAAATAATCGGTGTCTCATCTGGATCCAATACTTTTACACATGTAATCAAAAGAGTCTTATGTATTGCATTGAAACAATACAAGCACGTAGTTTTTTAGCAGCAGTAAAAATGTGAAACAGGTAGAAACGGGTCAAACTGGTGTTTCTTTTAAATAACAATAAAATTGTAAATGGCATGGCAGACGTTCGAATGTCTGACACTTGACTAAACTAAACTCATATTTGTTCGATGTCCTTAAATACAGACACGGGACAACAGTGTAGTCCCGAATCAGAGGACGACCATGTTTTCCACGCAAAAACGTACATTTTATAAGCCATACTCTACTAATATTTAGATTCCCTACAAATACTAATTGACATACCCAATGATGGGTTAGTACTTATTGATACTACAGTAAAACCCCTCTAAACCGGACGTTAAATTTGGTATAAATATCGATCTTGGAGACAGGTGGCAGCTTCATGCAGGGTGAAAATCTTGCAGAAAGCTCCTAGAGGAGCATGACTTTCACCCTGCATAAAGCAGTCATCTGCCTAAAAGTATCTAAATTTTTCTCTGCTAGAATTCCGGCTTAGAGGGGTTTTACTGTACATGTAATATTCGTAAGCAAATTAGTACGTCCTGTACTCGGTTTAACCCTTTACTCCATAACTACACTTTTACACTCCTTTACAAACAATGTAGACCAGTATGAACCATCTGATCAGGGTCTCCTCTGTTTGCTGACGGATCTGAGACTACAGTTTCTGCCATGACCAAGCTTTCCTTTTTTCAAATGCGCTTGAAAATATCATTGAATCAATATCCATGCTATCATAAAATTGTACATGAATATGCATGGTGTAACTTGTTAACTGTGGGTAAAATGTACACTGCATCATAATCAGTTATACGCAGTTTAACCTATTACCTCATAGGCTATTTTTAGATCCAATCTCTTTTAATAAATCTACGGAAAAGGGGCATTTACTAGAGGAAAGGGCATTTGTATAAGTGTGAAGTGTTGAAACCGTTGTGATAAATAGAGCATTTGCTCATATGGAGCAAATGCTCTATTTATCACAGTGGTTTCTGAATGCGACTTTTACAGAGCCGTCAAAA
Organism: Azorinus chamasolen; assembly: GCA_963576725.1. Taxonomy (NCBI): domain Eukaryota; kingdom Metazoa; phylum Mollusca; class Bivalvia; order Cardiida; family Solecurtidae; genus Azorinus; species Azorinus chamasolen. Next base: position 30,500,235 of record OY755236.1, read on the forward strand.
GGCGCCACTATGAGGGAATGGGTTAATCCCAATTTGATTGACAAATATCTGCCCACAATTGTATCTAGTACAGGTTTGACTACTGCCGATTCGATCAAATTTTTTAGGAAACTATTGACCAAGTGTCAAATGCGAAACTGGGCGTCTCGTTTGGACCCAAGCTGTTTGCAAATGCCATAGCCATGTCTGGGATATCGAGATAATAGTCTAAGCAGCTGAATTATGGCGTCATAGGTATAATTACTGATAAGAAAACAACACCGTGACTAAAAGCAATATACGAATATGTTACCCCCAAAAAAGAAGCACATAACGTTTCATTTCGGGTAACCAAAAACCAGTTTAAACTAGATTATTGTTTTTGATATAAAAACTGATGTCTCCCCCCCACACACACACCACCACCACCACCACCACTAAGTGTTCCATGTAAACATTTCAAAGTCCCATAATTGTGCAGAAAATCATCAAACCGGAACAGGAATAAGATATGCACACCTAGACATGGTGCTGATCAATCCTGTGAAGTTTCATGAAAATACGACCAAAGGTTTTGGAGAAACAGCACGGACAATTTTTTCAATGTAATAAATCCAAAGTCTAATAACTCTGCAAAAAGCATCGAATTGGAACAGGAATAAGATATGCACAACTAGGCATATTGCTGATCAATCCTGTGAAGATTCGTGAAAATCTGATCAAAGGTTTTGGAGAAACGTGCGGACAAAAACTCCATGTAAAAATTTCAAAGTCCCATAACCCTGCAGAAAATCATTGAACCGAAACAGGAATAGGATATGCACATCTAGGTATGGTGCTAATCAATTGTGTGAAGTTTCATGAAAATTTGATCCAAGATTTCAAAGTCCAATAACTCTCCAAAAATCATGAAAACGAAACAGGAATAACATATGCACGACCAGATATAGTGCTGATCAATTCTAGGAAGTTTCATGAAAATCTGAAGAAGGATTTTGGAGAAACCGCGTGGACAAAATATTGCCATGTAAAATTTCAAAAACCCATAACTCTGCAGACAATCATTGAACCGGAACAGGAATAAGATATGCACACATCGGCATTGTGCTGATCAATCCTATGAAGTTTCATGAAAATCGGATCATAGGATTTGGAGAAACCGCGCGGACAAAATTTCGATGCAAAACTTTCAAAGTCCCATATTTCTGTTGAAAATCATTGAACCGGATTAGGAATACGATATGCACAACTAGGCATGTTGGGGATTAATCCTATGAAGTTTCATGAAAATGCGACCCAAAGTTTTGGAGAAACCGCGCGTACAATGTAAAATCGGACAGACGGACTGACAGACTGACAGACAGACGGACGGACGCCTAGCACAAAAACAAAATGTCTCCCCAGTTTACTGGGGAAGACATAATAAGCCATGCATAAAACGAGTTGTAAATTCCTTACACTGCAGACGATCAACTTTCACGTATGCCAAGAAGAAGATTATATTTTACCCTGTCATTACTGGAAAGAAGCCAATAATGTCCTTTGCAAACAGTGCAGACCTAAATGCGAAATGGCTCTTTCAGGAGCAGAACATTGTTTGCCGTTATACACTTTTCTTTTCTACACTTTTCTTTTTAAAAACATCCCTGTAAGCTTGATCTGTTTCAATATTTGAATAGTCCATTTGGCAATGCAGCTTTGAAAGGGTTTCAAACCTTTAGGCAGTTAAGAGAATGCCATTATATATACCAGTTAATAACAATAAAGGCAAGAAATCCCTGACCATACATCTGTAATATAGAATGTTATTTACACGCGTTTTAACCCTAATTGAATATTCATGTAAGACATAATGACATCATAAATACTAATTAGACTTATTTCTATAATGACATATAAAAACGGAGCATTTTGGCATTATGCCGAAACTGTAGAATCAGATCTATATTATACCATATCAAAGAAACAGATAAAGGCGCGTACTCAAATACTAAAATCGTCATTTCTCCACCAAACCCTATGTTGTGACCACTCTTTAGAATCGTCTCGAAGAGACGATTCTAAAGGGTGGTCATAACACAGGGTTTGGTGGAGAACTAACGAAGTTATTCTTAAAAATGTTTTTATTTACGCATCTTATCTGGACCTCTGTCATAAGTAAACAGAGGCCCTCTGGCCTAAGGTTTACTCTGTTTGCAAAGGCATGTAAAGACATTTGTATAAAGGAAAGTTTTAATGTACATGTACAATTGTCATGTCAGTCATTATATCTGTTAGTGTTGATACTATTTTTTTCATAGCAATAAGTAAAAAACTCGATTCTACGAACTTTTAGTAATGAAGATTTTTTGTTTTTGTAGGCAGGCGGCTGCTTAATGCAGGGTGAAAGTCATGCAAAGAGCTCCTAGATGAGCCTTCTGCATGACTTTCATCCTGTATTCAGCTGCCACTTGTGTTGGTGCCCGTTTGAGTGTTTGTAGTATCGAGTTTTTACTATAATTACCTTTGGTCACTAACAGACCATACAAGCGTGTAACGTAGACGGAGTCTAATCTCGAATGCATGATGGCCAGTGCTTTGTTCTTATTTGAGTATAGATTTTCACGCAGACGCCATTGTTTATATTATATTCATAACATGAGCGTTTTAAATGGACAATATAATCATCGGTGCAGACATATGAACGCCTTGGTATTCACTTTATTTGAGCATAGCAAATTTGATTTATCCATGCGTTAGGACGCACTCTTTTCATTTATGCAAAACAAAAAGGAGCTGATATTGCATATTGTTCTGTTGTTTCTGCTGCTTCTCACTCAGTAGCAAAACGAAACATGACGTTTTCCGGATATATAAGCATATACAGTCAAGTCTCTAGCCAAGAAAACACCAGAAAACTCATGTCTTTTTATAGTCATCAACAAACAGATAACTCGCCGTCTTTTTCTAGTCAAAAAAAGGCATCGCCTTTCTCTAGCCATGAACAAACAGAAATCCGCCGTCTTTTCACTGATACGAATCGTCAAAAACAGTCTCATAATTTGATATAGAAGTACACGAAAGTCTAGCTAATACGACAACTAAAATAGGTATATTTCCAGATTTGCAAACAGATGCAGGTTTATTACAGAACGAATAGAAGTTTTCTGAATTACTTTGTTGCCATGCAGTATGAAACCATCTGTTTCTACAGACTCCTATACTACCCCTTTCGGCGCCAAATTTCTAACTGTCGTCTGCAAATCAATTGTGTTAAATCATTCGGTAAAATAAGGAAATGAGATAAATAAATGCAAATGTCAAAGAAATAAAGCACAGATATAGAAATAGAGTTTGAGACAAAAAGTGAAGTCTCTAATCAGACGCCGCCTTGAAAAGGCGGCGTCTGATCTGGGACTACACTATTTGTCATGGTGTATTATTGCGACATTGGCGGTGAACGGGTTAAAACAGTATGTGGTCGCATTAGAAAGTCTTTATTGTAGTACAAAACTGGTTGAAAGTCAACAACATAATGATGGTGTGCTGTTGTTAAACATAGCCCGTGTTATATGTACTAAGAGGCGGTGGAATAATCGACTTAACAAAAGCGATTAAAACAAGCAACGCATCATATCAAATGTATTAATAATGTATCTCAGACCATAACCGTTTCCTCCATGAATACTCATGTAAAAATCAATGACGTTTTGAATATTTATAAGATTAATTTGATATAAAAGCACAAGAACACAGGGATATTTGGCCATTGCAGAAACAGTACAATCAGATCTATAGAATTTCGGAATCAAAACAGAGCATATCCTAATCAGATGGCTCATATAGTCTTCTCTGTTTGCAAGGGCATAGAAAGGCGTAGTTACAGAGTAACGGGTTAACGGAACACTGAATTGCTTATTTCATTCTCCTGTAGAGTGCAGAATGTTAACCACACCACTCTCCTTATTACTAGTGTCGTCGTGTGGCGTAAGAGGTCTGAAAACAGACAGTCAACAGATGCCATTAGGGAATAAATTACACTTAGTCTTCTGGGTCCATGCTTATAAAAACCTTTAGTTTAGTCTGAGTTCGTTCTCAAGTTTTTAATTGGTCAGATTTGAAATCTGACCAATCAAAAGCTTGAGAACTCAAATTTGACCAATCAAAAGCTTGCGAACGAACTCAGCCTCAACTAAAAAGCTTTATAAGCATGGGTCCAGGTCGTTTTCGGTTTGCTTTAACTTTGTTTGCACTTCTGGTCTACAGAATATACCAATGTAACCGGCAAATACGCATTTATACGCCTTTGCAGACAGTGTAGAACCAGATCGTACGACCCCTGTAGGAGTCGCATGATCAGAGTCTGATCTGTTTGCTTATGTTTGCTTATGATATAATATATATGTGAGTCTACAATTTCTGCCATGGCTAAATGGTCATGTGTTGCATAAAGTAAACAAACTTATATGCATACGTACATTATTATCATATAGGGATTTCTTGCCATTATGTATCATTACTTTAAACCAGAACACTTTCGTAACACTCTCTTACATCAGATTAACCTACACCAGGGCCCCAAAACTCTCTGTATATATATTGTTATTTTTTCGTGTGGTATTATGTTTCTAGGACATTAAACGATTCCTCTTACACAAACTTACTATCGACTTATAACCATTTTCAAGAAGCGATTTCTTCTGCTCACACACTTCTACTGGAACAAGTAAGTCAGTCTGATAGAAGCGACGAAGAAATGTTAGCATAATACACGGTTAACAATGCAGTAAGCACTCGATACTTCGAAATTCTAGAAATAAAGTATTGATGTATTTAGGCAGGTGGGTGCTTAATACAGAGTAAACGTCATGCAGAAAGCTCCCAGGTCCCAGAGGACCACTCTGCAATAAGCTGTTACATGTCCTAACCAATTACATCATAGGCTATTTTAGACCCTACCTCTTTGAATAAATCTACCGAAAAGAAGCATTAACTAGAGAGAAGTAAAATGTTAGAATTGTGTAGTTCTGAAACCATTGTGATAAATAGAGCATTTGCTCCTTAGGAGCAAATGCTCTATTATCACAATGGTTTCAAAAAGTGTTTTTACAGATGCGTCAAAAGGCGTCAATATGAGGGAACGGGTTAACCATTTCTCTCATACTGATGCATTTTGACACGTCTGTAAAAGTCACTTTTTGAAACCATTGTGATAAATAGAGCTCAACAGCACAAATGCTCTATATATTAAAATGGTTTCAAAACTAAACAATTCTAGATTTTATCTTTTTGCTAGTAAATTCTCCTTTTCGGTAGATTTATTCAAAGAGGTTGTGTCTAATAATAGTATAGAAGGGAATGAGTGCATGACCGATAACGACACTTGTTTATAGTTCGGATATCGGTATTTTACTGAACTTATGCCTGTGTTGAATGTGTTCAGTAGCTTATGACAGAAGTTGTATGCAAACGAGAAAATACATCTCACGTCGATGTGAGTATGTTGAATGCATGGCGGATTGAAGGCGGCCTGAAAATTATGTATACAGCGTGCACTGTTGTTGCCGGCCAATACATAAGCGTATCCCATGACAATAATGTTGCTACTGTCGTCACAAATTGAGTATACAACGTGTATATAACGTAATAAATAGCAACATCATTTAATAATGATTCGGGTAGTGTTAGATTATTTACATATTCATTATTACTTACATACAGTAAAGTATCGCATATTCGACCATCACAAAATAAGTATAATGCTGGATATGATATTTAAAACCAAGTTGTAGCTTAATGCAAGACATATGTTAAAATCTCGATTATTCGAATTTTCTGTATTGAAGAATTTTAGGCAGGTGGCTGCTTAATGCATTTAGCTGCCACCTGTCTTAAAGAACGATACTAATACGTATCTCAGTGTTCGTACATGTATAATCGGGATAGTACTGTATGTTAAATATAAAGCTCCCATAGGAGCGTTCTGCTCCTTTCTGCACAGGAGCAAAGTAATTTGCCATGCATTAAGCAAAGACCTACTTTTACAGACCCCTATTAGGTGGTCGCATTAGCACGACTTGATCGTACATAAGAGTTTTGCTGGCAAGACGGTTACAGCTGTCCCCTTGAACCAAGTACACAAAGTGTTGAACATGACAACAGGAATTGTAACTAGAAAACTGACTCAGTCAGAGAGTGTTCAGTAATCAAGGGCAGATAACTATAGATATAGTGATCTGATTCAACTCAAAAGCTATTAGTACTTTCCTCTCTGATGATACTAAGCATGTGCCCTTAATATGAAACTAATATGTGAAGTATTGTTTGAGTTATCCCGTCACACCAAAAGTGTTGACGGACGGACAGACAGACGGACGGAAACTTTTCAATGCAGGGCCCTAATAATAACCGGAAAAGTTATAATTATTACAATTCATGGTTTTATTACAACTCCGGTTGCTACATACCCCAAATGAAAGCAGCATCATTATGAAAACACAAGATTGTCCCAAATTAAGATCAGGTAAAACTTTGACTACTTTCAATTCGATCAGGTTATTGTAGCAGACACAGTAGACACAAAGAAGTCTGATCTGGGTCTACTCTGTTTGCAAAGGAATCACATGTGGGGAAATGTTGAAGGCATTAGCCTGTTAGATGCATTGCCTAAAAAGCACAGCTACTTTCTCTTCTCTGAGGAAAAGCAAGCCATGACAATCTGTAAATAGATAATAATCTGTCAATAGCAGCAGTTTTATTTCCTTAAAGGTGTTCTCTTTGTTGGAAATGGCAATTTCAATCCGGTCCAAACATTGGCTATTTACGAAACAATGAAAATGTATTGGCTTTACTTTGTACTTAAAAATACATTCGAACCGTCTCGTAGCGACCGTTAAATCCATAAACATAGACTGTCTGTCACAGTAGGTGGCTACTAATAGACCCTTTCCGTCATACAAACGCCTTTTAACGCATTTTAACACATTTTAACGCATTTAAACGCCTTTTAATGCATTTTAACGCCTTTGCAAACATAGCAGACCCAGTTCAAACGGCTCCTACAGACCAGGGTATGTTGTGTTTACAGTGCTCCCTCCCTACAACGACCCTCTCAATAACGATTCCCTCCTTACAACAACGCATGTCACTGTTTCCGAAACAACAAGGCTCCAGAAACAACTTTTTTCCATCGTATTTGCTTTATGCCTCCATCAAACCCTATGTTGTGACCACTCTTTAGAATCGTCACTTTGTGACGATTCTAAAGAGTGGTCACAACATAGGGTTTGATGGAGGCATAACGGTTTTAGTTCTCGAAATACACCTTCTCTGGGGATCTGCAAACAAGCTAATTATGTTTGATTTTCCCTCCCTATAACAACTCCCTCTGAACAACACATACAATCTTCGTATCCCAAAGGGTGTCGTTGTAGAGAGGGAGCACTGTAATTATAGAATAATAGGTCTGATTTTCAAAGGTTTCTAACATATCGCATATGCTGTTATAAAAATTCTAATTAATATTCATGATGGCATCATTCGTACTTGAATATTAATGGAGTAAAGGGTTATACAGAACGAAAGTGCATTACGCTACTACCACTGTCTTAACCCTTTCACCACCGCAGTCGCATAAATGCACCACGACAAATAGTGCAGTCCCAGATCAGACGCCGCCTTTTCAAGGCGGCGTCTGATCAGGGACTTCACTATTTGTCTCAATCTCTATTTCTATATATGTGCTTTATTCCTTTGAAATTTTGCATTTATTTATCTCATTTCCTTGTTTTACTGAATGATTTAACAAACTTGGATTGCAGACGACAATTAGAAATTTGGCGCCGAAAGGGGTAAAACAAAATTTAATTCTTCTTTAATTGATCTTTATAAATGAGTTTTACTGTAGGAATAATCTCACTGAACCGAATATATTAACCTTGAATTATTATTACTTATTTATTATTGGAATATGTCATCACTGGTCAACGATAGAGTCAATGTATTATAAAGGGCGTACATGTGTCAGTGGATTCTGCATGACAAAAGGTGTTCCTCCAGGAGCTTCTGATCTGAGTCTACACTATATGTAAATGACAATACACTCGTTCTCCACATTCATATCCTTAATCTATCACGATCTTAAATTATTATTTTTTTCACAGCATTAATTGAAGTGTGCGTTATTTCGATATACAGAAAACCGTTCTAAATCGGAATTATAGTAGAGAAAATTTTAGATACTTTTAGGTGGGTGGTTTCTCAATGCAGGACAAAAGTAAAGCAGAAAGCTCCTAGAGGAACTTTCTGCATTACTTTCGTCCTGCTTTAAGCAACCACCTGCTTATAAAGACACCCAAGTTTATCAATTAAGTGGTCGCATTAGAGGGGTTCTAATGTACACCAATTATTTTAGTCAACACTATAGACCGATTTTAAACCTTTCAAAGCTGATTGATCAGACTGGAATAATTGTTAGTAGATTTCATACAGTATGAAAGCATACCATTTATGAGAGGATTTTAAATGGAATTTGTGCAGATCTTTTTCAAAGGGTTACTTTAGGAGTCCTCTGGGTGGACATGCACAGTCTGCCAACTCGTTTTGCGCTTTCAAAGGTTTGATAGACACTTATTGAATTAAAGCCCCATTATAGTTTTGCATCACTTTTCCATTTGAAAAATTGAAATTATCGATCTTTTGTTCCAATATGGTTTTAAATCACTAGAGAACAAGTCGCGAAGCTTGCAAACTGTCATGTAATACAGAACGAGCTCTACTGAGGACTATTCTGTATAACGTTAATCTTGCTCCGAGCTACCACTTGCCTAGATACGTTTAACTCTTTCGGCGCCAATGTCGCCTGTTGGCACCATTGAAAAGGCGGCATCTGACCTGGGACTTCACTGTTTTCTGTATTATTTCAGCCCAAGCATACAGGTTTTTAAAAACAAATATTTACTAATACATGTATACCTTTATTATTTAGTTTAGAATGATATTTAATATGAAATTATTATTGCAGACGACACTTTTAAATTTGGGACCAAAAGAGTAGAGTCGGAGAGTTTTTGTCTGTAATTGATTAGAATATACATGTAATGTCCATTGAATATTGACAAATGGTTAAATCTGAACAATACACATAATAACTAATCTGATATACATTATAGCAGAACTATCATAGTATACTAATGACTTCTGTCAGAATCTCAATTCTTCCTTCAATAACTGAATACATCTACGACCACCAAATAACATGGACAAATGATATTATTTGCATACTGGTTCATCCATTTTACTGTCTGATTCTTTATCACATTGATGGTTGTATTTGATTAGCAACCGTACAGCCTGACTTGTATACAACAGAACATGTATTAAGCGGTCATAAAAGAAGGTGGTCTAATTATGGGTATATAAGGCAGGTGGTAGCTTAATGCAGGTCAGAAGTAATGCGGAAATTTCCTATAGAAGTTTTCTGCATTAGTATTTTCCTGCATTAACCCCATCCCTTCTATAAATGTAAGTGCATTTTGTAGCATCTGCAAACAGAGTAGACCCAGATCAGACGGCTTCTATAGGAACCGTCTGATCAGGGTCTGCTTTGTTTGCTTATGGTGTAATATAGATCTGATTCTACAGCTTCTGCCTGGGCCAAAATGTCATATGTTCATATGCCATTATAAAAAATAATCTCATTAATTTTCATGACGTCATTATTTCCTACATGAATATTCATCAGGGAAAGGGTGAAGCAACCACCTGCATTTTAAGATTCTTATACAGTAAAATCCCGCTAATGCGACCACCTATAAGAGGTATAATTCTAGGTGTTAGATGCTGGTGGTAGATTAATGCAGGGCAAAAGTGATGCAGAAAGCTCCTAGAGGAGCTTTCTGCATTACTTTTGTCCTGCATTAAGCAACCACCTGCTTATAAAGACACCAATATTTATTAATTAAGTGGTCGCATTAGCGGGGTTTTACTGTATTCAATGTATGAATGGGCGCTTATGGCAGGTTCTACAGTGTGGGGTTTTCTATTATATTGGTTTCTGTCCATCTCTTGCGCAGTCCTGATTATTAGATGAAATTTTAAGTTTTGTTCTGTGTACACTAACGTACATATCTTGTTATGCAACTGGGTACGTACCATTTCCCCGTGGCCGTATTTTTTAAAGATGAACAGCTGTTTCTATGATTTACATTCTATAACCGAGAATTTCTTATCTGCTAAACATATCATCCTGATAGAACTTTGGTATCGCTTTGGTTTTTGTATAATTGTTAAGTCAAACTCACATCCTTTATTGAAATAATGGTATAAAGACGCCCATGGTTTAACAGATATAATGTTGCTGTTAGATTGACGTGAACAGTCTGGATAAACGATTTTCTGTTCAAATCCTCTGTTGGCCGAGTACAGTAAAAATCTTTCTAAACTGGAATTCTAGTAGAGAATAATTTTGATACTTTTAGGCAGGAGACTGCTTAATGCAGGGCGAAAGTCATGCAGAAATTCCCCTTATAGTAACGCCTTTTAGTGTCTTTGAAAACACAGTAGACTCATGTTGGGACTGTCTGGTCTACTTATTGCAAAGTAAAGGAATGGTTGTAAAAAAGAGTACACGTGTGTACTTCATTGCCTACTTTATTGTCAAGTAGGACAACAGAGTTATTGTTTTAACCCGTCCCCTTATAGTAACGCATTTTAACTCTTTCCCTGACAAATATTCATGTGGGAAATAATGACGTCATGAATATTAATAAGATTATTTTCTATAAAGGAATATGAACACAGGACATTTTGACTCAGGCGAATGATTTTTTGTGCAGAGTAAATAAATGGATACTTAGTAAAGAGTAAACGAATGGTTGCTTAATACAGAGTAAACGACTTGTTGTCTAGTACATAGTAAATGAATGGTTAGTAAAGAGTAAACAAATAGTTACTTAATAAGGAGTAAACGAATAGTTGCTTAGTACAGGGTAAACAAATGCTTGCCTAGTACAGAGTAAACGAATGGTTGCCTAGTACAGAGTAAATGAATGGTTAGTAAAGAGTAAACAAATAGTTACTTAATAAGAAGTAAACGAATAGTTGCTTAGTACAGGGTAAACGATTTGTGGCTTAGTACATAACACACGATTGGTTGCTGAGTACATAGTAAAGGAATGGCTGGTGAGTACAGAGTACATAAATGCTTACAGAGTACACAATAAACGAATGCTCGCAAAGTAAAAAGTTCCCCAGTACTGAGTAAAAGAGAGTACAGAGTAGACAAATGACTGCTCGGTACAAGATAAATATTAACCCTTCGCTTGCTATTCACGTCAATATCCGTACTTGTAAATAGTGAAGACCCAGATGAGACAGCTCCTGCAGGAGCTGTCTCATCAGGGTCTGCACTATTTACAAGTTGATTGTGCAACCAGTGCACTCCACAGCAGTGATTGCACAGCGAAATACTTGTACACAGTGAAGATATATGTAATTATACAACAGGACATGGGTAAAGAAGGAGAAATGTGTTTTTAAATTCAGCAAGCGAAGGGTTAAACGAACGGTTGCATTGTACAGAGTAATTGATTAGCTACATGGTACAGATCATGCTTGCTTAGTAGATAATATACGTGTAAACCAATGGTTGCTAAGTACAATGTAAACGAAATGAACTTTATACAGAGTAAAGGAATGATTGCTTTATAATACAAAAGTATAAATAAGCCCATGACTTCTTCATTGCTTATTTAAATTACGATGGATCGGATGAAGTTTCTGTATGGCAGTAAATTGTTTACATGCATGTTTTAATGCATTTGTCTGAAACAACGGTTCACTGATATTTGTCAGATAATGTATCATTCTATTTGAAGGCATTATGCAGTTCATCTCTTGCAACAGCAGTAGATTCAACAGGCGCATGCCATTTTCAGGACAGTTTCTCAGTATAAATGCGGACGTGCAAGTTAGTCTTGAATATTACTAGAAATAATTAGTTTAACCCTTTCCTTCACATAAATGCTTTTTCACGCCTTTGCAAACAGAGTAGACCCAGATATGAGACGGTTCCTATAAAAGCCGCCTTTCCAGGGTCTGCTATGTTTGTAATAGATCTGACTCTACATTTACTACCAATACCAAAACAACTGTGTACATTGATCATTACCAGCATTAACCCATTCCCTCACATTGACGCCTTTTGATGCCTCTGTAAATGTCACTTTCTGAAACCATTGTGAAATGCTCTATTTATCACAATGGTTTCAACACTACATAATTCTATAAAAAGTCCTTTCCTCTAGTTAATGCTCCTTTTTGGTAGATATATTCAAAGAGGTAGGATCTAAAACTAGCGTATGAAAGAATGGGTTAAGCTAATAAATATTCATGATGTCACTATTTCATTTTATGAATATTCATATTAGTTAAAAGTGGTAGGCACCATCTTTGAGCATGTATCCGATTTCTTTACACTGAAGAGTACTGAAAGCATATCGAATCAATCTCAGATTCGCTCGATATTTTATAAGGCTTGAAATAAATCTGATAAAATTCAGCAAAATGTTTGCAAGGAATGAATCATAACAGATGCAATGTAGAAAACGAGTCACTTATATTCTTTGAAAATAGTGTAGACCCAGATGAGAGAGTTATAAAAAAGTATTGAATAGTCGAGATATCGAAGTTCAACTGTATATGCAGTCGTTGAAAGTTTCCCAACGGGGATCGAGCAAATATGGCCAATCTGTAACGTCATAAAATGGATAATTATTCTAAACAACATATACAGTGCCGAGACAATTTTATTGATTTCTCTTTCCCATCGGAGATTCGTGATCTATAATAAAGAATATGTGTGAGTAAAACTTGGTTATTTTATTCCTAATGTAAAGTAAACAGACTGTAAATGAATCTATAGCAAGCGTTATAAATAGACGAAGGATAATTCTGAACGCGCGAAATAATGGAATTACCCGAAATAGGGGTGTGATAAAATATTTGAATACAGTAGAACCTATGTTAAGCGGCCATCCAAAAGAAGTTTAATGGGAGCGTTCTGCATTACGTCTGCCCTTCATAAAGCAACCACATGTTTTAAGACTCCTATGTTCAATGAATGATTGACAGCTTAAGACAGGTTCTACTGTATAAATGGTACTCATCTTTATCTACATTCCCACAAAACATCGTGCAACAGCAATATTGTTAATCCTGTTATTGATTGTCGAGTAAAGCAGGCCATGTTTAACCATTTGCCTTATGTACGCGCATTTTCGCGCATCTGCAAACAGAGTAGACCCAGTTCAGAGGACTCCTATAGGATCAGGGTCTGCTCTGTTCGCTTCTGGTGTAATGTAGATCTGATTCTACAGCTTCTGCCTGGACCAAAATGTCATGCGTTCATATGCAGTTATAAAAATGATCTAATTTTCATGACGTCATTATTTCTTACATGAATATAAAACAGGGAAGGGGTTAGACCATTCCCTCATTTTAACGCATTTTGACGCCTCTGTAAATGTCACTTTTTAAACCCATTGTGATAAATAGAGCATTTGCTCCTATGGAGCCAATGCTCTATTTATCAAAATGGTTTCAAAACTACACAATTCTAAAACTTCCCTTTTCTCTAGTAAATGCTACTTTTCGATAGGTTTATTCAAAGAGGTTGAATCTAAAATTAGCCTATAAGGTACATGTAATGGGTAAAAAATACAGCGTTATCGTTGTCAGAGTATAGAAATATACCACATCGATTATTACATGAGGTATTTGTATATATCCATTTCAAAATGACGCTAGCTTCTATGTTGGAATAAGAAGTGAACATAAAATGTCTTATTCTGCCTTGGGTACTAGGCTCCACGTACATTGTCACAATTAATATTTCGGGCCAGACTAAAACAGGATACAGGCATGTTTACTTTTTGACCTCTTAAAATATTTTAAAGGTTAACAATTTTTGCAAATCTCCGGAAAATGATAATCGTGTATTTATCAATCAGAAAGACAAAAATACGAATATCCCTTGGAGGCAATTGTACGATATATAGAGAATTTTAATACATTAAATATTCATTTCTCCAACAAATTCTATTTTGAGATCAAAGTTTAGAATTATCTCGAAGAGCTGATTCCAAAGAGTGGTCACAACCTTGGGCATGGTGGAGAAATAACGGAGCTACATGTAGTCTTGAACATATTTAATTTATACGTCATATCTGGGCTTCTAATATAGATATACTATGTGTATTGCAGTAAAACCACACTATAACGGCCACTAAAATACATCAAGTATTTTGTGTTAAAGGCAGATGGCTGCTTAAAGCAAGGTAAAAAGTAAAACAGAACGCTCCTATAGGAGCGTTCTGTTTTACTTTCACCTTGCTTTAAGCAACCACCTGCCCTAAATACCAATTAATTAACACAATTTGGTGGCCGTTATAGAGAGGTTTTACTGTAAAATCATACAGAATGCGTTGGTCGTCTTCTAAATGTTATAGTATGCATAGTGTTACGTATTGCACTAGACATGTATAACACCAGATCATTATTTTAGCAGTGCCTTCTATTTCATGCTGTCATATGGGTTAACGGGTGATAGTGTAGATATAAGATAGCAGTTACATGTACACGATATTGCTACACTCGTACACTGACAAACAACAATCAACATTATTTACCCACCATTTCTGCAGATCATCACGCTCGGATATGCGTACAGACAAGGACTGTGTCACAAAAACAGTGTAATCAAATAGCAGCGTGCATTTACTGAACACGGCAGTCGAAATCTTGCATTAATCCAGAGGTCTTCTGCTTGAAAATTCGATCGGAATTCCAATTATTGAGTTATCAAGATGTATGTCAGCAATATGTTATCGCAGTACATACGCACGGTAAAGATAGCAACTTGTCAATTCCTCTCTCTCTCTCCCCTGTGTAGCGCATCACAGTCATTAAACACAAACTATAAAACTGGCACGCGTCTTGCAAACAAGACTCATTCTGAATATCCAAAAACTCTAACGATCAATGGTTTGGTATTCTTCCTCCGTGTTGTGTGAACGCCTCTACCACTTGAGTCAGGTTATAAAAAACCTATACTGGCGTTGAACGTTCAGCACAGATTAAATGAACTTAGATATTGGCGGCTTATGATTTCTAGGCGGTTTCTTGTACACTGGGTAACGAGTTAGCAGAAATCCGTTAAAGACATTGGAGATCCGTTATAGTAGTTAGAGTTCGCCAGAAAAGTCGTATACTTTTATAAGGACTTGTTATTTGTTTGCACAGTAAAATGTCGCTAATACGACCACATAAACGAAGTATGATTCTCGATGTTTAAGCAGATGGTAGCTTAATGCAGGCCATAAAGCTCTCATAAGAGCTTCTTTCTGCATTACGTTTGTCCCACATTCAGGAACCACCTATTCAATAGACACCTATGTTAACCCTTTTCTCCATGAATATTCATGTAGGAAATTATGACGTCATGAATATTAATTAGATTAATTTGTTATAATAGCACATGCACACAGGAATGTTTGTCGATGGTAGAAACTGCAGAAGTATATTTACAAACAGAGCAGACCCTGATCTGGGTCTGCTCTGTTTGCAAAGGCGTAGAAAGGCGTACTTATGGAGAAAAGGTTTAAATAAGTATGTGCTCACATTATCCAGACTATACTATATATGACAGCAATATACAGTATCAACAAATTAGATACACTGATTGTCATTTAGTGTGGGGATGGAATAAGTGTTAGGTTGGGCGCCCCAAAACCGGTTTAAACCCCCCCCCCCCACACACACACACACACACACACACACTGACTGTTCCAAGGCGGTACTTCCATATTCCCCGTATTGTTTGTTGGTTTTGTCCTTGTGCATCTCTTTATGTTTTTGTTAGTTATGTACATTTGCTGTGTATTCTTGTGTTGCTGTTCGGGCGGCTGTTTGTTCTGTATGTGGTGTTTCCTGAAAGACTCATATTTGTACTTTGAAATTAAAGATTACATTAAAGACATTAATGTATCTTATGATAGCATATATCGAACCTAAATATAAATGTTGACTGCAAAGCACATACTGTATTAAATGTGTGTGTGGGTGTGAGTGGGTCGGGTTAGTCTATGTTACATTTATGCTTGGGTAATAATTGCTTTATTTATTTAACCAATTCCCTTTTGACGCCCTCTGTAAGAGTCACTTTTTGAAACCAGTGTGATAAAAATAATTATCACATTGGTTTCAAAAGTACACATTTCTAAAACTGTCCTTTTCTGTAGTAAATTCTTCTTTTCGGTAGATTTATTCAAAGAGATTGGATCTAAAGTTAGCCTATGTGGCAATGGGTTAAAAAAGACTCCTCGACATTATGTTTTCATATTAACTTAATTATAACTTCGACGTACAGTCAGTAGAGGCACACTAATGCGACCACATAATGTATTAAAATAGTCATCTGTAAAAACAAGTGATTAACTAACACCGGGCAAACGTAATGCAGACAGTTCCTATATGAGTTTCTGCATAACTTTCGTCCTGTATTAAACTACCACTGTTTTGAAAATCAAGAACTTCTTTTGAGTGATTATATTAACGGGTGTTTACTGTATTGATATTTTATATAATATTGTCACATCAGATAGAACTGCTCGCACTTGATTTTGGCGTGTGATTTTGACGTGTTGATATTGATATTTAAATTATATAGAACTGAGTGTTGTTCACGACACGACACAAATTATACGACAACCAAACTCCGAAAGTGCTCGTGTCTATGACACAAAAATGTACAGTACAACCTGGGCTGAAGCGACCATTTAAAGAAGACTATTTTTGGGTCTTTAAGAAAGGTGGTAGCTTAATGCAAGTCGAAAGTAATGCTCCTATTGGAGTGTTCTGTTTCATTTTTGCCATGCCTTAAGCATCTATCTGCTTAAAAAGACTCGTGTATTCAATAAACGACTGGTCGCTTAAGACAGGTTATACTGTATGCTGTGATTACGGAAATTGATTCATCACATAATTTGTCGTGTTGTAGTGCCGAAACAGAGTACTGTAAATCGCGGAAAAGCACTAGTGCATTTTTTATGCAATTAAGAAGTATGTATCCGGCTTTACTACGCTGTAAACAATGGCCGAAACAGCCGCCAGATATTGTCCGTTTCTTTTTCTATTGCACTCTTAAGGGCTACATGTAAGAACATTACATCCGTGTTCATTACAAATTGTTTTCATAAAGCTCGTGTCATATTATTATAGTAAACTCGTTTCATAAAATCAATGTGTAATGAACTCATGTAATATTCGCTATTAATATAATAACCGGTAACAATTCGAAAAACAAACGTGACTGAAACGTAAACTCCTGTGTATATTGTACGTCTAGGGTAATAGCGAATGCCATTGTGCTTTAACCCGAAAGGGTTATGAGAGAAACAGAATGCAATTTTAACGTCTTTGCAAACCCAAATCAGATGGTTCTGTATTAAGTGCTTGTGGAATTATATAGATCTGATTTACAGTGTATGCCAAAAGTAACAACGGGGCATGGCCCTGTATCGCTCGCCTGGTTAGTTTCATAGCAGATGTTTGAAGGTCAACCAGATAATGCTATTTACCAAATATCACAGCTCTACGCTTTTCGGTTTCGGACAAGAAGATTTTTAAAGTTTTTACTATATAATCCTATGTTAAACATGTGACCCCAGGGCGTGGCCGTGTTTCACCCCAGGGACATAATTTGAACAATCATAGTAAAGATTCACCAGATGATGCTAAATACCAAAAAATCACAGCTCTAAAGTTAAATATATTTAAAAAATTTAATATATAATCCAATGTAAATTTTGTGACCCCCGGGGTTCGGCCAAATTTGACCCCAGTGACAAAATTTGAACAATCTAAGTAGAGGTCTACTAGATATTCAACATACTTAGTTTTTTACAAGATCTTAAAGTTTTTATTTCTTTTTGGACATTGATTACCATGGCAACCAGTTCTGCATGGAATCAATTTCTTTGAACAAGTGTGGAAGAGGTTGACCCAAGAAACATTCCTGCCAAGTTTGGTGAAAATCCAGAGAGTAGTTAGGAGGAGATATCATTTTAAGAAAAGATTACGACGGACGACGGACACAAGGCGATCACAATAGCTCACCTTGGCACTTCAGATCTTATATGAATATTCATATTATGTCCTGTTAACAGACCCCGCACAATCTCTAGTATCGGTATACATTGCCTATAGGGGTTTTGACAAAATTCTATTAATACACATCTATATTCTAATTATAGTATATTAATTATCTCATGATTATCCGATAGAATATCGAGGTCATGTGATTCTGATTTAATCAGCGTCCTATGATATTTAAAATATTTTCTGAACCTTTTAGTTTCGATGTGTCTTTTGTTTATTGTGCCGTCGCCGTTTTAATTTTCTATTGCAGCATTTTCAATGATCAAATTAAGTTTTGTAAATCTGAAAAAAGGTGGGCACAAATTGACACCATTCCGTGAATATTTCATACCGTCACTTTTCAGTAATATCCCCGGGGACTCAATCATATTTCTCATATGCATCGTATTCGATTGCTGTATAAATTCGTTCATAGACGTCAGTTTTGCGCTAAAAACCGTATTCAAGACAAATACATTGAAATCTCGATTATTCGAACACTAATATACATATTATTATCGATCTTTAAGACAGGTGGTAGCTTAATGCATGGTGAAAGTAATGCAGACAGCTCCTCTAGGAGCCTTCTTCATGATTTTCACCATGCATTAAGCAGCCACCTGCCTAAAAAGGTCTAAATTCTTCTATACAGAAAGTTCGAATAATCGGGAGTTTACTGTAATAAGTAACAAAGTTATTGTTCGCATTTCTGTACATAATATAGTAAAGTCTCTAGAATACGGCCGCTCAGAGAAATAGGGACCTCGGTCTATCTGCCACATATCATGTGTTGTCCTGTTTCTTATTATTACCGACGGTTTGCTATCAATGAGCTTCATATTATACATTTAGGACACATTTTCGTGAGATTGAGTACAGAGAAACGTCTGTTTGATATTTGATCCTAACATTTCACTTTTTCCATAAGAGAATACCTTAACGTGTCTTTTGTTTAATGGACGATTACTCTTTAAGAATAAATTGATGCGCCTATTCAGCAAAAAAATATTTTGAAGTTTAACAATGAACATGCTGAATAATTAAAAACTGTTTCCTCCTTTTCTGAACACTGAAACCTCGATACTACGAAATTTTAGTAATAAAGAATTTATGTCTTTTAAGTCAGGTGTCAGCCTTATGCTGGGAGAGAGTCATGCAGAAAGCTCCTTTAGGAGCTTTTTGCATGACGCTCACCCTGCATTAAGCTGCCACATATCTTAGATATGGATAATGATACGTATTTGATCGTTCGTATAATCGAGATTTTACTGTTTTTACTAAACAGAAAATTGTAGCACATTTATCATATACGAAAATGTTTTTATGACAAGTAGCGCAGATCCTGATCAGAGGGCTTAAAATGTGTTCAAGCATGCGTTTACAAGGGTTTTGATACTCTACGGATTTTGGAAATCTGTTGACCCAATGTGTCATGAAACAAGCTTTCATGAAGCTATTGAAGGAGTTTCAAACAGGTTGGATCCTGATGAGATACCGAGTTTGCAAATACGACCCAGGACGCGGTTAGTGATATAAGGGTTAATGATTGCTCTCGTTACAATTATTTACGATTATTCTGTTATTTACAAGTATTTACAATCACTAATAAACGGCTTTGAATAGGAAAACACGTTGCCTCTTGAGCATACTTATCCTACTAGGTGAAGACATATCAATAAATATACAGAGATTCAGGCTTATAGATTTGTGTAAAGTTAGCAGGTTGTGGGAGATAACATCTGTAGAGTGTCAGGTAGCCTCATTGCAGTGGTGCTGGGGGAAACGTCTTTAGGCGGAAACGTGAAATGATTGATAAGAAGGCAAATATAAAAAAAGTTGAAACCTAAAGCAAGTGCAGTCAATAGACAAAATACTGTTATCTGAGGGTTCCGTGTAACAGATTCGTTGTGATTCGGAGCTTGTCATACATTAATATCAACAACAACACAATGAAGGAACGGGTGCGTCAAGGTGGAACATGTACGCGTTTCATGAAGTTCTTAGTTAATAACTGTTGATGGATGCGATTCATATATAAATGTATAAAAGTTCTATGTGTGAATGCAGATTTTTATCACACTAAAGTTTTCCATGATAGAGTCATTGCAGTGCATATCAATCAATTTAAAGGATTTCATACTACTTTAACTCTTTACCAGAAATGACTGAACGAATATTAACCCTTTTCCGCGTATAAACGTGTTTTCATGCATTTGCAAACAGAGTAGACCCAGATCAGACGGCTCCTATAGGAGCTGTCTGATCAGGGTCTGATCTGTTTGCTAATGGAATTTGGTAGATAAGTTTCTTTACTTTCTAAAATGATTACAAAGGACCAACTTCCATATTTCATTATAACTATTTTGTTCATGAATATTCAGTAGGTATTGCAATTTGAAATAAACATAGAACAGTGGAATGGGTAAATGGAACAACAATCATGATGTTTAAAAAACATTGTTCACAAGGGATAATGACCGTGGCAGAGGAAGTAGACACGTATCTATACCATTTCACAAGCGAACAGAGCTCTGACTAGAGCCTTCTGATATGGGTTTACTCTGTTTCCAAAGGCGTGAAAAACGAGTTTAGATGAGGGGGAAGGGTTATATATCGAAATCTAACGTAATGTTGACAATTCATTTCGTTGCAATATTTGCCAGACCATTACAAACTATCATAGAACATGTGTGGACCGGAAAGCGTGCGTGCTATAAGACAAATAGTAAATATAATCCACAGCGACTTATATCGATTGTATGACATAACACACGCAATCTTGGCATTAGCCTTCAATAGCATACTTCCTCACTTTCTTCCCCTTCGTATCACAATTACAGCATGTCGTTTAATCATAAAAGACAAAAGCGGTATTAGCAGTTGTTTTCCGTTTTCTTTTTACTTTTGGTAAAAGAAAAGTGTTTGGGACGTTTATCTATATGTACACTTTGACATTCATTTCAGAACTTAGATTCCCTTCGTATGACTTAACCCTCTCCTTCAAATTAACGTCTTTTCACGTACATATTTGCAAACAGGGTAGAACCAAATCAGACGACTCCTGTAAATGCCGTCTAATCAGAGTATGTTATGTTTGCTTTTGATATAATGCAGATCAGATTCTACAGTTTTTTGTCAAAGCAAAAATTTCCTTGAAAAGTTACCGTAATAAAAAAAATCAGCTAATAAATAGTCTTGATGTTGTTATTCCTTACATACATATTAAATAGGGAAATGATATTAAATAGGGAAATGATCATTAGCCACATAAGTACTGCGCAATAATACATAATAGTATTACACATAAGGTACCATCTAGGTTGAACAGTTCAGTCATATGTCTAAGCACTTCAATAGTGAAAACAATTCTATACAGATATAACGACAGGTAATTTTGCATCTTGCAGAATCAGGTTGTTCGGCACTCGATTAGTTATTTAAAAACGTAATACTGAAGAATAAGTTTATTTTAACCATTTGCTGTATGATTATACCTGACAAGAATTATGTTTATTCATGGCTGTATTATCGCATAAGCAAACAGGGCAGATTCTAATTCTGACAGCTCATACATCTGTCTAATATGGGTTTACACTGTTTGGACAGGTGTTGAAAGCAGTATATATATTTATGACGTAAAGGTTTCATAATCAAAACTGGTCACATTTTACCGGCAATAGTATTAAGCCTTTCCCCTATAAATACGCCTTTCTACACCTCTGTAACAGTCACTTCCTGAAATCATTGTGATAAATAGAGCATTTGTTCCATAGGAGCAAATGCACTATTTGTCACAATGGTTTCAACACTACACAATTCTACCAGTTTCCTTTTCTCTAGTAAATGCTCCTTTTCGGTAGATTTATTCGAAGAGGTTGGATCTAAAAATAGGCTATGAGGGAATGGTATAAAGTCATATAATGGTTTATATCCAAAAGAATAGTCTGTTATCATAACAACAGCTTGCTCCTATAAAATTATATTTACACACTTAAAGTGCCAACAAATGTTTATGCGTTTTCTTAATAAAATGTATGGTCGATCGAAATACCTGTTGTTGTTTTGTTTTTTGCTTGTTTGCTTGTTTGCTTGTCTGCTGTGCTGTTGTTGTTGCTGTTTTTATGTTTTGTTTGGTTGTTTGTGTGTTGCATTCAAAGGGTTAGAATAGAGAGTTGACATTTCGTAATTAATTCAACATTGCTTCGCTGATTTAAACTCTTAAGATAATTATAGCTGTTAGGGCTTAGTAATTGCTTTAATTTCTGATGGAGAAAATACGTGAGTTTGGAAAACAAGTGTTTACGAACAACGGAAATGTGCATGTTTCGTTCAACTGATGTTAACTCTTTCGCTGCCAATGTCACATCTGTGATTACCTATGCAAACAGTTTGGATCCAGATGAGACTCATCAGAGTCGAAACCGTTTATTACTGTGACTATGTTTTTGAAACAAAAATAAAGAAAAATAAAACAATGAAAATGGTAGCAGACGACAAAGTTAGCAGACGACAGACTTAAGACGTTAAGTGATTATTAACCCGTATTCCACTAGTCGCCTCCTTAGTCGCATTTGAAGACAGCTTGGATCCAGATGAGACGCCGAGTCACTCGGCGTCTTATCAGGTTCAAAACTGTTTGATACATGATCGATGGTTTCTCAAAAGCTTCTGTCATGACCTCTGGTCAATATTTTCTGAAAAGCTTGATCGAATCGGAAGAAGTCAAATTTGAACATTTGCAAATTTGAGAAGACATTATCTTTACACAGCGGGATAAAAAGTTTAAGAATAAGAAATGGCAATGACAATTACATGACAATACGGCAGCGAACTGCACATAATTCTATTTGGTCATACGTATAAAGTATTGGCATCTTGTAACGGGTCGTTTCGACATTAGTAAATCATGCAGAACTGAACTACAGTAAACCTCTCTATAACGACCACTAAATTACATCAAGTAGTTTGTGTTAAATACCAGCTAATTACCATAATGTAGTGGCCGTTATAGAGAGGTTTTACAATACCACAATAGTCTTCTGTTTGTATGTTGAAATTCCTTCTACAATATGCTATTAACATTTCACCCCATAACGATTCATGTAGGAAATAAACATTTGTATGAATATAAGTTATCCTCGAGTGTCCAGCTTCGACGCATGACTACATTGTATGTTATGAATATGTTGCAGCTGACAACACTACTGTAAAACCTCTCTATAACGGCCACTAAATTGTGTTAATTAGTTGGTATTTAGGGCAAGTGGCTGCTTAAAGCAAGGAGAAAGTAAAACAGAATGCTCCTATAACTTTCACCTTGATTTAAGCAGCCACCTGCCTTTAACACAAAACACCTGATGTAATTTAATGTCCGTTTATAGAGAGGTTTTACTGTACTTTCAAGCATTTCAAATATTTTATATCCTTTCTCTTCAAAGACTAGTCTGCAGAAACAGTACAAAACGTTACAGTGAAACAGTACACACATTGGTCACACTGTTAAAAGGTTATGTATAAACAAATTGGTAAGGATTTGTATTTTGACATAGTGCTTGCAGAAGAAGGTATCACCTCTTCGAATACTGTTGTACATTACTGGGAGTGATCCCAGTGATCACATCTTGGCTTATCACAGCTAACCCACTTTGTGAATACTTTGTGCTTACTCTAAGTTCGGTGGGAGTAAAAAAGGTCACACACACAACATTTATCAGTTTCATGTGTATATCTTTTGACTTACCAATATTTTGTAGCTGTAGATTGTCTTAGTTACAGTTTTGACTTTTTTTTATTTGGATTGTGACTGGACATGATCGTTTATGGCCTTGGGTACATTGTCCTCAGTTACAGATTTTCACCTGACCAATGAGCTACGGTATTTCAGCTTCTTGGGTTGTTTTTTCTTCTCTGTCATATTCCTTTTCCTTGTTTTCAAAGAAACGTTCAGTTGAAGGATGTTTTGAATGCCTGTTGAATGTGAATATTTCTTTGAAATACTTTCTGGTGAATCATTGTGTTCATGCTGGAGAACTTCCGAACGTTTAAAATAGATGGGTCAATACTATCTGGATTGAATGGATAAATCCCAGCATCGTATGATTTCTGGTGTCAGTGATTTTTAGTAAGCGCCACAGGCAAGAGAACAGACGTTGTAGCGAGTAATAGACTGGTCCCATTTGCCCTCATAAACGCGCACGCTACTTGGTTGTATACTCATTCCAAACCAACATATGTCCATGGACTGCAGTATGGGTCCAGTCTGAGCAGGAAGAACAAAGAGAATAATATATTCAGACTTAGCCCAACCAATCAATAGAATGTTTACATGAGACTTGTGGCCATAATGAAGAATAAGGATAGGATCATAAGGTCCTCTCTCTGGCAGATACCTGGAGAGGTGGTCTTCCATATATTTTTAAACAGAGCTACAGATAAGTGTGCGTACCCGAATACTAAACTTGTCATTTCTCCACCAAACCCTATACTGTGGCCACAGTAAAGGAAAAACAAATGATGGAGGTATTCTAATGCCTTGAGCATTTCCAAATCCAATGATTGTAATGTTTGGTGCGGGACCCTGATGCCACTGCTGAAGGTTGATTATCAGCATAGAAAACAATACTTTGTGCTTTGTGACAAGTGGACGAACCTTTCTTATCAATATTAAAAAAATACGTTCCGGTCTGTCAGCAAGATTGTACATGGTTAATAGTTGACGCTTTCCTTGTAATATGTTTCGATACATTTTTGTGTAGTGGTTTTTGCACACTGTATTTCAAGACCCCAGGATTTCATGACCTTCATGTTTTCCATGGAAACCATTGTGTCATTTGAATACAAACGGTTGATGTCTGCTCCTGTATATATATATATACGACCAAGTCTGTGGCAGTATTTACAAATTCTGATCTGAACTTAGAGAAGACAAAGAGATGAGTAAAGTTAACTTATTATACGTTTTATACTTTTATTGAAATGAGCCTTTATTTAAGTTCGTACATATCTATTTTTTACTTTTTCAAATAAATAAATAAAAATGTATGCAGATTGAAAACATGTAGGGTTCATTTAGACATTCAAAAAAGGCTCAAAGAATAGCATGGCAATTCATGAACTTAAAATGTAACCACCGTAATTAGATACCATAGTCTAGTGTGTTGAGGTTTTGTCTATCTAACATAGTTGTATTATAACCATATCCATCACTTGACATGAACTGAAAAAGGTTGGCAAGCCTTGCTCCTTCTTCAAGCCTGAACGGTGGTTGTGGACCATATTTTATGGCATCTGGTTTAACCCTACCAAACAGTTTGTGTCTCAGAGAGGCTTCTGGCAACAGTTCTGGGTGGTTTTCCTGCCGATGGAAGTAACATCTATAGAAAATATGGCGTTTACATGCGTTCAGCATAGTGATTATGATAATAACTGTGACCCAAGCAGATGACAGTCATGTGACTTTTACTACTACTGGATGAAAATGCATATATGTGCCAGTTGTCAATTCACTATAGGAAGGAGGGCATGTTTTTGTGCGAGGGAACAGGTAAGCCAAAATAGATAATCCATTCCTCATTTATGCATATATCAGCATCATGAAAATGAAAACAACAAAAACTTACCTTGGAACCACGGAATATCCACATATTTGCAGCTGACACTAGCTTCGTTGTAGTGAAATGTGATGTAAGCGAACGTCGGGGGAAGCTGTAAAACGACGCGAAAGGAAACAGTGCGTCGAAACTGGGCCGGGTCAAAATAGGACACTCGACGATAGATTAAATTTTATTATGGCATATGAACAAAATTGTATTGGGCAGAATATTATTCTAGAGAATCAGATCTGTATAAATCCAGAGGCAAACAGAGCAGATCCTGATCATAAAGCTACAGATCTGGTCAACTCTGTTTGAAAAATCGTTCAACATGCATATTTATGGAGTTAAGGAACATTGAACAGTTGTATGCAAGAACTTGGTAGATTGATATTTGCATTTCCCAATACAGGAACATATTCTGAAAATTGGTGATCCTTCAAAAGCAAAACGTAGAAGTGCAAAAAGAGAAAATTGCAGGCTCGGTTTTATTGAGTCTGTTCATGAGTAGTAATTAAAAGTGCAACACTACTCACGCCCCCTAGCACCGGCTTAAGCAGTATTCAATTTTCAAAACTAACATAAAAACTGTTAAAACCTCTCTAAACCGAAATTCTAGTAGAGAAGAGTTTAGATACTTTCATGCAGTTGGCTGCTTAATGCAGGGTGAAAGTCATGCAGAAAGCTCCCAGAGGAGCTTTTTGCGTGACATTTACCCTACATTAAGCTGCCACCTGTCTCCAATACCAATACTTATATTGAATTTAACGTCCGGTTTAGAGAGGTTTTACTGTATCAGTTTTCTATCATCTTTGCAATCGTTCAGCCGTTTCTAAGACGATGCCATTGATTTAACTATATAAAGCGCATGATATACCAAATATAACCCGCCATTTCAAATGTCAAAAGTCAGCACTTTCCAACTGTACAATTATTCAAAACCAAACTAATGTTTCCGAGACGATTATATTGATTTCCGTTGGCTACGACTAAACAGTAGAACCCCTATAATGCGACCACTTAATGAATAACATGGGTGTCGTTGTAAGGAAAGGTGGTGTTTTTTGTTATGGATTCAACGTTAGTAAAACCATCTATAGTTGTATTTTCTTTGTACAGTGTCTCTCAAGCAGTAATCATCCGCTACTCAAAGTAGTGCATTCAATATATCAAAATAATACGTCTCTTCATATATTTAACCCTTCGCTTGTTAATCACGTCAATATACTTACCTGTAAATAGTGAAGACCCAGATGAGACAGCTCCTGCAGGAGCTGTCTCATCAGGGTCTGCACTATTTACAAATTAATTGTGCAACCAATGCTCTCCACAGCAGTGATTGCACAGAGAAATAATTGTAGACAGTGAAGATATATGTAATTATACAACAAGGCATGGGTAAAGAAGGAGAAATGTATTTCAGGGTTTCAAGAGAAGGGTTAAAGGTTGAAATAAACATTACAATAACCATCTTAACCCTTTCAGTCATATAAACATGTTTTCATCCGTTTGTAGACAGAGTAGACCTATAGGAGCCATCTTATTATGGTCTGCTCCGTTTGCTAATGGAATTTGAAAGATGTTTCGTTACTTTCTAAAATGGCTACAATAGTCCACCTTCCATATGTCATCATTGCTATGTTGTCCTTGTTTATTCAGTAGGTATTTAAACTTGTTATAAACACAGAACAGGGAAGGGCTTAAGGAATCTACCCTTTTCTTTGATATATAATTTCAAATGCAGTGTCATTATATTCTACCAATATTTCCATCACTTAACATATTGTTTTGTTCTCTATACCAAAATAAGTGCAGTTGCTGTCCAGTTATCATCAAAGACATTAACTATCTATTCCATAAATACACCTTTCCATAAATACGCCAAATAGACCCAAATCAGACAGCTCCTGTATAAGCTATCTGATCTGTGTGTGCTGTTTGCTTATGAAAAGTATAGATATGACTCTATAGTTTCTGCCATGGCCAACCGTGTTCATATGCAATTATGACAATAAATATAATTACTATTCATGACGTCATTAGTTTTACATGGATATTCATGAAGTAAAGTGTTAACTCTTTCAAAGATTAATTGTTAGAGTGGAAAATCCCGCCATGTGTAATTATGGAATCCCTTCAACATGAAAGACCTAAATTTGCTAGATGACGACAAACAGTGTATACCCTGAACTATCTTAACTGGAGCTGTCTCATCTGGGTCTTCACTATTTACAGGTAGGTATATTGACGTGATTAGCAAGCGAAGGGTTAAACCTCTAGTTGCTAATGTCGTATCTGTGATTACATAATTATCTACGAACGAGTTTGGATCGAGATGAGACTCCGAATAACCCGGCAGCACATTAGAATTCAAACTATTTGTTTCCATGGTAATGTAAAACAATTGTGAGGAAATAGAACAAACGAAAAAAATATAGCAGACGACAACCTTTGCAGACGACAGTATTTTGCAGCGAAAGAGTTAAATTAACTTGGAAACTGACGGCTGATGCCATCTCAGGAGATACCAGTGAGACTTTCTGTTGAGAATTTGGCGCAAATCGTATATAGTTGGCCACTGTTGGCCACTATAATCGTCGTTCCTCCATCAAACTCTTTGTTGTTATGTCCTCTCTTTAGACTCGTCCTGAAGAGACCATGCTAACGTGTGAATACAACATGTGCCTCTGATTTACATTAGTGTAATCATGTGTCATACATTCTGTTGCATACTCTCTCTCTCAGTCTCTCTGTCTCTCTGTCTGTCTGTCTCTGTCTGTCTCTGTCTCTCTCTCTGTATGTCTGTCTGTCTGTGTGTGTCTCTCTCTCTGTCTGTCTCTCTCTGTCTGTCTCTCTCTCTCTTTCTATCTCTCTCTGTCTCTCTCTGTCTGTCTGTCTCTCTGTCTGTCTGTCTCTCTGTCTCTCTGTCTGTCTCTGTCTCTGTCTGTCTCTCTCTGTCTGTCTGTCTGTCTGTCTGTCTCTCTCTCTCTCTCCAATAGCATGTGGTAAAAATCCTACATTTTTGCAAAAGGGCGGAAGAAACAAACACATTAATCACAACGCTGATTTTCCGATATAAATATGTGTGAATACGAGTATATCCGCAGCAAATCACTAATCTTTGTAGTTATTCTGGTACTTTGCTTGTTTTTGTGTGTGTCACATGTTTTAGCAAGATACTATGTAGGAATCCCGTTATTTTATCGTTTGTCCTTCAGTATGCCCGTCACGTTTTTTTCATCTCGTTTTTTTTTTCTCGTAACAGTCGTGCCTACAGATCGTTACACCCCTGCACTATGTGCTCCATTGGCCACTTTTAAATTTCTCGTTCGATCATAAGTACCGCAATCAATTTTAGATTACAGTAAAACCTCTCTATAACGACCATTAAATTATGTTAATTAGTTGGTATCTTAGGCAGGTGGTTGCTTAAAGCAAGGTGAAAGTAAAACAGAATGCTCCAATAGGAACGTTCTGTTTTACTTTTACCTTGTTTTAAGCATCTACCTGCTTTTAACACAAAATACTTGATGTAATTTAGTGGCCGTTATAGAAAGGTTTTACTGTATATTATATATTTCATAATCAAACAAGTTTTATAGTGATTAAAAAGATAAACATAAGTTTACTGCTAGCTGTCAACGACTCTCTTCATTATGATCAACTTTCAGTTTGCTTCAATATGCAATATCACTTCCATGCTGAAATCCAACTTATACTATGATTTTGACTGCTAGCTGTCAATGGCTTTTATCATAGTTCGCTGGAATAAAGCAACTGGTATTCGCAAGTTTACCTTTATGGTAGAACTAGTATCATTGTACAGGATATATACGTTCACTGCTATGTAGCTCTCCACGTAAAACTTAAAGTTCAGTGGAATATACAACAACACGAGAGAGAAAGAGAAAGAGAAAGAGAGAGAGAGAGAGAGAGAGAGAGAGAGAGAGAGAGAGAGAGAGAGGTCTCCTACAAGTACTAGAAAAAGGCACAAGGCAACATTGAATGTAAGAGTGACAAAGAGAGAACCGCATTAGAACGGTCAGTGATAATGATATGCACTCATTGCTAGTTGTCAATGGCTTTTATCCGCACTTAATCCTTCTCTTGTTGAATTTTAAAATACATTTCTCCTTCTTTACCCATGCCCTGTTGTATAATTACATATATCTTCACTGTGTACAAGTATTTGGCTGTGCAATCACTGCTGTAGGGTGGACTGGTTGCACAATCAACTTGTAAATAGTGCAGACCCTGATGAGACAGCTCCTGCAGGAGCTGTCTCATCTGGGTCTTCACTATTTACAGGTAGGTATATTGACGTGGGTTAAAACTGAAAGTTGGCTGGAATATAAAACACGCATGTGCTGATATCCTCCATGGTAGAATCAATACCATTGTATATATTAAACAGTTATCATTAACCCATAACCTTTAACTCAGTGAATATTCATGTAAGAAATAATGGCAGTTTGAATATTAATTAGCTGACATTTTAAAATGTCATTTTAACCCATTCACGCATACGCCATTTTTAGACCCAACCACTTTGAATAAATCTACCGAAAAGGAGCATTTACTAGAGAAAATGTACATTTTAGATGTGTGTTGTCTTGAGACCATTGTGATAAATTAATTTTGGTGTCTGATTTGTACAGAGACGCCAATATGAGGAAATGAGTAAATACAGGAAATTATAGCCGTACCAGAATCTGTAGACTTATATACGTCATATATCATTTCATAAGAAGCATAGATCCCGATAAGACTGCTAGGTGCCGCCTGATCCGGGTCGTCTATGTTTGCAAAGGCGTTTAACCTTTATTCATGTAATAAATAAATAATGACATCATGAATATTAATTAGAATAATTGTTATAATAGCACATGGACACAGGAAATATTTTGTCGTGGCAGAAACTGTAGAATCATATCTACATTTCATAAACAAACAGAGCAGATCCTGATCGAACCGCTCCTATAGAACCGTCTAATCGGGGTATGCTCTGTTTGAAAAATCCTAGAAAGGCGTAATTTAAATTGTGGAGAAAAGGTTAACCCATTCCCTCATATTGACGACTTTTGACGACTTTGTGAAACCATTGTGATAAATAGAGCATTTGCTCCTATAGGAGTAATTGCTCTATTTATCACAATGGTTTCAAACCACAAAATTCTAAAATTTTACTTTTTTCTAGTAAATGTTCCTTTTGCGCAGATTCATTCAAAGAGGTTGGGTCTAAAAATAGCATATGGAGGAAAGGGTTAAAAGGGGCGTCTCTATGGAGTAAAAGGTTAAAAAAGAGTTTACCCCAGGCCTAATTAACAATTTAACTCTGACCACACTGTGAAAACAAATTGCTGGAATTTGATAGAATTGCTTCTTTAGTTTCTAAAAATGGCTAAAATGTCCCACCTTCCTTATTTCATTATAACTGTTTTGCCCATGAATATTCAGCAGATATTGAAAATTGTAATGTTTCATTAAACATAGAACAGGGAAATGGTTAACATTATCACGGTTAGGATATTTTTTCCAGAATATCCTCTATTCAACAATTTCGTGTAATACACGGTACAGTTACCTGATAGTAAAACTCACTCCGTATATTCCATACCCAACGCGATCAATGTCTCTGTAACCATTTACAATATGCTACTTGAGTGCCTCTGCCAAATAAGACATATAACAGATATACGCGCTGGATGTGTTGTACATTACATGTATGTACACGTTATCCCTATACTCCATAAATACGCCTTTCTATGCATTTGCCAATAGAGAAGACCCAGATCAGACGGCCCCTGTAGGAGTCTTCTGATCAGGGTCTACCCCGTTTTCTTATGCTATGATTAAGATATGATTCTACAGATTCTGTCAGTTAGTAAGTTAGTTTCTAATATGTATAAGTTTTATGTTTAACCCTTTCGGCGCCACATTTCTAATTGTCGTCTGCAATACAAAGTTTGTTAAAACATTCGGTGCAACAAGGAAATGAGATAAATAAATGCAAATTTCAAAGGAATAAAGCAAATATATAGAAATAGAGATTGAGACAAAAAGTGAAGTCCCTGATTAGACGTCGCCTTGAAAAGGCGGCGTCTGATCTGGGAATGCACTATTTGTCGTGTTGCATTTATGCGACTTCGGCGGAGAAAGGGTTAACTCGGAATAAATTCATGCGCTGATACAAATCACAACTGAAGAAGCAGTTTTGAAGCAATCGGAACATCAGTGCCGATTTTAATAACCCAGCATTTGAGCGATAGTTTTTTTAAAAGCTGTCTAATTCATTGGAGTTATAACCGAATTCTGACTCGTCTGACTGAATTCTTAAACAAAATAATGATATTTTCTGAAAGAGTTTGAAACCTTATATAGTACAGACGAACTGACTTCTATTTCCATATAACGTTATCATCGAAAGTCACAAGTTATCTGTGTGCAAGCGTTCGTGCGTGTGAGTGTGCTGTGCGTATGCGTGCGTGTCTGTGGTACGGTGTGTGAGAGTGTCCGCGTGCATTATGTTTTACTTCCCACCAATAGTATTTTAGTCATATGGAGTCGTTGTGTCTATCCCTTTCCCCAGTTCCCCGGTTTGTCACATAATCACAAATATACTTAGACAAGTGCAAAGAACAACATAACATTAGTATTTTACACTGCATTTCAGAATCCTATAGCATGTAATACAAACCTAATCTGAGAACATACAGGGACGTGACTGAAGAGTAATTACACGCACTCATATTAGGTTAATTGGTTTGATTGGTTCTAATTATTTCACAGTTTTTTTTTCAAAGAAGTCATTATTCTCTAAGATAGTCAATCTGCAAAGAAATTGATCTTCCACAACGGGCACTTTGGGTATCATTTTTTATATTTGTAAAACAGTTGTCTGCCTGCTATCAAAAACATCTGTACTCCAATTAGTGCCTGCCATAATTATCGAACGATCTTAAGAGGTCTAAACTTAACCGTTAACCCATTCCCTCATAGGCTATTTTTAGATCCAATCACTTTGAATAAATCTACCGAAAAGGAGCATTAACTAAAGAAAAGGAACATTTTAGAATTGTGTAGTTTGAAACCATTGTGATAAATAGAGCATTTGCTCATATAGGATAATAATAATAATAATAATCTTTATTTCCTCCAGATCAGGAGAGCATAGAAATATTTCACATACAAACACAGTAAACAAGTACAATCACAAATGTTATTTACAGTACAATGAACACTGAACAAAACATGAATGCGACGATTTACAATGATAATGATGAAAGTGATGATGACTATGAGTGCTGATGACGATGTGCTGTGACTACTGTATAGACGCCATGTGCCATTACTCTGTCGAAACGAAACACAGAGAGACGGCTAACGTCCTTAACCCTTTCCTTACTGAAAATTATTTCAGCATGATTTGATCCGACAGCCACTCCGTTTTATCCAGGACAAACGACTAAGCTGACGGATCAAATCTATGCAATCACATAAACATGCATTGTGCCCTGATCGGACGACTCCTGTTGGAAACGTCTGACCTGAGTTTATTCTGTTTAACAGACATGGACGTATCGTTATGTAAAGGAAAGAGTTAAAACCAACACAAGCTTGACTATAAAGTTAATGCATACAATACTTCCATTGGCAGGAACTACCATACCACGACTACTGTGGATTAGAATAAACATTATATTACCGATTCCGAAGTTTAAACTGAGATATACAACATATACTGACACGTTAATACATTGATTATTTCAGTTAGAACAAATGTTCAGCTTATCTCAAGCAACAAAAAGTGCCCTATTTCCTGTAGCCAAAATGTTGTATATTACAACAAAATGCTCCAACAACTCGTAGACAGGTTGTGTCTAGATCAGAATACAAGAAATGACGTAGTCCAGACAAAAGATGGACCAGTTGCATACGTGGGGTACACGAGATAAGTTTGTGAAATACATCGTTGCCAAAGATACAGTGGATATTACTCCACAATCTGGACCTTGCACAAGCAGTATGCTCACAGAACAGCGCCATGTGAATCGCGAGTTCATCTGTTAATTTGCTGCATCGTTTACAGCGAGAAACAAATGGCCTAGCGAAAAGTAAATGGGTAAATCTCACAGAAGCCTGTGAAAATTCTAGAAAATTACGATCCGATTTACTTAACAACCAGAATTGAATAGGTCTGATCTCCTTACAAGACTGAATAAATAGATACTCCTTGAGTATGCCATCAGATAAAATGCGAGACTGTGCTAAGGACAGTTGCATTATTTTAATGTTATTGTTGACTATTGTCTTCCAAATGGACTTTGAAGGGAAAATTCCAGTCCTATAGTACTTATCAAGGACTTTAAGCAGTCCATATTTGCCACATATTCGATGTATGTCAGGTATGAAACCTGTAATTTTACTGCAAAAATTAAAGTAATAGCAGAGTCTGTGATTGAATAGCTTCTTAACAATACAATCACTGTCCATTCTGCATAACTGTCCGAAAAATATCAATTTCCTTTTATCAATTTCGGCCTCAATTGATAGCATGCATAGAGAGGTTAACACAATATCTGTCCTACTAGATTTTGGCAAGCACTGGATCCACTTTACACAGAAACGGTGAGCAATTTCAAGTGTCAAAATATTATCTTTGCTTAAATCTGACCACAGTTCACAGCCATACAAGGCTTTTGGAAGGACGACGGTCTGATACAGATGTTTTGCCGAAAAAGGGTGGATGCCATTTTCATATACACCACAGTTAACAATGCTTAAAAACGTTTTTCTAAGTTTACTCGCACTTTCTAATACTAACTGTGATAGATCCCCACCAGTACTAAACAGAACACCCAGGTGAGTGTATGAAACGCGTTCACCAACATTGTCATTTCCTAATAACCAAGGCCGGTCATTAATAGATTTGTCCGGGGTTTTCTCATTGTAACTAATACCGCTGATTTCAACGCATTATAATTATACCGGTATGTACAACCATATTCATAACATGTATCCATTAGTTTCTGTAACCCAGCTTTTGATAAAGATAATAAAACCATGTCGTCCGCTGAAGTCGGACAGCTGCAGTTAAGGCCATATACAGATAAACCATTAGAACTGCGTACCAATTTATTCATTAAATCATTTATAAAAATAAGATATAACTGTGGACTGATTACCCCACCCTGTCTGGTACCCTGTAGAATTGGGAACCAGTTGGAAGTATAACCATTACTTCTTACTCTACTCTGCATATTCTGGTATAAGTCATATATTGCCATAAACAGCGGTAACTCAATATTTGTGTTATATAACTTTACCATTAGAGCGTCATGCCAAACTGTATCAAATGCTTGACGAACATCTAGAAAGCACGCATACAGTTTGCTTCCATTCTCATTCACAAAGTTATTACATTCTCTAAAAAGAAAAGACGTCATTAGACAACCCATTCCCTCCCTAAATCCACCTTGAAGATCGTTTACTGTATAACTACATTCCTTCATGCGAGACAGCAAAACAGACTCGTATAACTTCAAAACAACAGATGAAAGTGTGATTGCCCTGTAATTATTGGGATCGTCGTAAGATTTATTCCCGCCTTTATGTAGCACGATAATATCACCTTTCTTCATATCTGTCGGGCAGTAAGAAAACTTTAACATAGCAGTAAACAGTTTAGCGCAAAGACGGTACATAATATTTCCCCCAAACTTGAAATTTTCGTAAAAGCACCCGTCCGGCCCACTTGCTTTGTTACTCTTAGCCTTATCGCATACCATTTTAACTTCGTCAATCGAAATAGATACATCACTATCATCAAAATTAACGTTAGAAATAAAATCCTTGATCCTATCCAGTTCTCTGCTAACTTGCATCTTGTAAGACTCGTTAAAAACATCACTTTCAGAAGGCGTGTACAGTTGCCTAAAATATTGCGCCCAGTTATCATTTATCAAACAGGGTTCCCTGTACGTGACGTCGTTAAAAATTAATTCATTCCCTACAGCAGACCGAGATCTAGTGCGACGCCGCTTTATATATTTCCAAAAACGTTTCGAGTCTACTTCGGCGCACCTGTCTATTTCTTCATGGAATTTAGAAATATATTGCAATACCTTCCTACGGTGAATTTTCCTTAGTTCGCGTTTGGCATCCTTGTACTCTACATAAGTTACATGCTTATTACCACGTGGTTTACCACTGAGAATCCACTGTCGCCGCTTTACCTTTGACAACTTAGATGCAGCCTTTAGCTCATCGTCCCAGTACGGCTTTAAAAAATGTCTGAACTTTGACTTCGGGAAGCATGCTTCATTAGCATCATTAACAAGAGAAACAACAAAGCGGTACAAGTCATCAATTTGAGGTTTACACAGTATGTCTTTATCAAACTCAGCAGTGCACTGTCTATTTGTAAGCAGATATGACTGATAATTATCAATGTGCTGTCGAGTAACCTTTGACCAATTTATCCGTGAACAGTCATTATTTACAGGAGGCTCAAAGTTAAGTATGGGCACACTAACGGTGCATGTTACCGGACGGTGACTGGACACATTCAAAGCATTATCACTCGGTATCCTGCAATTCAGAAACATATCGATTTTCTCACTCGGCACTAGCACGTGATCAATTGTCGACCCCACGTTGCCATTATAATTAAAATTAGTGCTTACATTACCTAAAACAGTGACATTTAGAGACACAAAATTATTCCTTCCTAACATTTCAGAAAAATACGAACTCCGTTTGGTGTTACTGTTGACATTTGCATTCATGTCTCCCATAACAAGAACAAAACCTTTCTGGCTGTAACTAAATATTAAGTTTTCTACCGTATCTATATATCTCCTGAATACATCTATCCCATGATTTGTACATGGCATATAAACTTGAAATATATAGAAAATATTTACAGGGTTAATTTGAAACTGAATGCCAATGACTCGATCGTCATCAAGTTCAAGTGGGGTGATCATATTATCTAACGCACGTTTCCATAGTATGCACACCCCACCTTTACCAACTTTCCTCTTACTAGGTAACGATAAACTGCTATCCGAAACTGCATGACAGCGATACATGTTATCTATTGAATCCAAAAAGTGTAGATTATGTTCGTTCAACCAGTGTTCTGAGATACCACAAATATCAATGCTATAACTATTTAGAACGTCACACAGATACGATGAACTGGACATAATGCCAGTAGCATTCCATGTCATAAGATTAATATTCATACAAATATAAATTTCGGTTTATACTGGAGAAATTTCCACCTATACATATATAACTGCAACTAATACACTCTGAATGGAACAAGTGATTGAAGCCACAACGAGGCTGTAACTGCGTAACGTCCGAATGTACCATCAAACGGAAGGCAGGAGACAAACATATGTCATAATAGCACAGTTTAGATCCTGATCGAGCAATGTTCAACGAGCCACTTGATCTGGATCTACACCGATCGCCTAGCAATTGGCAACAGAAAACAACCAAATATATAGAGTTGTTCAAACAATTTAGACAAATGACAATAAACATGCTGCACGTGTTGCCTGTACTGCTCTCAAACAAAATGAGAACTGAGCTAACAACACACAGTGGGTCGCTTAATCCGACCCCACACGCAATATCAAACCAATCTACATTCAGCGTAGAAAAACGCATTGCATAACAAATTACATTTAAGTACATAACTATCCCACTTTTGCAACCACCAGCTATGCCTTTGGCACACCGTGCAGAACCCGATCGATCAGTGTCGCATCGACCAAGTGGTCTGGATCCACACGGACTACCAAGCCCGCCTGTATGCAGTACCGCCAAACATACCGAACAACAAATCGTATGCAAGTACATACCACTTTGATTTGTGCAGCCAGAAACTAAGACGTGGGTACACAGTGGAGATCCTGACCATACAGTGTCCCACGGGTCACGTGGTCTGGATCCACACGGACTACCAAACCGGACTGCATGCAGTATCGAGAAACATATTGAGTAATAAATTACATCTAAATACATATCACTTTGATCTGTGCAATCAGAAACCATAATGCGAGTACACAGTGCATATCCCGATCGAGCAATACCGGTATCACACAGGTCACGTGGTCTGGACCCACACCAACTACTTGCATACAGTGCAGCAAAAAACATCAAGTGACAAATTACATACAGGTGCATGTCGCTTTGATTTCCGAAATCAACATCTATGCCGTGGATATACAGTGTGGATCCTGATCGATTAAGATACCTGTATAAGAGTTATAAATTTGAGCAAAATATATCCATCAATAACATCAACCCTTTCCCTGATGAATATTCATGTAGGAAATAATGACGTCATGAATATTAATAAGATTTTTTTTTTATAATGGCATATGAACACATGACATTTTGGCTCAGGCAGAAGCTTTATAATCAGATATATATTACACACCAAGCAAACAGAGCAGACCCTGATCAAACGGCTCCTATAGGAGCCGTCTGATCATGGTCTACTCTGTTAGCAGAAGTGCGAAAATGCGATTACATAAGGGAAAGGGTTAAATACTAATTTTCTTCTGAGTAAATGTCTAATGGAGTATGCACAGCTGAGACGGAATATGGTGTCTAATCGAGTTTAAATCTTCAACGAAATCGTTCCAGACTTACATTAAAACCTCTCAATAACGACCACTAAATTACAACAAGTATTTTGTGTTAAAGGCAGGTGACTGCTTAAAGCAAGGTGAAAGTAAAACAGAACGCTCCTATAGGAACATAAAGCAAGGTGAAAATAAAACAGAACGCTCCTATAGGAGCGTTCTGTTTTATTTTCACATTGCTTTAAGCAGCCACCTGCCCTAAATGCCAACTATTTAACACAATTTAGTGGCAGAGTGGTGCTACTGTAGTTCAATGACATATGCAACATACCGCATTCACATCTTAACAAAGCCCTTCCTTATTCTGTCTGATAGAAATTGTTTTCTAGTTCCGATGGAGATTTCTTCAGTCTTTTCTTAAACACGAACAAGTCCTTAAACCTATTCTCACATATTGACGCCTTTTGACGCCTTTGTAAAAGTCAATTTCTGAAACCATTGTGATAGAGCATTTACTCCATAGGAGCAAATGCTCTATTAATCACACTGGTTTCAAAACTACACAATTTCAAAAAAGTTCCTTCTCTCTAGAAAAATGCTCGTTTTCGGTAGATTTATTTATAAGAGGTTGGGTCTAAAAATAGTCTAGGAGGGAATGGGTTAACACTTGCTGTAAAACAAACTGTCAGCTCAAATTTGGATCAGGCGTAAATCTGATTTTTTCCGATTCGACCGAGCCTTTTTAAAGTATTAACCAAGTATCAAACAGTTTGGATCCTGATTGCGCGCTGAGTTACTCGGTGTCTCATCAAGATTTAACTCATTCTCTCCTAGGCTATTTTAGACCCAATCTTTTTAATTAATCTACCGAAAAGGAGCATTAACTATAGAAAAGGAGAGTTTTAGAATTGTGTAGTAATGAAACCATTATGATAAATAGAGCATTTGATCCATAGGAGCAAATGCTCTATTTATCACAATGGATTCACAATGTGAATTTCATAGAGGCGCAAAATATGCGTCACTGGGGGGGGGGGGGTAATGTGTTAAGCTGCTTGCAAGCACAAGTCAGGTCAGGTAACGGGACAAGGGGTAAGAGTGTCAAAATAGTGTGGACCCAGATTAGATGCCGAGTTAAACGGCGTCTCAATCACAATTGTACGCGTTTAAGGCTAAAGGTAAGATGGCATAGAATATTCGATTGGGGATTTACACGAACAACGAACAGCTCGCATTATTGATGTGGTTATTATGAGCCTATATATCAAGAGGCTAATGTAAACGACTCCTTGCCAAAAAACGCCAAGCTGCTTCTCCCTTGACATGTTATTAGTTGAGTTACGTATTTCATGTACAATGATCTTTTGCATATATTTGCAAATGGAAACAATTACCAAGGGCTTTAAGTATGACACACTCTCGCCGTAATACTAATTCTTGCATAAAGACATAAGCAATATTTGTTCCAACAATGTGTACCATCCTTTGCCCGCTAAATTACTTTCTAAACGAATAAAATGTATTAACCATTCCGGTTTTTATTGCATAAGTGTTACAAATTAACAAATGCTGAGTTTCTGTATATACATGTACCCTTTGAATAAAGACTTTATCAAATAATATACACCGATTATGATCAATAGTTTTAGTTCTATAGTATACAAGTATTTATTTATAATGCATTAAATCAATGTCGAAAAAAGGTACATTTTAACTTTGATACTTCGAACTACGGGTCTAATTTCTAATCTGAACAATTGGTCACGTTCACAGCTTAATGCAGGTCTAAAGTAATGCTGAAAGCTCCTGTAGGAGCGTTCAGCATTACGTACGATCTGCATTAAGCTGTCATGTGTGTTGCTAGATATGTTCAGTGATACATTATAGAACAATTCTGTATTGTATTTTTTTGAAGGACCGAACTTTTACTTCGAGTTATCACGAAGTTCGAGTTATCCGAGTTCGAGATATTGAAGTTCAACTGTATGTGTTCCTGATTAACCCTTTCCATGTTCTATGCTTATTACAAATTCCCATACCTATTGAATATTCATGAACAATGTAGTTATAATGAAATTTGGAGAGTGGAACAATGTAGCCATTTTAGAAAGTAAAGAAAGGGATCTTTCAAATTTCATCAGCAAACAGAGCAGACCCTGATCAGACGGCTCCTCTAGGAGCCGTCTGATCTGGGTCTACTCTGTTTGCAAATGCGTGAAAGCACGTTTACATGGGGGAAAGGGTTAAAGCAGATGTTGCTATAAAATATAATTCATACGATTTGTTCACGTTTCGTTATGTTTTAATTTAGTACGCTACAACAGAGGTATATGCGTTCAATCAGTGAATGTACGTTAACATTATCTACACTTTGCTTAACTGGTCCTGTCAAAACGTGTCGAAAACATGTCCATATTCTGCATGCAAGCAGAGGTATTTGAATCATACAAACAGACATAAATGCAACGCATTTAACTCTTTTACACCCATAAACTATAAACCAAACTTATCCAAATGAAATGAACTCATACATATTGCATGTAACGGTTCTTACAAAATGTATATGCTTGTGAACACCTTTGGCAATGCTTGATATATCAAACAGTGCAGAACTTGGTCACAGGGCTTCTACAAGAACTCACTGATCTGTGCCTACACTGTTTCCAATGTCCCATTTATGGGCTCGCGGGGTATTATGAAATAACCGAAGAAGCTCTAGCCATACGGGCAGGTAAATTCAAAATAAGACAGACTGGTATCATTATGTAAGGTAAATATAAGCAATTCAAATGTACCAAAACAACACTAATCACCATGTTTATGCGATGCTTTAGCGAAGTATTCTGCATCGGGTACACTTCGTATTATCTTATTTGCAAGAAAGAAATAAAGAAAGAACAGACGGTTTATAAATACAGATAATGTATCTGTATACAAACTTGTATGAAGATCACTTGCGTAACGGTGATAAACGCTATGTGAAATCATGACATAAATTGATGTTTTATAATAGTACGGTAAAACCTCTCTATAACGGCCGCTAAATTACAGTAAAACCTCTCTATAACGGCCACTAAATTACTTCAAGTATTTTATGTTAAAGACAGGTGGCTGCTTAAACCAAAATGAAAGTAAAACAGAACGCTCCTATAGGAGCGTTCTGTTTTACTTTCACCTTGCTTTAAGCGGCCACCTGTCCTTAATACCAAATAATTAACAAACTTTAGTGGCCGTTATAGAGAGGTTTTACTGTATATAAACGCATGACGGTCGCTCTGTTTTAGGGATATCACCTTTCACTCGAATTATTTTCCAACCATGCAAATACGCAATGTGCTGTCTGTGGTGTTGCATCATCTTGTTGGAACTATATCTCCTTTAGTTGTATGCCTTTACGAAGCTGGCAGGATTTTTTTGCTTCAACATCTACAAATATATTGTTCCATTGATGGTTTCAGCATCACAATTGCTGTCTTCAAAGAAAAAAGGTCCAGTTATTTACACCGATTGCACCCAGAACAGTCAACACTTAAACCTTTGCAATATGGGTTGCTTTTTCTGCTTTTAGCTTACCAATAGCGATGGTTTTGCTTAGTCATTTGTGGGTCTAAATAGAAGAGTGATTCATCACTAAACCATATCTTATTTACAATGGCTCCATTGTCTGACATCCAAGTTGCAAAGTCAAACAAGAGTGTCCTTTAGGTGTTGAAGTGTGATAATGTACTATGACGATTGTAAGTTTCAGGTCAAAACGTAAAGTTCTATTTACCCTTGAAAAACTACAGCCCTTGGTAACATCTGATGGCAATCTTCGTACTAACCTTTGTGGCGATGAGTCCTTGATTACGTCTTTACTTTCTTCAACATGTTTTGGGCTCCGCGCTGTCCGGGGATGGCCCTGGTTGTTGCATATTTGAACAAGTACTGATCCAATTGTTTCAAACTTCTGTATAACTGTGTTCACTTGCATTACCTTGATTGGGTTTTCATTTGAATACATTTCTTATGCTGTTCACTGGATAATTCCATTTTGGAAATACATCTAACGTTTGATGACATCAAAAATAAAAATGACGTCATGGTCTCAACACTTTCCTGTTCAAAACATATATAGATAAAACGCCATTATCTCGTCTTTTAAATGATGTATTGAATGTTAACAAATTTAATATTATATATGATTTTATTTGTTTTGAAAATATAACATATATCATGAATCAACCTGTATGTAAATGGAAGACATTCGAACAAGAACATGGAAAACAAGAAGCCATATCAATTGCAAGGTATTTGCAATTGTTATACTGTGTTACGTGCTATCAGACATATGGTAAGATTAATCTGAATTGACTTTTATCGATCGTTTCACATAAACACGGCAAATAAACATTAGCCTTCGGTAGACTACTGCCTCAGGTTGTCCACACTGTGTCTAATAGACAGCCATTTGTGTTTCTGTAAACTAATTAATTATTCTGGCCCAAACTAAAATGATTATCCCCAATCTGGCCTAGTAAGTTAAAAGCGGAACAGAACAATTTGCTCCTGCTTTTTACCAACTGCACTATTTCCATGACGATGTATATATCAATCCCTATATAGTCCCGATTCAAACAATGGAACTTCGACAAATGTTGCAGACCACGATTATGGGCTTGAATGATGAGTCATTTCATCGGAATCTGCACTATTTGCTGAACTAATCGACGGTAATGGTTTACACAAGCATTAACACATTACCTCATAGGCTATTTTTAGATAAAACCTCTTTGCATAAGTCTACCGAAAAGGAGCATCAACTAGAGAAAAGGAAACTTTTAGAATTTTGTAGTTTGAAACCATTGTGATAAATAGAGCATTTGCTCATATAGGAGCAAATGCTCTATTTATCACAATGGTTTCGCAAAGTGACTTTTACAGAGTCGTCAAAAGTCGTCAATATGAGGGAAAGGATTAAAGATTGTTGGCAGTACCCTCTCAAATGAATAATTGGTCAGATTCTCCAATCTCAGTGTTGTTATACTTGTTGGTTCTTCGGGATCATTAGGTTTGATGTTATTAATTTTGAAAATTTAATACCGCTTAAGGCGGTGCCAGGAGAGTGAGTAGTGTTGCACTTTTTATAACTGCTCATGAACAAACTCAATAAAACCGAGACTGCAATTTTCTCTTTTTGCATTACTTCTTTCGCTTTCGAATGATCTCCTACTTTCAGAACTTATGTAATTCACAACAGCAGGTG
Source organism: Azorinus chamasolen (assembly GCA_963576725.1). NCBI lineage: Eukaryota > Metazoa > Mollusca > Bivalvia > Cardiida > Solecurtidae > Azorinus > Azorinus chamasolen. Next base: position 30,543,830 of record OY755236.1, read on the forward strand.
TTAAGTGTTTGTGTGGCGGCCGTAAAACGTCGCACCTTATTTCTTCTAAGTGTTGTTGTTATATTTTCAGGTTCTTCGAGGGATCATTAGTTTCGGTGTTATTAGTAATGAAAATTGAATACAGCTTAAGTCGGTGCTAGGGTGCGTAAGTAGTGTCGCACTTTCAATAACTGCTCATAAACGGACTCAATAAAACAAACTCTGCAAGTTTTTCTTTTTGCATTGCTGCTTTTGCTTTCGAAGGATATCCTACTTTAAAAAGTATTTTTAAGAAGTTTTTTTCAGAAGTTTTGTTTGAAATGCAACTACCGAATGATAAGGTAAAATGATTCACCTCCCTTCAGAATTTAAATAGGACCCCATAATTTGGTAATTCATATATTAATGAATTAAACTCCAAAACACTCACCGAGTACATTTTTGTTCGTGTTATGACCTAAAGCTCGATATTTTTTTATTCCACCATTTCATAATTTTGGCAAGGTCACAAAAATGGGAAGTGAGAAAAACAGTCCTACAGGGGGCCCAACACACAAAAGGGCCCTGTACCCAAAACAACACCAAGCAAGAAATAGCAAAATAGCAAGAATAAACGTGACGAAACGCACAAAAAGACATAAAGCACTTACCATGTACAAAAAAGTTGACCCTAGGGCGAAAGCAGGAGAACCTCTTTGGAACGGCCAGTAGCCAACACAATGCTATTGGCGGCTTAAATCAGGGTCCATGCTTATACAACTTTTAGTTGAGTCTGAGTTCGTTCTCAAGTTTTTGATTGGTCAGATTTGAGCCTTTGGCTTGAAAACTCAAATCTGACCAATCAAAAGCTTGAGAACTCAAATGGGCACCCAACATCACGCTTATCCCACCTTCACCGAAGTCAAAATGTAAAGTAAAATATCCCCCACCGACAAGATGTGAAATATCATATGCACCAGATGTTATGTCACATGTGTGATTTACCTAATATTTAACATGTTTGTGTTAGAAATAGGCAACTGTACGAGCGTACTGAAACATCAAAAATTATTCTAAGAAATAATGCCAAGATATTCCAATTATAAATGCTTCCCACAACAATGGCAAAATGACAAGTAATGATTACAAAACAAATACTTTTTAAATAAGCACGAAATAATTAATCGAAGTTAACAACATTCATACTCATATAGAAGCAACCATTTACAAATGTTTGCTATCATTGGTATCACCGCTAAACGTTTATAAAAGGTTTCAGTGAAATGTTATTTCTCATAACAGAAGCTCTAACCGATGGCCAGACAGTATAAAAGAGAGCATTAAGAGTAATTTCGTTTGAAATATTTACCAGCCGAATTGTAATTTGTTTTCAATTTGTGTTCCAATTCTCGTCAATAACGAACAGTCTAAAACATAAAGTGATCGCAAAAATTTCATTACAACCATAAAACTGAATATCTAATCTAATAACAGTCTACAGACAGATGAGACTGTCATGGCTAATTTAAAATGCATAGAAAGATACATCTCAAAGTAACCTATAATACTCTACTTTTGATTTATAAATGCCAATATATCGCACAACCTTGTCTTTCTACTTTTTCAAAGTTAAAACGTGCCACGCTTAAATGAATATCTTTAAGAATATTGTAACATGACAAACAGTGCAGCCCTGTTGAGAGGGCTCATCTGGAAGCCTCTGGTCTGGGCGTACATGGTTTGCAATGGACATTAAAGACTAAAACAATCACCAAACTGTCAGTCTACTGCAGTTAGTGGTGATCGATTCGCAAGACATGTGTATCATTGCTGTAACATACGGTTTAGTAATTGTTACATATAATCCAAAAGCTTATCCAGTTTAAATGAAACAAAATTTTATTACCTAAATGGACATTTGTTTCAACGTGCGTTTAAATTTTTTCCTTTTCGTTTAACCCATTTCCTCATATTTACGACTTTTGACGACTCTGTAAAAGTCAAATCGTGAAACCCTTGTGATAAATAGAGCATTTGCTCCTATAGGAGCATATGCAAATGCTCTATTTATCACAATGGTTTCAAACTAAAATATTCTAAAAGTTTCCTTTTCTCTAGTTAATGCTCCTTTTCAGTAGATTTATTCAAAGAGGTTGTATCTAAAAAATAACCTATGAGGTAATGGGTTAATATAACGCGACACTGAATAGTACACGTTTAACCCTTTGAATATGGGCCATGAATGAATTGCCATTTGCAAACCATGTTGACCCAGATAAGAGGGTTGCTGTATGAGCCCTCTGACCAGTGATTATTTTGTGTGTCATTGAACATCTTCCAGCAAATTATACCATCACTTACTGCAGCTCCAAATAAGATGCGTAAATTCAAAAAATTTCAAGAATACAGAACCATTCCAAGCGTTAGTACCTAAAGAGAATCAGGCATTCATATTGTCCGTGTTCTCATCTTGGTGGCCATTGGCATTATACGTCAATTAAGATGTGCCGATAAAACAGCATGTGCTACGAATTGATAGCTGTTTTATCGTTTCATGCCAATCATAGTCACAAATACAGTAAAACCTCGATTATCCGAACACTAAAATACGTATTATTATCGATCTTTAAGACAGGTGGGAGCTTAATGCATGGTGAAAGTCATGCAGAAAGCTCCTCTAGGAGCTTTCTGCATGACTTTCATCATGCATTAAGCAGCCACCAGCCTAAAAGGGTCTAAATTCGTTTATAACGAAAATTCGAATAATCGAGGTTTTACTGTAATTGTTGGAAAAACTCAACAAATAACCCATTGTAATCGTCAACACAGTGATAATAAAAATCAGGAAAGTGATAGCTGGTTGATGACAATAAGGGTGATATCAGGAAGATGTTTTGTGTTGTGGTATTACACGCTTGACATCTAGTATATCAGATCAAACACCAATGCACCGTCTTAAATGGTTTCTGAAATGTTCGAGTCTCGCCAGCTACGCAATAGTAAGCATAGATCTACAGTAAGGGAGGATTTACTGTGGAGATAAAAACCACCCGAGCATGATTCTAAATTATAAATGTCGTAACTATAGCTTGCACTGTTGTTTTAATTTGATAAAACTGAAAAGGTCTAAGGTTATTTGAATTTGAAATATTATTTAGATTTGTTTTTATTCCTGATCTTTTTTTATTATATTGCTAGCCTTGAGATATGAAGTCATATCCAAAGGGATATGCGTTTCCCAAACAACTACATTTACTTTAATTTGCATTTTGAATCTGATTTATTCCACCGATGCCGTATTTCCGTAGGTCATTTACACTCCACAACATGGTACACGTTATGTCTTCCAATACTATCGTCTGCTTCAGGTTCTAACAAGAGCCGCATGCGGCGCCAACGCTCGTCTGATTTGGTACCTGTCCAGCTAAATTAAAACAATTTGAAAACGATAAAGGGTCATAACTCTACAAATTTGAAATCAAGAGTTATGGTTCTTATGTAGGGGCCTTCCCCTCAATGGGATCTATTAAATAATGAAGTTTCATGTAGATACCTCTTATACTTTTCGAGTAATGAGCTACATTAAGTGTTTGCAGGCGGACGTTGACGACGACTACGACCCAGTGATCACAATAGCTCAACTTTTCTTCGAAACAAACGAGCTTAAAATGAGTTGCATTACAATTTGTAAAAGCAAAAACAGAAATCAGAATGACAGATAGTTTGAATTCTTACGTCACACCGAGTTTACTCATCGACATATCTCGATTAACATAGGTTTACATAGGGTATGACACATTCACCCATGATCGCGATAGAAATACAGTTTAACCTCGATGATTCGAAAATACAGCAAAACCTCGTTTATTCGAAATTTAGTATAGAAGAATTTAGACCCTTTAGGTGGGTTGCTGCTTAATGCAGGGTGAAAGTCAGGCAGAAAGTTCCTAGAAGAGCTTTCTGCATGACTTTCAACATACATTAAGCTACCACTTGTATTAAAGATCGATACTGATACGTATGTTAGTGTTCGAATAAGCGAGATTTTACAATAATAACATAATAATGAAAGCATCCGTCGCTTGATACTATAGAATAGCTCCATTCAGTTAATAATAATACACATCTCTTTCAGATAAAACAATTAACATATTCTCTTAATTAATAATAATGAACAATTTATTTCAATTAATACTAACGAACAGTTTCCGTCAATTGGAGTGTAAACTTTCATAACTCAGAAGAATAGGCTTACTTTCTTGGAATTTTCGACTGTCTTCTTCAGTTAAGTGAATGCCGATCAAGCGAATCACGTGACGTAGTCACCCTACACAACTGTGAAAAACAAACTAATTGCCAAATTGCAGGTACTAAAGAACAATGAACAAATCAATGAAAAAGACTCTATCCTACTTCGAAATCGGTACCAAAACTATATGGACTTCCCAAAAATGCCCCCACAACGTCCCATTGTCTCCAGTGTCTGATGTGTTTTGCATCCGACTGCAAAGTATCTTGTCACTGTCATCGGCCCACTAGAGGGGAACACAACATATATGTAACAGTGTAGACTTTGTACAAATTACCAAAGGATTGGAAGTGCTACCATCAAATGAACAAATGGCATAATAATTATGATGTATCTGTCCTGTTTACGAGCATTCAAACAGACAAAGCCATGATTGTTATTAGAAAGACTAGAACAGGACAACAACTTGAGTGATAGAACAGGAATGACAGTTGACAACATCTGCGACCTTCTACATATGTGTCTCAACAGCACTTATTTTGTATATAACGGTCAGTTTAACCAACAGAAACAAGGGCCAGCCATGGTGTTACCCGTTTCACTGATAGTTACCAACATGTACATGGAACATTTTGAAAAGGAGGCACTAGACACCGTCTATGTGGTTCAGGTATGTGGACGACACTATTACAAAGCTTCATGAATACCAAATCGAGAAATTCTCCGAGCTCCTGAGCAACACTGATAAGAACATCAAATGCACTTCAGAGAGTGACGAGGGTGGACAGATTCCCTTTCTGGACACCTGTGTACATGTGGAGGATGACGGTTCCACCAAAGAAGTAACTGTCTACCGTAAACCAAACCATACGGACCTATACTTGAACTTTAATTCTAATCACCACTTAGAACACACGCGTACCGATGTGCGGAACCTGTTTCATTGGGCAGACATTGATAAGAAAACTGAGCGGGAACATGTTAAGACAGCTTTGAGGGCAAATGGTTATCCGGAATGGATGTTCTCAATTCCAAACAAAACCAAAAGGAAAGAAAGAAAAGGAAGTGAACAAAGACACCAAAAGGAAAACGATCTTACATAGGCATGCCATATGTAAGAGGAGTGTCTGAGGTTTTGCACAGAACATTAAAACCACATGAGGTGAATATGTACAACCGACCTTTTAATTAAATCCCGTCCCAAGTCACCCATGTAAAATACACAACAGACAAGTTGAAAAAAGTGCGGCTTGGTGTAACACATAAAATGTGAGAATTGTAACAAAGACTATGTGAGAGAAACTGGCATATCTTTACAAATTAGAATTTAAGAACACACAGACAGATCCAACTCGGCTTTACACGAACATTGCAACCAACCAGGACACCACATTAAACCTGAGAACACCAAAGTTATAACCTCCGAAGATCTACATATCAAGCGACGAGTCAAGGAGGCGATAGCCATAAACCAACGCAGGCCATAACTTAACCATGACGAGGGATTGGAGCTTCCAGCGATGCACGGGCCTCTTCAGGTGTCACATTACCTGGCTACGTCATATGATACCGCTTGATCGGTATTCACTAAGCTGAGGAAGACTGCGATACAGTGGAAAATTCCAAGAAAACCCTATGCTGCTGAGATATAAACTTTTACACTTCAAGTTTCTATCAGTTAATTATAATGAACGAGTGCTTTCAAATAATACTAATCAAGAGCTTCTGTCAGTTATTAATAATTACTAGTGTCTTTCAGTTAATAATAACTAACATCTTATATCAGTTGATAACAATGAAGGGTTTCTTTCAGTCAATGCGAATGAAAATCTTCTTACAGTAAATAATAACTTATTTCCGTTAATGAACAGCTTCTTACATGTCATTGACTTTCACATTACAAACCAATTAAGAATGAATGAGTATAATTCATATCGACATGTATGTAAAATACTTATCCATGGTGACCGAAAGCAATGTTGATACACAAAGGAAAATTCGCAGAATAATTATTTAATAAAAGTCTACTTTGTCACCTATTTGGGCTGGGCATATAAAGTCATGAAGACCAGTGTTTCAATTTTGCTTTCTTTGCTTTACTCAACAGTGTCGTTCCAACTAGTATTATAAATAAAAAATACTTGCACCTATACGAATCCTTTTACAAATATGTGTGGTGGAAATAACACTAGTTAGCGTTTCTCCATTTAGTTCTATCTCCAACTATTACCCAAGCCTTTAATTCACATATTGGCTAGGATTGTCACGCGTAAGGGATTTTTTTTGTAACCCTATTATTCCCAAAGTTCTCCATTAAGACCGTAATATCTGAAAAGTAATTTCGAATGGTATTTGACGAACGCTTAACCTTTTGAATGCAGGAAACGAGTGTACTGACAATTGCAAATAATGTAGACCCAGATCAGAGGGCTTCTAGATGAGACCACTGGTCACGGTCGGCACTGTTTGTCGTTCACAGTCATCTAGTGAAGTATAGCTCTTCATGTCGAATGGAATATTACTTAACAGTAGTTAACTTGAAAAGGATTAACCCTTTACCTCATATGCTATTTTTAGGTACAACCTCTTTGAATAAATCTACCGAAAAAGGAGCATTAACTAGAGGTTTGTTTTTGTCACAAAAACAGATGTCTCCCCCTCCCATCCTCTTTCCAATACACAAGTGTAATGTCTGTAACTCCAAACTTATCAGGGTCGAATGTTTAAGTCATCAGGGACAATAACTCCAACATTGTCAGGGGGAGACAATTCAAAAGCCCAGGTACACAAAAACACATGCTAGTCAACATTCTTGTGAAGTTTGGTGACTCTAGAACTAGTGGTTTCAGAGATACATGTGACACAAAGTAAAGTTTCTCTTATTTAAGTCATAAGGGGCAGTAACTCCAAATTCATCAGGGGGAGACAATTAAAAACCCCAGATGCACAACAACTCATGCTGGTGAACATTCCTGTGAAGTTCGGTGACTCTAGCCCTACTGGTTTCAGAGATACGTGCAGCACAAAGTTTCTCTAATTTTAAGTTAACATATCAGGAGCAGTAACTCAAGAATTATCAGGGGGAGAAAATTAAAAAAAAAACCAGGTGCACAACAACTCATGCTGGTGAACATTCCTGTGAAGTTTAGTGACTCTAGCCCTAGTGGTTTTAAAGATATGCATGACACAATGTTTCTCTAATTTTAAGTGATCATATCAAAGGCAATAACTCCAAAGTTATCAAGGGAAGACAATTCAAAAATCCCAGTTGTACAACAACTCATGCTGGTCGACATTCCTGTGAAGTTTGGTGACTCTAGCCCTAGTGGTTTCAGAGATCTGCACGACACTAAGTAAAGTTTGTCTAATTTTAAGTCATCAGGGGCAGTAACTCCAAAGTTAACAGGGGGAGACAATTAAAAAAACACAAGATCAAAACAACTAATGCTTGTGAACAATCCTGTGAAGTTTGGCGACTCTAGCCCTACTGGTTTCAGAGATACGCGCGACACAAAGTTTGTATAAATTAAAGTATTCATATCAGGGGCAATAACTCAAGAATTATCAGGGGGAGAAAATTCAAAAACCATAGGTGCACAACAACTCATGCTGGTGAACATTCCAGTGAAGTTTGGTGACTCTAGTGCCAGCGGTTTCAGAGATACGCGCGACACAAAGTTTTTCTAATTTTAAGTAATCAGGGGCAAAAACTCCAAAATTATCAGGGGGAGACAATTCAAAAAACCCAGGTGCACAACAACTCATGCTGGTGAACATTCCTGTGAAGTTTGGTGACTCTATCCCAACTGGTTTCAGAGATACGCACGACACAAGTTTGTGACGGACAGACAGACGGACGGACGGACAGACGGACGGACGGACGGACGGACAGACAGACAACTCTGGCTAAAACAATATATCTCCCCATAAATGGGGGAGACATAACTAGAGAAAAGGAAAATTTTAGAATTTTGTAGTTTGAAACCATTGTGATAAATAGAGCATTTGCTCCTATAGGAGCAAATGCTCTATTTATCACAATGGTTTCACAAAGTGACTTTTACAGAGACATCAAACGTCGTCAATATGAAGGAATGGGTTAAGGAAGTTAATTTACAAGAAGATTTTATGGATCTGAGCGTAACACGGCATTATTACACCAACCCGGCAGGCAAATATGGTAAGCATCGCGTCATCCTGTCACACGTGCTCTCACCATAAATCAGTGTACAGACAGTTGCACATTTTGCGTCATAGGAATTTACATAATGTATTATGTCGCAGACACGATCAATGGTGCTTTTTTATTCATAACAGGCAAGTCGCTGCTGAGTTCGATTGACAAGCTGTTGTTAACTTCCCTCAACAAAATAATAACTTAATAAAAGAATACAGCAATAGGGAATATATACTCGGCTTGATCGTGTGTTTGTGTATTCTTACATGTAGATATATAAGTCGTTAGCTGACTGTATTTAGGTCAGGTTTTTACAGCATATTTGAATATAATAGGTAAATCAGAATAAACATTAAATAAGAATAATCATTACTAAATTCTCGCAATCGAATTTGAAATGTATAATGTATAAAGGGTGGATTTGATTGGTCGTTCGTTTGCCGTCGATATCGATCCATATAACCTTTTTTCTAGTTTTTCTTTTTTTTCATGGCATGCACAGTAAGACCTCTCTAAACCGGACATAAAATTTAGTATAAATATTGGTCTTGGAGACAGGTGGCAGCTTAATGCATGGTGAAAGTCATTCAGAAAGCTCCTCTAGGAACCCTGCATTAAGCAGCCACCTGCATAAAAGTATCTAAATTCTTTTGTACTGGAATTCCGGTTTAGAGAGGTTTTACTGTAACTGAACAGATATGATATGATGAACAGTTATGTGTGAGATAATAGATTGTGACAAATGTTCCCTGTCTGGGTAAATTTAGTCTATTGCCGTCCATATTGGAATTGGCAGTTTCTTTGTGGAGCGAACTAGTTCGTTGCATGTTCCTAAATTTCTTAATTAACTAAAACGTGATTGACATGTTGAGACGTGACATAATCATTTACCTGACTAGCAACAAAATGACTGACTGGTGATTGTAGTGAAGTTTTGCTATCTTGTTTAAGGGTGTGAAACCATTACTAGAAAGAGTATATATAGATATAGTTTCTATAGAGAGGTATTACGGAGGTATGCGTAATTTTCACTGTCATGTCTAGTTTAAAGAAAATTTATATGAAGGTCTTATATACTTTCATATATACTTACATTTAACCCACCAAAACAGAATCGGCTGCACATATAAATTAAGAACACGTATTACAGTCCTGATATACGTAACCAAGCCAAGTGAGGTTTCATTACTTTGAACACAAGCCGTCATTAAGCCACTGTGTAATACTTTATGATAGCTCCCCTATAAATATTGCAATTGCGTAACTCGCTGTCTAACCAGGATATCAGATGCTTGACACTTTCTCATTATTAATTCAAACGATTTAATGCCCATAGATAATCAGCAATCACTTTAATTACACATTGCCCGTGTTCTTATCATGTTGACATTGTCATCTTACGTCATTGAATATATGCCGATGAAAGAGCTTATACCACGTATTTGATAGTTGTTATATCACTGAATGTCAGTCGCAAGTAAATATTTAACCCTTCTCTTGCTGAATTTTAAAACATTATTTCTCCTTCTTTACCCATGCCTTGTTGTTTAATTACATATATCTTCATTGTGTACAAGTATTTCGCTGTGCAATCACTGCTGTGGAGTGCACTGGTTGCACAATCAACTTGTAAATAGTGCAGACCCTGATGAGACAGCTCCTGCAGGAGCTGTCTCATCTGGGTCTTCACTGTTTACAGGTAGGTATATTGACGAGAATAGCAAGCGAAGGGTTAAAAAATACACAGAATACTGATTCTAAAGGTCAAATGTAAAGGGAACGTTATGCAAAGATAAACACAAATTTGATATCAAAGTATAAAATCGGTAAGTAAGTGATAAGTTGGTGATTGATGGTTGATGAAGATAAGGATTATATCAGGACAATGCTTTTGTCTAAGCATGAGATAAATACTAACACCAAGTCTTGCGTGCCATAATGTTCGATTCTAACCAGACATGAAAACACATCCAATGGCAAATAAGTTCAAAACTACAGCAAGAGAGGAATGAAATGTGGGGACAAATGCATGCATTTGTTTCTAAATGTAATTATTTCATGCACTGTTTTTGGTTTTCTTATTTTATTCACCTGGACACATGTTAGTCTATTTGCATTTTAACTATTGCTGAAATAGATTTTATTCCCGCTCAATTAATTCATAGTATCCTGCTTGGAAATTGAAATAATATCCTCAGGGCTACATGTTGCCCAAACAATTGCTTTTATTTGGTATTTGAGTCTGATTTATTCCACTGGTGCGTCGTATATCTCAGAGGTCATTAATGGTTAACCCTTTCCCTGTTCTACATTTAATCCAAATTTCAATACCTACTGAATATTCATGGACAAAATAGTTATCATGAAATAAGGAAGGTGTAACATCGTAGCCATTTTAGAAACTAAATAAATAGATCTGTCGAATGCCATTAGCAAACAGAGCAGACCCTGATCAGACGGCTCCATCTGTTTGCAGATGCCTGAAAATGTGATTAGTTCGAATCTACTGTTTGCAAATATAAGTCTGGTCGCGCTTAGCATTAGAAGGACTGGATATTTGCCACAAGATCATGTGTATGAGTGCTTAGTATTTGCACATATCTTATAACATTCCTCAATAATATTCGACATTGTCGGTGCAAGTTTGTTTCTGCTAGAGAATAAGGTGGACGTAAAAGCTAACATGTCATTAGTTATTAACCCTTCGCTTGCTGAATTTTAAAATACATTTCTCCTTCTTTACCCATGCCCTGTAATATAATTACATACACCTTTACTGTGTACAAGTACATCGCTGTGTAATCACTGCTGTGGAGTGCATTGGTTGCACAATCAACTTGTAAATAGTGCAGACCCTGATGAGACAGCTCCTGCAGGAGCTGTCTCATCTGGGTCTTCACTATTTACAGGTAAGTATATTGACGCGATTAGCAAGCGAAGGGTAAACATCGTGGGCTTCAGGTTCTAAAGCGGAGTTGTCTTAATAGTATTTTCAAACAACATCAAGATGACAGAATATTTGGTTTCTGAATTCTGCGAGGCCGAATTTACTCGTCATGCCATCTGGACCCAAACTGTCAATATATGTTATCATAAATTTGCCTACAGTGGTTGTAGAGATAATAATAACGACCTATTTGCAAATAACAGTACATGTGTGTCTCCGGTTAAAAGGGTTAAATTTTGATATACAGTAAAACCTCTCTATAACGGACACTAAATTATGTTAATTTGTTGGTATTTAAGGCAGGTGGTTGCTTAAAGCAAGGTGAAAGTAAAACAGAACGCTCGTATGCCACCTGCATTTAACACAAAATATGTAATTTAGTGGCCGTTATAGAGAGATTTTACTGTATTGCAATTTTAAATATTTCCTATTCTTATATGCTTTTGATAAACTCTTGTCCGAGTGTGAACAGTTTGGTTCCTGGTTATAGAAGCCGACTTACCCGACGCCTAATCTTGGCCCCGAGGTTATAAAACGTTTTGCTTGAGAATGATCTCAGACTCAGGCTCAGATTTTGTATAGCCTTGGACCTTGGTAGCAGTTGGGCTCTTTCATGTACAGTAAACCCTCTCTATAACGGCAACTAAATTACATCAAGTATTTTATGTTAAAGGCAGGTGGGTGCTTAAAGCAAGGTGAAAGTAAAACAGAACGCTTCTATAGGAACGTTCTGTTTTACTTTCACATTGCTTTAAGCGGTCACCTGCCCTAAATACCAAATAATTAACACAATTTAGTGGCCGTTATAGAGAACAGTAAATCCAAATCAATGTTTCCAATTCACAAAGATAATGTAAATTAAATATATTTTATGTAACCTCTATGAAATTATATATATTGACTTGTATGATATAATTATATAAATAATGAGTGTAAAATATGTTCTAAACAATCATGAATTTTTTTTCGAGTCCTAAATATTTCTGAATCAATTATTTCCCTTGGGAAATCAAATCCACAGTATCAATTTAGGAAGATTGATATATATAGGATCACAAAGATTTAAAGATGCAAATTAGTGTGTCGTGGGCTGATTTGTTATACAAAATTGTTTTAGCGGCGTCAAATTAAATACATATCTTACATTTAACCTTAATTAGAGTACCAAGATAAAACATTACATACGTATTGTGTGTAACACAGTAAAACATCGCTAACAACTGTTCTACAACGAGATCGAATTTCATCCGCACATCCTGAACATTTCTGAACCACCCACTGGTTCTTCTCAAGGGAAAGCCACTCCATTGTAGTACACAGGGAGCCAGTGGGGTCTACCTTGCACCCTAATGTTGTCAGAACTTGTGGCCCGACCCCATTCCAAACATTATATGGAATAAAATATGTTTAAACTACCTTGCACCCCATCAAAAACTAACTGTGGTATGGGCTATTTTGCAGGTATGGGTCATCATTACGAAAACTGGGGGTTGCCATGGAAACGATTAAAATACACATAGCCTAAAATAACTTAAACTTGAGTACATTCGTGATTCTGATTCAGTTGACTTTTCTGAACATTTTGGCACCCATGAAAAAAGTATTGGGGTGCACGGTACACCCCACTGGCTCCCTTAGTAATCACTTAAGGTATATATATGAAGTGACATTACCTGATTTGTTACACAAAATTGTTTTAATTTAACATTTACCGTAATTACAGTGGCAATAAAATAAGAACATTGCCGCAACACGGTTATCCTACAGGTCGAGTATTTTGTTACATACTTGAGGAACCACATACTTGAAAACCTTATATCCGATTTTGTTTAATATCCTAGTAAGTTTCTATATGTTCTGTTTAATCCATTTGCTCCCACGATCCCATATATGGGACGTAGGCAAACAGTGTAGACTCTGATCAGACGCCGCATAATGCGGCGTCTGATCAGAGTCTACACTGTTCGCTGCTAGGAATTTCAATATAAAACAAAACGAAATTGAAAATTTAGGTCAGGCACCCCTTAGATAAACAAGAGCACCGCGAGACGGGGCAATATACGCCCGAAGGCTGTTCTATTTACACAATGTGTGAACCTTCAGAAGTTGCGCATATGAGGACTCTATTAGGGCTAAGGCAATAGCAAGGAGAGTAAAACTGCTTATTGTAATAGTAATCTTTTATTTGTCGGACACAAAATTTGCTAACGCTCTATTTGTGACCTTGACCTTGAAAGTTCACAATTGGGTTTTGTATGCAACACACCTTCAAGTGATACTGAAGCCCTATTTGTGACCTTGACCTTGAAAGTTCACAATTGCACGAAAATTGCTAACGCCCTATTTGTGACCTTGACCTTGAAAGTTCACAATTGGGTTTTGTACGCGACACACCTTCAAGTGATACTGAACATTTGTGTGAAAGAATTTTGAAAATCGAAAGAATTTTGAAAATCGGAGAAAAAATGAGTAAGTTATAGCCAGGACACGAATTTGCTAACGGACGGACAGAATTGCTAACGCCCTATTTGTGACCTTGACCTTGAAAGTTCACCATTGGGTTTTGTACGCGACACACCTTCAAGTGATACTGAACATATGTGTGAAAGAATTTTGAAAATTGGTGAAAAGATGAGTAAGTTTTACCAAGGACACGAAAATTGCTAACGCCCTATTTGTGACCTTGACCTTGAAAGTTCACAATTGGGTTTTGTACGCGACACACCTTCAAGTGATACTGAACATTTGTGTGAAAGAATTTTGAAAATCGAAAGAATTTTGAAAATCGGAGAAAAAAATGAGTAAGTTATAGCCAGGACACGAATTTGCTAACGGACGGACAGAATTGCTAACGCCCTATTTGTGACCTTGACCTTGAAAGTTCACCATTGGGTTTTGTACGCGACACACCTTCAAGTGATACTGAACATATGTGTGAAAGAATTTTGAAAATTGGTGAAAAGATGAGTAAGTTTTACCAAGGACACGAAAATTGCTAACGCCCTATTTGTGACCTTGACCTTGAAAGTTCACAATTGGGTTTTGTACGCGACACACCTTCAAGTGATACTGAACATTTGTGTGAAAGAATTTTGAAAATCGAAAGAATTTTGAAAATCGGAGAAAAAATGAGTAAGTTATAGCCAGGACACGAATTTGCTAACGGACGGACAGAATTGCTAACGCCCTATTTGTGACCTTGACCTTGAAAGTTCACCATTGGGTTTTGTACGCGACACACCTTCAAGTGATACTGAACATATGTGTGAAAGAATTTTGAAAATTGGTGAAAAGATGAGTAAGTTTTACCAAGGACACGAAAATTGCTAACGCCCTATTTGTGACCTTGACCTTGAAAGTTCACAATTGGGTTTTGTACGCGACACACCTTCAAGTGATACTGAACATTTGTGTGAAAGAATTTTGAAAATCGGAGAAAAAATGAGTAAGTTATAGCCAGGACACGAATTTGCTAACGGACGGACGGACAGAATTGCTAACGCCCTATTTGTGACCTTGACCTTGAAAGTTCACCATTGGGTTTTGTACGCGACACACCTTCAAGTGATACTGAACATACGTGTGAAAGAATTTTGAAAATTGGTGAAAAGATGAGTAAGTTTTAGCAAGGACACGAAAATTGCTAACGCCCTATTTGTGACCTTGACCTTGAAAGTTCACAATTGGGTTTTGTACGCGACACACCTTCAAGTGATACTGAACATTTGTGTGAAAGAATTTTGAAAATCGGAGAAAAAATGAGTAAGTTATAGCCAGGACACGAATTTGCTAACGGACGGACGGACAGAATTGCTAACGCCCTATTTGTGACCTTGACCTTGAAAGTTCACCATTGGGTTTTGTACGCGACACACCTTCAAGTGATACTGAACATATGTGTGAAAGAATTTTGAAAATTGGTGAAAAGATGAGTAAGTTTTACCAAGGACACGAAAATTGCTAACGCCCTATTTGTGACCTTGACCTTGAAAGTTCACAATTGGGTTTTGTACGCGACACACCTTCAAGTGATACTGAACATTTGTGTGAAAGAATTTTGAAAATCGGAGAAAAAATGAGTAAGTTATAGCCAGGACACGAATTTGCTAACGGACGGACGGACAGAATTGCTAACGCCCTATTTGTGACCTTGACCTTGAAAGTTCACCATTGGGTTTTGTACGCGACACACCTTCAAGTGATACTGAACATACGTGTGAAAGAATTTTGAAAATTGGTGAAAAGATGAGTAAGTTTTAGCAAGGACACGAAAATTGCTAACGCCCTATTTGTGACCTTGACCTTGAAAGTTCACAATTGGGTTTTGTACGCGACACACCTTCAAGTGATACTGAACATTTGTGTGAAAGAATTTTGAAAATCGGAGAAAAAATGAGTAAGTTATAGCCAGGACACGAATTTGCTAACGGACGGACGGACGGACAGACAGACAGACGGACACCCAGCCAGACGGCCAGACGATGGAGACCATAACATAATACGACCCTTCGGGCGTATAAAAATGGACTAATCCAATACATAAGCATGGAAGAATCCACTGGGAGAAAATGGTTTTGACTACCTTATTGGTGTGTAATTTAAACCCATCCGTGTGGAATTATAATGCATTGACAGCAAAACTCCAGTACTTGAAATGGTATTACATGTACTATTGACCTCGCATGAACCACATGTAAAAACAGTCGGTCTGCTGTCAGTCTTTATACCATTTAAACCCTTTGCCTGCTAAGTGCCATATGACAGGCACTTGCAAACAGTTTGGATCTAGATGAGGCGCCGAGTAACTCTGCGTCTGAACAAGATCCACACTGTTTGACACTTGGTCATTATTTTCTCTAGGTGATTCAAACCAAAAATTTTAGCAGATCAATTTGAGCAGACATAATGGGGGTTTTTTCAGCAGGCTAAGCGTTAACCCATTCTCTCATAGCCTATTTTTTAGACCCAACCTCTTTGAGTTAACCTACCAAAAAGGAGCATTAACTAGAGAAAAGGATTTTTTTAGAATTGTGTAGTTCTGAAACCATTGTGATAAATAGAGAATTTGCTCCTATAGGAGCAAATGCTCTATTTATCACAATGGTTTCACAAAGTGACTTTTACAGAGTCGTCAAAAGTCGTCAATATGAGGGAATGGAATGGGTTGATACAAGCACTAATACAGAGACTTGTGTATTGAAGTCGGTCCCCATGTCGTGTTTAATAGTTTGGTCGCGGTAGTACATTGCAATAACCGAACTTCTCATACATGAACATACATCTACACGTATTGCTTGCCTCAATTACAATTATGTACAGTAAAACCTCTCTTTAACGACCACTAAATTACATCAAGTATTTTGTGTAAAAACCAGTTGGATGCTTAAAGCAATGTGAATCACCTGCCCAAAATACCAACTTATTAACACAAATTTAGTGGTCGTTATAGAGAGGTTTTACTGTATATCATCTATTTACATCAATATACAATACAAACTCTCCAAAGCGACCTTTTTGAAAGTTTCAAAAGCAGGTAGATGGATGCAGGACAAAAGTGATGCGGAAACCCCTCATTGGAACTTTCTGCATTACTTTGGGCTTGCATAAAGCTACCGCCTGTCTTAACCCTATTCCTGATACAAACGTGTTTTCACGCATTTGCAAACAGAGTAGACCCAGATCAGACGGCTCATAGAGGAGCCGTCTGATCAGGGTCTGCTCGGTTTGCTTATGGGCTTCGATAGATCTGTTTCTTTACTTTCTAAAATGGCTAAAACGTTTCACCTTCCATATTTCATTATAAATGATTTATTCATGAATATTCAATAGGTATTAAAATTTGAAATGAACATAGAACAGGGAAAGGGTTCAAGACCACCCGCGATTATACATCTTTTTGATGATCGCTTCAGACATGGTTGCTTTACAGCATTATAGATCGCAATGTTATCCCTAAATTAAGAAATAACTACTTTGTTTATGTAGATCCTAACTATATATCAGTATGTCGCCCTTTCTCGAATATCTATCTCTATGGTGTTAGCGGCATTCCATAAATAATCTAACAGAAAGCGGATCCCATTATTATCATTAATTAACATTGAGAAACAATAGTGTTGCATACAAAACATTCAAGCACAATTCCCGATTCAGATCACGTTTCAGCTATTTGAATGCAAACTTTAGAAACGAGTGATTTTGTACATATGAAACGTATTTCCATATACATGTATATATAAGTACAAGTAGTACATTGTCTGCTAGACACTACTTTATAGGGGAATTGTGCTTTAACTCACATGATGTAAAGGTTTTCTATTAGTATTTCCTTGGGGCAACTATAGACTGCTTACATTTGACGTGTTGAAGAAATTAGCGAACATTTGAAGATAATTCTTTCTGACAAAACCATTTATACTTTAAGAGTACAAACGCCATTCTATTAACTCTTTCAGTGCGAAAAACGAGTCAATAATGTTTTTCGCAAACCGCATAGACCTAGACGATATGGTTCCTAGAGGAGCCATCTCATCAGGGTCTGCACTGTTTGTCACGTTACATTTTTCTTTTTAACCCTTCTCTTGCTGAATTTTAAAATACATTTCTCCTTCTTTACCCATGCCTTGTTGTATAATTACATATATCTTCACTGTGTACAAGTATTTCGCTGTGCAATCACTGCTGTGGAGTGCACTGGTTGCACAACAATTTGTAAATAGTGCAGGAGCTGTCTCATCTGGGTCTTCACTATTTACAGGTAGGTATATTGACGTGAATAGCAAGCGAATGGTTAAAAGCCCCTGAATGTTCACCAGTTTGCATTTAGAGTTATCAGCGAAGGCAATGTACGAGTCATGCAGGAAACACCACATAAAACATACAGTCGCCCGAACAGCACTATAACAAAAAGAACAGCTCATGCACATACCTATCAAAAGACAAAATGAGAAACACAAAGACATGTCAAACAAAACTAGGGGAAATATGGACCTACCGCCTTGGGACGGTCAGTTGAAATCGCAAATTTAGTCAGAGTGATTCTATGGCCACTGTCCCATCATACTAGATGAAGTTGCATCAAGATCATCAAGTTAACAACTTCACACCTGTGAAGTTCCATGTCTGTAGCTCAGTATTCATTTACAGTGATACGCGACACAAGTCGAAAATCGTCAATTTTCACTAAGGCAGTGGTTATAACACTGCAAATGCAAATGCTGAATGCACCCACCTTCTAAGTGATATACAGTAGGACCCCTCTAATGCGACCACTTAATGAATGAACATAGGGGTCTTTATAAGCAGGTGGTTGCTTAATACAGGGCAAAAGTAATGCAGAAAGCTTCAGGAACTATCTGCATTACTTTGGCCTGCGTTAAGCTACCGCCTGCATCTAGCACGCATAATTATACCTCTTTTAGGTGGACGCATTGGCGGAGTTTACTGTATAATCACCCATTAACCAATAGTGAGTTGTGACTTTGGGTCATTCAGCTGAACATCGATATCTCGAACTCGGATTCCATTTGACCATAAAGTTAACCCTTCGCTTGCTATTCACGTCAATATACCTTCCTGTAAATAGTGAAGACCCAGATGAGACAGCTCCTGCAGGAGCTGTCTCATCAGGGTCTGCACTATTTACAAATTGATTGTGCAACCAGTGCACTCCACAGCAGTGATTGCACAGTGAAATACGTGTACAAAGTGAAGATACATGCAATTATACAACAGGGCATGGGTAAAGAAGGAGAAATGTATTTTAAAATTCAGCAAGCGAAGGGTTAAGAACGACCAGTAAAGATCGACTTCACGGAAATAACGATGTTCTAAACCTTTCACTACTTCTTTCCTAATAACACGGGTGTAGTTAAGAAGGATTTAGAAAATCTAATTAAAATTGATCTGATATTTCACCACCAAGTCTTACTTTGCTCCGAGACAATTATAGTAGGTTTCAGCAAGAACTAGGATTTGGCTGAGAAATAAAATATATTAATAGCCCACTACGGACATAATATGCATTTATGTAAATACACCTCACAACTAACATGACAAGATTAGTGGATTTGCAGCTGAATACCTTAACGTGTGTGTTGCAGGTATTCCACGCTTTTAACAGCAACATAATTTAACTGCTCTGATGCAAATTTATTCTGTTTGTTAAACAGACAGTTTTATAGCCAGAAATATGTTATGTGTGATAAAGTGTATGTACGTCGGCTGGCAATGCATCTTAATATTTTTTTTTCAAGACGTAAAGCGTTCAATGTGTTTGCCAATCTAAAACGTTGCTTTGGAATTCTATTATTTCAATTACAGAGATACTATTTACACCTAAGTCTGACAATTATCTGCTTCCATTGTCGATAATCGATTTTCCAGGCGTATCTGTCACTTCCTGACAGTTGTGTAGCTGTATCTTCAAATGTAAGAAGTAATTTCTTTAGCGCTAAACACTCTGTGCACTGCTTTAAATTGGCGCCTGT
This sequence comes from Azorinus chamasolen, assembly GCA_963576725.1. Lineage (NCBI taxonomy): Eukaryota > Metazoa > Mollusca > Bivalvia > Cardiida > Solecurtidae > Azorinus > Azorinus chamasolen. The sequence goes on from OY755236.1 coordinate 30,563,650, forward strand.
TTAACCCTTTCCCTCATAGAAACGTGTTTTCTCGCATTTGCAAATAGAGTAGACCCAGATCAGACGGCTCCTAGAGGAACCGTCTGATCAGGGTCTGCTCTGTTTGCTGATGGACTTCGATAGATCTGTTCCTTTACTTTCTAAAATGGCAAAGTTTCACCTTCCATATTTCATTATAACTGATTTATTCATGAATATTCAATAGGTATTAAAATTTGAAATGAACATAGAACAGGGAAAGGGTTAAAGACCATCCGCGATTATACCTTTTTTTGATGATCGCTTCAGACATGGTTGCTTGATAGCATTATAGATCGTAATGTTATCCCTAAATTTAGAAATAACTACTTTGTTTATGTAGATTCTAACTACATGTATATATCAGTATGTCGCCCTAGAGGAGCCGTCTGATCAGGGTCAGCTCTGTTTGCTTATGGACTTCGATATGTCTGTTTCTTTACTTTCTAAAATGGCTACAATGTTCTGCCTTCCATATTTCATTATAATTATTTTGCCATGAATATTAAGTAGGTATTAAATTTGAAATAAACATAGAAAAGGGAAAGGGTTAAATAGAAAAAAATGAGATTACGTAAAGAACACGCTCATTATACATTTCCGCATCAAAATGGGTTTGACCGTAAGGCAGGTGGATCTGTTAGGCAGGTGGTAGCTTAATACAGGTCAAAAGTAATTCAGAAAGCTCTTATAGGAGCTTTCTGCATTAATTTTGCACTGTATTAAGCGATCGTCTGTTTTAAGACGTCTATGTTCAGTAAATGAATTACCGTTGAAAGACAAGTATCTATCTTGATCTAAAATTTCCCTTTTTTCTAGTTAATGCTCCTTTTCGGTAGATTTATTAAAAGAAGTTGTACCTAGAAATAGCCTATGAGGTAAAGGGTTAAACGTCTAAGCCTACGTTTAGCTGGTTGTTATTTTGTGTTTTGCAGTTCTACATGGGATGACAAATACTTCCATTTGAGTTTTGTAAATATGCTACCAGGAAACTAGCTATTATACCTTTGAGATTGTGTGTTTCTCTGAGCGAGTGTACTTTTGTGATGTTTGAACCACTCCATTTTCAAATTGGTTTACATACCAAAATGTGCATTAATTTGTTTCTTTACAATGTTTTCTACAAAAATACGTGTTTGCCTAGTGGATATGTAAACCACTGCGCTTTCCAGTCACATGTCTTGACACCATAACATGTAAACTGTATTTATGAAAAACAGTTCTAGCAACTTATACAGATGAATCTTAATAGCTCAGTCGAAAGTTTATGTGGTTATATAGGGGAGGGTAACCGGACTTCCACTGAGTCTTCTAACTTACTGACCCATCCTGGGATCCACCTAGGGCTTCATTGATGAAAAACGGATGCGGTATCTACTAGGCTAGTCAGTCGCAGTTTAATTGGTGATATTGGGCATACATATTAAAACAATCTCCCATACATGGCAAATTGACACATAATCAATGTTATGAAACGACACAGAGAGTCAAAACCCAGAACGGACAAAATGAGAAACAGATTATTATTTGATATTTTGCCAGCGAAAATAAGACTGTCTCGTAGCCTTGACATTCCGTGTACTCTTTCCTTATAATATCTATTTTTGCGCCTACTGTGTTTAGTTGTTACAAATAGTTCAAGTACTGTTCATTGCACCCACTTCATTTACCACCTATATGTTTTATTCATGTTAGGGTTTGCGAGTTCCAATAACGTCTCGATTTATTCAATATTCAAACTTTTTCTTTAGTGTGTCATCTTTAATCACCGAACATGTATGCGTATACAGTACTGTGTAGATAACACAATCTGTTCTAATTAATCTTACTTAATAGATATGCATGTTTTAAATCAATCAATGATTTTACCGCAGGAAACAGTTTTGTGTTAATGAGGAACATGTTAGTGATATCGCCAATATCACTTTCGAAAACCTGTATATCATATGTAAACATGCTGCAAGAACGGAAATGAAAGTTTCATCACCGCATCTGAATTCCATTCAGGGATTCCCACTCAAATTTTATCTTTAAACGTTTTTATTTTATTTTATTTTTACTTTTTATCTTTTTTTAACTTATCTTTTTATTTGAGTCAACAAAAAGAATACTTGATGTTGCTTTGGGTTTTTTTTTGGTTAATTTATTTTGTTTCTTTGCTTGTTTGTTTTGCGGTTTGCTGTTCGTTTAGATTTTTGTTTTGTATTTGTTTTCATTCAACAAACATGGGGCGCATAACTATCTATGTCAAGTAAGCATGATACATTCAGGGATTTAACACTTTGGTGCACATAGATACAGAATTTCAATATTATTTCATCAGAGTTTGAATGATCGGCATATACAAGTTTACGTGAATATCTGTTTATTGAAAACTAGAAATCTTAGTCGTTTAATCAAATCAAATAACGAACACACATTATCTTTACTTCTCTTGAAATAAGAATAGTTATTCTACATACATGAAGAAATTATTACAGGGGAACAGTCCATCTTTCGAATCATAATTTAATTTATTCCATTCTTCTAAAACAGACTGAATTGTAGATGGTCACACCTGTATTTGGCAATGTATATGATGGGCCGAGTTCCTGTAGAGTGAAAAGAAATACTTTGATTTTTGACTTTGGTGTAGACATTTGACTTTCGTGTATAATAACGCATAATGTAACCCTTCGCTTGCTATTCACGTCAATATACCTACCGGTAAATAGTGAAGACCCAGATTAGTGAAGACCCAGATTAGACAGCTCCTACAGGAGCTGTCTCATCAGGGTCTGCACTATTTACAAGTTGATTGTGCAACCAGTGCACTCCACAGCAGTGATTGTAATTTTACAACAGAGCATTGGTTAAGAAGGAGAAATGTATTTTAAAATTCAGCAGGAGAAGGGGTTAACCCGTCTCCCTCTATCCGCGGTTTGACATTGCAAACATCTTGAATCCAAATAAAATAAAGAGTAATTTTATGGGCTAAGCTTCCTATAGACTATGTAGGCCGCGGTCTACATGTTTTCCAAGACAATTGAAAAAAAGAAAGAAAAAAAAGAAAAATGAGATAGGCAATGTTAAGAAATTATTAATTTAATATGTATGTTTGTTTGGGCTGCAAGACACGCCTTAACCCTTTACTCGATCTGCACGCATTTCTATGCCTTTGCATACAGACTAGATCCAGATCAGGGTCTGCTCTGTTTGCTGATTATATGATATAGATATGATTTCTACAGTTTCTGCTACTGCCACAGATTTCTGTATCATTGTGAATTTATATCAATTAACCTTTAGCCTGATACGGGCGGATGAGTAAATACCTTTGCAAACAGTTTGGATCCAGATGAGACGCCGAGTAACCCGGCGTCTCATCAGGATCCAAACTGTTTGACATCCTGATGCCATTTCGGTAGATAAATTGATTATAGCTTGCATTTTGAAAATGAAGTAGGTGAAAAGTTCTGCAAAAATAACTTGCTCAGCAGGTTAAAGGTTAATCTAATTAATATTCAGAATGTCATTATTCATTACAAGAATAGCAGTAAAAGGTTAAATTCGGCATATATATTCGTTTAATCCAAGCTGCACCATTGACATCGGGATCCCATCAGTATCAAAGCTGTTTCACACTAAGGTCAATGCTTCCCAAACTCTTTTCCAATCGAAATTGGTTAATGTTGCACCATATTAAAATTTTAGCCGACATTTTGTACAGCAGGATAAGGGTTAAATGAGATATCTTAACTTATATTTGCTTTAATTACAGTTTTAAATTGTTCACGCTAACTGTCTGCTATCTATATAAGAAGCATAGATACTTACACTACCATAACAGAGCTACTCCCCTGTGATTTTTCATTTACGTATAAGCATAGTGGAAATCAATGAAATATGATTTTAGCATGGGTGGAAACTTTTTTATCTATAATGTACCACATGGCGAAACAGTTGTTCTGCTGTCATCTTTATTACATCCATACACATTTTTATATCGATGTATCCCCAATATAGTACTTAACTGTGTCAGTGAAGAGCAACAGATGCTCGTATGTCTTCCAGAACACATGGTTATGTAAATAAATTATATCCTCTGGGGGAACGTTCATTCTTCTATATAATTTTTCAACGATGAAGTTTCAACTATTCAAAAAATCTAAATAACGTTTTAGCATGACCAACAGCGCAGACCCAGATAATAAGACTCCTCTAGAAGCCCTCTTATCTGCGTCTACACTGTTTGCAAAACATATTAGTGAAGTGACTCGTTTCCCGCACTGAAAGCGTTAATAGTTGCTTTGCCGTGGAATATAAATTGGGGCCAAGGTTTACATATTCAATAAAATATTGTAAAGGTCGTTCGTGCATGTATGAGTGCGCATTTCATTTGTGCTTCTGGTGATGCTGTGCAATTTCGTGCGTTATTTCCAAATTCCCTTCCTGGGTCCATGCTTATAAAACCTTTAGTTGAGTCTGAGTTCGTTCTCAAGTTTTTGATTGGTCAGATTTGAGCCAAAGGCTCAAATCTGACCAATCAAAAGCTTGAGAACTCAAACCTGACCAATCAAAAGCTTGAGAACGATCTCAGACTCAACTAAAAAGCTCTATAAGCATGGACCCAGGCTTCTCTTCTACTGTGGTAAAGGTGTTGTTTACATTTTGTTATTTTGAGATCCTGTAAGTTTGCATTTGTCTTCATGCATTTTATTGTAGGGTTTTTGTCAATTTGCCATTTGTTTTTATATTACCTACATTTCAATCAGTTTACCTTTCTATTCGAATCGAACGGTCACAAATGCGTTAGGTTTATTTATCAATGATATTTTCACAATTTTCTCAGCCTAGGAAACTAAGAAAATGGTGATTCCGAATTCGTTTAAGCAGTAATTAACTAAATAGTGAGACTGGTTATACTACAATACAATTTTATTAAAATATGACTACACAATGTTCTATAAGCACCACAAATGTATATCACGCAATATCTGTATTGCTAAACTAAACTGTTATTGTCACCTACAGCTACATAACACACACTATTTAGCAATATATGCAGCTAATGTCTACAGCGGCCAGTTCTATATCTGCACAGTCACTTCACCTCTCACTGAAAGTCTGTAATGTCCAAACTCTTATACCCCACACAGGGAAAACTAAACGTCACACAGACGATAAATTATAATAGCCACACAGACTATAAATGTATAATATAGGTCACACAGACACAATAAATGTCACTTAGTCATTCATATATATATATTGGCCACACAGACACAATAATTGTCACACAGACGTATATATACTATTTGTCATACAGACACTTAACCAGACTTCATTTGCAAACACTCGGTATAATGAAGACCACAGTGTTGATAGACTGCAACCACTACTCCACCCTATCCATTGCCATGCACAAGACTTCAAGGCCTGGGAGCCGTATTAACGTGAACTCTCACAGACAACATACTGGCCAGCCACTCGGTCCAAATAACAGCATTAATCGGGTCTTTACAGGGCCATAATTGGGACACGAATAATGCAGAAATAACAGGCAAATAAGTTTGGGCATGGGCTGAGGACCTGTAATAACTTACAATTGCCATAGTGTGAAACGCTCTTCTATAATAGCATGCTTCAAACGTCCAAGCATTTCTACATGTTCACCATGTGAAGGTTAGCTTCGTAATGACAACCCTACACAGAACAGAGAACACACAACTGCCACTGGTCAAGCTTGACTGATAAACACAATAGCCTCAGTACACTTTAAAATGCACAGGCACTTGATTCCCTACTGCATTATATACCTACACACTACTTGGCCAGCAATTCTACATGTATAAAACTTAGTCAAACCTGATATACAACCAATATAGAACACTATCTACACTTACATATTCTAGGTTACTATACAAAAACATGTTAACTACTCACTGGGTAACCAAACACATATGAAAACTCTATAAATATACTGCTTGACCACACTAACCTCACTGGAAGTTGGTTCACTAATAAAAAATACCTGTCAGATATTATATAGGTACATACATTTCCAGGTTCGATGCTCGTTTTCCCCATCCAGTGACATATCAATATATGCAATAATATTTACACTGAGATATGATATGACAATGTTTTGTCCAGGTCATCAGATATTGCACAACACGTTTGTAAAGCATTAGCAAAACCTTCTTCGTCAGGGTGAATTATAATAAACCAGCATAATCCATGTAATATTATTTCGTCTACATAATCCATAACAAACTAGACTGCCGAAGACAAAACAATAACGTTACATCTACGAAGAGTCTCTTCTATATTCAATAGTTCAACCCTTTACTCAATAGATACGTTGTTTTTAGCCTTTTCAAATAGAGCAAGTTACGACCAGATGGCTCCAGTATGAGCTGCCGGACAATGGTATGTTCTATTTCCTTGTAAAATATCATAAATATCATCTGATTCTGTGGTACCCAGGCACTCGTGTGTTCATATGAAATTATAACAAGTCAGTTAATTAATATTCATAGTCATCTCTGAGATGAATATTCATGAGGTAAAGGGTTAAGACATATCACTCATTTATTTACTGTCTTACTACGTCGAACTTTAACCGTGTAATCATTACACGTCATCAACATTATGTTAGGTGTTAACGTCAATTACAGTTGAACTTCGATATCTCGAACTTCAAGGAATACTACAAATTACTTCGAGATAACAAGTTCGAGTCATCCGATTTATAATTTGACTAATACCTCAAGTTCACAGCTTAATGCAGGAGCTTTCAGCATTACTTTAACCTGCATTAAGCTGTCACGTGTATTTTAGATATGTGTAGTGATACATGTTAGAACAATTCTGTATTGAAAATTTTGGAAGGACCGAACTTTATTTCGAGTTATCCAGAAGTTCGAGATATCGAAGTTCAACTGTATACTGTTTCATGCTTCATTGCAAACTGTACCGTTTGGCACATCAATCTTGAAAAGTAAGAAACGTAGCAGCTGTCACACGTAGAGCCATGTTGTTTTGATCAATGTGTTCTGGCCTTGTGTACCCTACATATCTGTTGTATATAATTATAAATAGACAGAGATCATTCTGAACGCGCTTAACCCATTCCCTCATATTGACGACTTTTGACGACTCTGTAAAAGTCACTTTGTGAAACCATTGTGATAAATAGAGCATTTGCTCCTATAGGAGCAAATGCTCTATTTATCACAATGGTTTCAAACTACAAAATTCTAAAATTTTCATTTTCTCCAGTTAATGCTCATTTTCGGTAGATTTGTTCAAAGAGGTTGTGTCTAAAAATAACCTACGAGGTAATGGGTTAATAATGGTATGCATCGCTTTAGGGGCATGATAAGCCGCCATCAAAAAGAAGTCTAACTCTGGGTCGGTAAGGCCTCCTATAGCAGCTTTCTGCATTACTTCTGCCCTACTTTAAGCAACCACCTGTTTTAGGTCTCCTATGCTCAAGAAATGAATGACAGCTTAAGACACTTAGCCACGATGTCTACGACCTCCACGATTTGAGAGAAGCACTTTGAGCGTCGGGATCGTGGGTCGAATCTTAGTGATCTTGAGTGAGCTTAGAGGTATCTTTATGATCGCAAGGATCGGGACATTTGTTTTGACGTACATCGTCTCAATTTAGCTAACATTTGACTAAGGTTTTATGAGCATCCTTCAAATGGTTTAGAAGATATGGAGCGGACACAAAAATGTAATTGATATTGAAGGTTAAAAGAAACTTGACCTTAAAATGTGGTTTGACCATAAGTCTACATTACTGCCATATGTGTTCTGCACATCGTCTCAACTTGGTTAAATATTTGAGGCAAGTCTCGTGAAAATCCTTCCAGGAGTATATGTGATATGGAGAGGAGACGAAAATACACGTGACCTTCAAATGTGGCCTGAACCGTGAGCTGACATGACTGTCATGTGTTCTGCACAACGTCTCAATTTAGCTCTAACAATTGACTAAAGTTTATGAGCATCCTTCAAAGGGTTTAGAAGATATGGGGCGGACACGAAAATGTAAGGGAAAACACTTGATCTTCAAATGTGACCTTGACCTTGAGCCGACATGATTCCCACATGTGTTCTGCACATCGTCTCAACTGGGTTAACATTTGAGACAAGTGTCATGAAATTCCTGCCAGGGTTATAGGAGATATGGAGCGGACACGAAATAGTTACGGACAGACGGACATACAGACGGACCGACAGACGAACGCCATTCCTATAACATCCCTTCCGCTTCACGGTGGGGGATTAAAAACAACATGATCGAGGAGTTGCATAAAGATCTTCCAAATGCTAAATGCATTCATAGAAGTGAGGCGCAATAGTAATTAATGATAAAACCACAAACAAGTTGTGAAATCGATAATTATTTTCATTGGAGTTTTTGTTCATATCGCAGAATACTGGAGTATGCTTAATAACTGGAGAAATAGTTATGTAGTCATAATCAGTTCAATTAACGATACAACCAAATGTTTACATGTAAATCAGTTAACGCTGCTACTAAATGTTTACCATGGTGTTTACAATAAGTAAATATTATGTCTGCATTGGTATGCTGTGTTGCGCAGAGGTGTTGCCTTAAAGGGCTTACAGAGGTTCGGATAGATGGTTGTGATACTGGAGAAACCCTCTGGGTTACCTGGGTATTTGATGTAACGAGCAAAGTGCTACACCAAGTCTCATTGTCCTGACATCGAGTCAACATGAAGTCCTGTTAACAATCGCAAGTGCTGCGCGTTAAGCAAAAAAACTAACTTGTACCATATCAAAATCTTTAAAATATCACCTTCCAGGAAATTGAACACACAACATGCTGCTCCGAACGCGAACTGTCTATCGATTGCACTATCAAGCACGCGTTCAAGCAAATTGCAAGAGGCTTGTAATGAAAACCGCTTTCGGTGAGAATTTTCGCTGTCTGAAGGAGACAATGAGACAATTACAGTGTCGTTTATAACCAAGTAAGATACAGCATTGCTGTGGCTATCTATTACAGTAGAACGATTCTTACAACCAAAACGATCCAATAAGTTCGTGTTAACATAAAGCCTGGGAACTTTACAACTTTCCCTAGAGAAGTGTTGTGTCATTATAGATAAAGATGTTTTGCAATGTAGAATGTAATTAAAGCAGCAAGATATGAGCATTCCTTGCAGTAGTGTATCCGTATTTTTTCTTAATTAGTGCGAATGTTGTATTTATATTATTGATGGATTTCAAGGAATGCCATGCTCTCCTGTATGAAGCTGTCCTTTGGTGCGTAAGCACTTTGGTGTCCACGTTTATTTACCAAAGTGCGGTGCATTCCTATATATAATTTGAGATACACCATGCATTCTAACGCATTTTGGTGTCCAACACCAAAGTGCGTTGCGATTAACGCACTTTGGTGCCAACACGTAGCTTTTTAGTTGAGTCTGAGTCGTTCTCATGCCAAAGGCTCATATCTGACCAATCAAAAGCTTGAGAACGAACTCAGACTCAACTAAAAAGCTTCATAAGCATGGACCCATGTCTTCCCTATCCGCTTTGATGAGATCCTCTTTTGACATAGTTATCACTACTATATTTAAGACGTGAGAGATCTGCGTTTCATCATACAGTCTCGTATACTTTAGTGTACGATACCAGAGTGCGTTGCGGTGAACGCACTTTGATGCCAACACGTACACATGATTTGAGAAACGTCATAATCAAACATTCTTAATTTTGTATCCCCGCTCCGCTCCGATGAAATTTACAGATTTATCACATTTATACTGCGCTTCATTATGCAGTCTAACGGACTTTGGTGTCCGCAACGAAAATGCGTTGCGAAAATACACACTGCGTTGCGAAAATACACACTTTGGTGTCAACAAATAGACATGATTTAAAAACAATATCACACATTAAACATTCTTAATTATGTTTCCCTGTTCCGTTCAGTTGATTTTAGCAGATTGACCATCATGTTACTTAAGTCATAAGAGGTCTGCGCTTCGCAATGTAGTCAAACGCACTTTGGTACCCGGTACAGAGTGCGTTGCGATGAACGTACTTTGGTGTCGATATGTGATCAAACATTCTTAATTATGTCTCTCCGTTCCGCTCGGATTATGTTGACAGAATTATCACCTTTATACTTAAGTGCTGAGACGTCTGCGCCTGCATCTCCAAAACCGTAGACCACATTTCGGTCAAACCTGGTCTGAGTGATATCAAACCGATACCGACGCTGCATCTAAGCTGCTGGCAATCACTAAAAGTTGATTATACAACCAAACTAATCACATCTACGACTGAGGATAATAATATGAATATCTTTATTGTTATCGAGTTTATTTATTACTTAAACAAATCCTCGACGTGAGCAGTGTTGGCAAGTATCATGTTTCTACTAACCCTAAAGGCTCACGAGCTGTATAGACAGAGATCGTTGTGAAACCGCACGTTGGTGCCCGATACCAAAGCACGGTGAACTATGTACCGCAATTAGGTGTCCGACGCACTTTGGTGTCCGTTACCAAAACGCGTTACGCATTTTGGTGCCCGATACTAAAGAGCAATAGACTAAGTACCGCACTTTGATGTCTGATGCACTGTTGGTCCCATTTGAAAACAAATGAACTCCAAAGTGCGTTGATATGTACCATACCAACATACATTATTCTACATAAGTTTAAACTGATGGAAAGTCATATGATATATATTTAAAATACATGTACATGTGTTAAAATATCAGAACTTATTTCATTTGTATTAAATAAACCTTAACCCATTTCCTCATAGGCTATTTTTAGACCCAACCTCTTTGAAACGAATCTACCCAAAAGGAGCATTTAACTAGAGAAAAGTAAAAATTTAGAATTTTGTAGTTTTAAACCAATGTGATAAATAGAGCATTTGTTCCTATAGGAGCAAATGCTCCATTTATCACAATGGTTTAAAGAAGTATTTATTACAGTGGCGTAGAAAGGCGTATTTATGGAAGAAAGGGTTAATAATGTTCATTTGTGTTAAATCAGACAGACATTAAAACGACAGTAAGACGTGCCTCTGAAGAATCGAAAGACTGCATGAAGGCTTTCTGTCTAGAAGACAAGCAGACAAAAACGAAGGCTATGCAAATGGTGCATTTACCATAGATTCAAACGACTATATATCGGACTTTTGTAAAGGGTATGAGGGTTACAGAATCCGACGACCTGATATCGGACTTCGGTTGTAAAACGACACCCTTTGACAAAAGGCATCTGGATTGACAATATGTCATTTGATAATATCAGATACCATAGGTACTTTATAAGCAAAAACAATATTAAAGGTGTAAATACTGCAGGTTAAAAATGTCATAGAGCCGCAAAAATTGAAATGTAAAGTAATAAACAGAAAATAACTTGCAATTTGTTCAATCTCATATTGTCAAAACTTCATCAACCCTTGCATACGACCCTTTACTTGATCCGTACCAGCGAAATATGAAAGACAATTTAACCTAGGGCTCAGTGTGAATCTCGAGATGTGCCTTTTCACGTCTGTATAAACAGAGAAGACTCAAACCAGTCTGTCTCTGATCAGGGTCTGCTCTGTTTGCTTATGAAGTAATATAGATATACTTCTACTGTTTATGTCATGACAAAACAGATGCGGTGTTCATATACCATTATAAAACATCCTATAATGCATTGTCATTAATGTCATCATTTCTGACATGAATTATCACGAGATAAATGATTGAGCCCTGATTAAGTTATGTGGAGGCTTCACCGTCACTCTAATGCTAATAGGTGTAAATAAGCAGTGTCCCTGCTACAATGTTTATGACGTTCGACACTGAAAACCATCTCTCCGTATTTACTTTCACCGCCATGTAAATGCATTGACGCTTTAAATGCTGAATATTCAAAGTGGATTGGTTAATCGGTTTTAGCAGCACATTCCATTTAGTATGAAAGAATGTACATTGCGAGTGGATTTTGAATGGCAAACAGTGCACACCATGATAACGGGGCTCTTCTTGGATCTAGATGTGCACTGATCTTCGTGAAAATATCATAAGCAAGCACAACATACCCTGATATTGTCGGAGCCATCTGTTCTGGGTATACTGTGTTTGCAAGGTGTGAAAGGGCATTTATATGACAGACACTGTGTGGATATTGGCTTGATGGATGGCAGTTCCGATTAAATTCGCGGTGGCATTTTAAGTGCTGGATTTGATTTGTCTCTAACTCGCGGTTATTTCACATGCAAAATCACAGATCGAAATTCCTCGGAGTGAAATATAGTGTAACAGAGAGACGTCCTTTCTCCTAAATTGTGTAGAATGACTGGCGGGCAATGAAAACTAGTAATACAAATGCAGTTGTCCTTATCCCGTTGTGACAAATATTTGCTGCCAATTTTGACTACTTCCGAATCGATCGACCCTTATAGAAACTATTGGTCGAGTGTCAAACAGCTTGGTTCCTTCCAGATGAGACGCCGAGTTACTCGGTGTCTCACTGTAACCAAGCTGTTTGCAAATTCGAGTCAGGTCCTGAATAGCGGGATATGGTTGATAACGTATAACTAAATTGATGCTGTCCTTGGCGTATCATAGCAAATGTACTTGTAGTGTAGATCTTCCACCAACAAACTTTACATATATTCTGCTTAATGTATCATCAGATATTAACTATAGTTTTCTTCTATGTCTGTCTCATAGTGTTTGCTTACTCTGAAGTAGTTATGATATGGTTCTTAAAAATGTGGCAGTATTTTAGATCCACCTTTTAACGGAAAAGCGATGTTTGTTTTTTTTTCTAATTAATTTCAATCTACGTTATTCAACACAATTTAGCGATAAATCATTCAGTTATATGATACATGTACTTTTTGTATTAAATAACATGTTTAGAAGACACGTCTGTATATCGTTGTTTATTTATACACATACAACATAAATATGAAACAAGATGCAGAGGAATAGATAAAGGAACATATTGATATATTAAACTCGTCATTTCTCCACCAAACCTTGTAGTGTTACCATTCATTAGAACTGCCTCTCGAAGCGACGTTTCTATAGAGCGGTCACACCATAGGGTTTGGTGGAGAAATAGAGGACCTCTTCTTAGAAATGTTTTAATGTATGCATCTATCTGGGGCTCTGAAATATAAGTACACAAAGAACATGGTTACACGTGTATTGTATTGATGTGTTGACCATGGAATCCTATGACCCTTTCAGTGCGGGAAACGAATCACTTATATAAATATCCTTTGCAATTAGTGCAGGCCAACATAAGGGAAGCTCCTAAAGAAGTCCTCTCATCTGGATCTGACCTGTTTATCATGTTACATTTTTTATAAAAAGAAAAACTGCATACATGTATACACGTTAAACCTGACCTGTTTTAAATTTGGAAAATCGTTAAACCTTTCTAAACCGGATTTCTAGTAGAGAATAGTTTAGATACTTTTAGGCAGATGGCTGCTTTATGCAGGGTGAAAGGTGTGCAGAAAGCTCCTAGAGCTTTCTATATAACATTCATCCTGCATTAAGCTGCCACCTGGCTCCAAGACCGATATCTATACCAAATTAAACGTGCGGTTTACAGACGTTTTACCATAGTCCATGTGAAAAGTCAGTGTTCAAATGCTTAATCCATTTTCGCCCAGTGGATTCGTCCATGCTTATGTATTGCAGTAGTCCATTTTAATCTAAAGAATGCCTGGTCTAAATGTTCCTTTTCGTTTTATTTGTATTGAAATTCCTATCAGCAAACACTGTAGACTCTGATAAGACGCCGCAATATGCGGCGTCTGATCAGAGTCTACACTGTTTGCCTATATCCCATATATGGGATCGTGGGTACAAATGGGTTAGTCGAGTGAAGAAATACCAGTAGATGTACAAAAATAGTAGAAACGTACATAGCAGTAACAATACTATGTAACCTAATTATAAGACGTTTATTTTGATTTAATGCGTTTCATCTTGTTTCTTACAAATCAGGGTATTTGATCTCATTCTTTGAAAAGTAGCAATCCATATTTATGAGATTAAAAAAACCTTCATAGTTAGAAGTGATAGTGACTACTGAACTGTTTTACATTAATTTTGCAAAATAAAAATAAAAACCTCGGTTATTTTATCTGATAGTTGGAATGTAACTTTGGTGGTATTTGCCTTAAAGACATTCCCTTGGCCGGCTTGGGTCTTTACAGCTAACCTGTGAAAAAGCATGCGGCACATGGTAAGAGCTATAGCAGTTTGCCTGTCAAGAACCACTGGAGCGTTCCATGTGAGGCCCGTCTCTTACATTTGATGATTTGAAATGATTATTTTGTCACTAATGCAGTATATGTTTTTATTTTTTATTATGCTCCCTGAAACTATAAGAAGGAGCATATAGGCCCCGAATATCAGAATTGACAGAATGACAGAATTGTAAATAATTTTACACCAATGATCTATGGAAGAACATTTATCATGTTATTTTTATCAAATATAACTTTCCTACCCTATAAAACATGACCGCCAGTGTATGGGGCAGAATTCTTTTATATGGACTTTTCGTTGGTCATAATAATTCCAAAGAAAGGAGACCTTCACACACATTCACACAGACACACACACACACACAGTGGAGAAAACGTTATTCTTTCCCATTAAACGCGTTTATGCTAAAACAATTATTTCCATTGCAAACAGTTAGGAGCCAGATCAGACGCCGGGTAACCCGGCGTCTGATCAGGCTCCAAACGGTTTGCCACTCAGATAAAAAATATTTTGAGATATTTCAACAAGGTGTATTTTTCTACATTTTACTTCAATGCATTTGCGTATAGATACGTTTAAACGGGAAATGATAACGTTTTCTCCACTGTACAAACAAACATGGCATGTATATTTGAACGCCAGCTCTACAAGACAAAATTGAATTCTCAGCTTTAATTAGGGCGCCTTTGAACATATTATAGCTCTCCTCCACTGCAGGTTAAATGGATTCTACTGCAGGCCAAATGTTCAGAGTTTAATCTCTGATATACATAAGCGCTCAGGGTTTTTTTAATGTATTTAATCCTTATAAAATATTCATCTGCTAAATTGCTTGTCTGCTTCAAATGTGAAAGTGCTTCATAGTTTGTAAAGATTTGTGAAAATGTTGTCTGTCAAATAGCTTGGATCCAGATAAGATGCCGGGTTACTTGACGTCTCATCTGGATCCAACCTGTTTGCATATGGCCCTTTGTTTGTTAGTGGTAGGCTTCTTAGGGTTGAACTTCTATTGGGTTCTGACCAACAATGGTCTTTTGAGTGTGTTCCCCTGGACTAATTGTATGTCAGGGCCTCTCTAGACAGAATGAGACGGCTTGCCATATTTTGCACACTTGTATCATGCTTTTACTGTTACTTTCACGCCTATTGAGAACAATGGGGGGGGGGGAAATCATTGAATGGACCTGGGTAATGTCTTTAACATTTTTATTGCCACAAAACACTACGTCTTATCAAGATGTTTAATCTTTATATAAAAGCAAAACGTTGTTTATCTGATAATCAAATGCCCGACTGCAGGACTGTTTTAAAAACTGCTTATCTTTAACAATTTCCGAGGAACCTATTACACCGGATTAAACATTTCGCCTGCTAAGCGCGATCTTAACCGCATTTGCAAAGAGTTTGTCAAAGAGGCCAGATGAGACACCGAGCAACTCGGCATCTCATCAGGATCCAGGATGTTTGAAACTCAGTCAATAGTTATCAAAACGAATCGACAGTAAGTAAAATATGTGCCAGACCAAAGCAGGCATTCTTTTCTTCAGTAGGCTAAGGGTTGAAGTAAATATACGTCCTGTTCTGATTCAACTATTTTCAACTCTATGAACCATCATACCATCGGATATGTAAGATATAAACCAGAAGACCACCTCAACTATATACAATATAAACCAGCAGAACGCCTCAACAATATACAATATAAACCACCAGAACGCCTCAACTATATACAATATAAACCACCAGAACGTGTCAATTAGGTACAATATAAACCAGCAGAACGCGTCACTTAGGTACAATATAAACCAGCAGAACGTGTCAATTAGGTGCGATAAAACGAGCAGATCACGTTATCTAGGTACGATATAAAGTATAAACAAACAGATTGCATCAAATAGGTAAAATATAAACAAACAGAACGAAATGAACTGGTTAAGCAACTCTAGATCATAAAACGCCAATGACATTGGCCGATGAGTATTTTACTAATACTATTAGTTACACGGAATTATGGCAGGGTGTACGGGCTGGTATTCATGAGGCGTTTACCGAAGGAAATATAGGATCTAACCATGTCATACCAGCCCGTACATTCTTCCAAATTACAGTGTAACGAATGTATTATCTGCCAGTGATACAACTTCCTTAATCTAAAACAGAGTACCTTTTTGTTTTGCAACGTTGAGTTTCATTGAAATCTGCCATTCCGTTACAGGAAAATATGTGTTTTTGTGTGTAAAAGGGCGATAACTCCTACATACCGCGAGCGATCTGGAAAAGTAATACATGGGAACAATGCCAGTGATAAAAACTATTCATGTTGAGTTTCATTGAATTCTTTCAATCGGTTACAGAGATATGGCATCGGACGGAAACCGGACGGAAGGACGGAAAGAGGAAAGGACGGACGGAAGGTCGGACGGACAAACCCAAAATAATATCCCTCTGCTTTTGACAGAGATAATGAGAATAGTGATACATTAATAAACTCTTCAACATGGAATAGATTCTATACTAGAACATGAAAACGTATAGATCTATTGGATTACAATGCGTCTTAATTCTAGATCTAGATAGTCTGATTGATCTAGATCTATGCTTTGTGCAAAAACACGGTTTTATTTTGCTTGGTTGATAACCACCTGCACATTGCAAAACATCGGTGCAGGTCGTCGAGGGCAGTTTTGACAGTAATTGACTAATTGCTGGCTGGTCGGGGAAAAAGTCTGAGAAAAGTTCACCTAGATCAACACCTTCCAAGGTTTCTAGGCTGCTGCCAGGTGCCTCTAAGGTACAATTTTAGAATATTTGCCGATCGTTTGTTGGCCTTTCTAGTGTTTTTGGGAATAAGATTTGCCCGTTTTTCTCCAATTTCATGATCATTGTGCGACGCAAACCTTTTCATCGTTGTTTACATTGAGCGAGTAGCAGACGGCGCCATTTATCTCATTTTTAACATGTAAAATACCAGTAATTATAACAAAATCCTTATTTATATTATTTTATCAAGGAATTGCACTGTATTAAGTTTCAATTCTGCTAAAAATCGGAATATATACATTTGTATGCAGGTTTGATGTAAAACAAAACGATAAAAACATTGCAATTCGTTTCTTTATTTCCGTTTATGTGTGAACACTGTTTACTTTGGTTGCATAAACAGACCGGAAGGGTAAAAATGTATAACATTCGTTTAGTACTCTTGTAGTACAACATCAGAAACAAAATGTGTGTGGAAATATGAAGAACATTCTTCTACGTTCATTATCGATTATTTATTCGCAATCACTCCAAAATGCATGGTGTAATGCCCCCGTTCTACTGAGCAGCGATTCCGCTACGCTTCGAAATGTTGGTAAAACGCCGCGAATCGTAGAAGGAACAGCAACAGCGCAGTACAACACACCATATATAGCTTCGGTTGATAACGATTGTTTCCGCTAATAAAAGCTTTATTACTTGGCTTTTTCGAGTACAAAAACGCTTGATAAACACAGGTTTACCGAAGCTAAATATATCCTGTCATTGACGTAGGAATATTCACATTTTGACAGGTATAAAACAATACCAAATGTTCTTGACAAGTTTCTCCTGACGCCTTAATTAAACACATACTCATAGTGAGTCTGTTTTAAAATTAATCGCAATACATATTATAGGTTTCGCTAAATGGCATTAGTATATATCAATAAATACTTCAAACCCGCAGAAATATATTTATTTTTTACTTAATGTTTCCATGAGTATAATATACAAGAACTCTTCATTGTGTATACCTGCTGCAATTAATAACATCCTGCTTTTAAACTCATATTACTAATTTGTAATTGCCTTTGAGAGATTCAACTGTATTTAACATTTAGCCAGCTATGGGCGGATGAGTAAATACCTATGCAAACAGTTTGGATCAAGATGAGACGCCGAATAACTCGCCATCTCACCAGGATCCAAACTATTTGACATCCTGATTTAGTAGAAAAATTGATCATTGCTTGAAGTTTGGAAATGTATTAGTTGGAAACTTCTGCAAAAATTATTTGCTCAGAAGGCTATAGGTTAAAACAACTTATTGCAAAGGGGTAAAATGAATAGAAAGGTAACATATTTACGTGTATAGACATTAGCTTTTAGCCTGCTGAGCAAATTATTTTCGAAGATTTTTTACAAATTGTTTGCAAAGGTATTCACCCATCCGCCAATAGCAAGCTAAAGGTTAATAAAACAACTACATGTGTTTTTGTTTTTCGAAAAGAATTGCTCTCTCAGTTGCAATGCTAACAATATACTGATCCGGAATGCCTTATGTGATAAAATGTATTGACAACTTACCAAAATGGTAGCAGATGCTATGCTGCGCTTTTGTTTTAGAAATGACAAATCCAATGTTTTAACTCGGCTTCTTGTCCGCATCCAATCTGTTAATACTTGGTTAATAGTTCTCGAAAGAAGAAGTCAAACTTGGATACTATCACAAATGGGTTTGTATCAAAATGGACATTTACAAATATAAACAAAAACAGTTGATAGCTGTTCTTTCATTTTGTTTGTATATACATGGTTTCTATACCCCATTACGTTGTATAATATAACTAGTGGCATGAGCGTTACGTAAGACCATCGTATATATTCTTTGTATTCACGGGCATATATTCAATAGTGGATAACATTCAAACGACTTATCTGTATTCATACGCGCTGTCAAAACAAACAAAATAGCGGTGAACTATCTGTCAACGAACGAGTCACAATAGACAACACAATAGACGGCAAAGGACTGTTGCGCCTAAACGTTGGTCAAATAATACAAATACTGATCGCTGTTCAGTAATACCGGCTGCTCTGATCCAAAACATTCATTTTACATTGCCGCCAAACTTTACCGATTCCTTCACTTTCACTGCATGGCTTTCGGTTTAAGAGAAATACTGTAGGAATCAACATATTATCCTCAACGCTGCAACGTACGGTCCAGAAAACGGTTCAAATCCCAACTGAAAGCTATCAAACCACGCAAATAAAAGATTCAAAGCTGATTGACAGTAATGTCCCGGCAAATCAGATAATGAAGATTTCTGGTCACAAAAACATATCGCCTCAATCAACAACTACAGTCATCTAAATTCAGCACAGCACAGACAGATTTTGAACGTTTTATACTCCAAAACAGCTGATAATAGACACGAAATTCTTCCATTACACAAATGTGTAATGTACAGAGACGTAATAATGTGACGTGTTTGTATGATGTAACTGTAACGCAAAATATATTTTGACGTGTTTCTATAGATTTCTTTTCATAAACTATTACAGTTAAATTCAATGTAAGAGAGATCTAAATTAAATCCAGGGTCCATGCTTATAAAGCTTTTTAGTAGAGTCTGAGTTCGTTTCTCAAGCTTTTGATTGGTCAGATTTTAGTTCTCAAGCTTTTGATTGGTCAGATTTGAGCCAAAGGCTCAAATCTGACCAATCAAAAACTTGAGAACGAACTCAGACTCAACTAAAGTTTTATAAGCATGGATACTGGTTGATATGATAGTAGGTCAATAAAAAGTTGAGAATATTGGATCTACTTTGTCCTAGTCGCTTAACAACCCTTATAACACCTTTCTTGGATCATTTCTATATAACTATGTTACTACAATCTACGTTACTGCTGAACAATTGGCTGCAAAAAACGCGCGTGTTAGTTATATTAATAATATAATCTTGCATTCATGTCCTTGATTATTGGATTTATTAAATTCGTCTTTTTAAAACCATAAAAAAATCGCTAAACTTCGTTTTTATCGTTTTAAAAGTCTCATTTAATAAATCCAATAATCAAGACCCTCTATTTATCGACATCGTTAACCCTTCCCTCCATAGTTATGCCTTTCTACACCTTTGCAAACAGAGCAGATCAGATCGGAGGAGCCGTCTGATCAGGATCTGCACGGTTTGTTTATAGATTTATATAGATCTAATTCTACAGTTTCTATCATGGCCGAACATTTCTTTGTCCATGTGTCATTATAAAAATAATCTCATTAATATTCATGATGTCATTATTTCTCACATAAATATGCATGAAGTAAAGGATTAAGCCTTACAACGCTGTGAAAAAAATATTATCAGCTCAAAGTTTGATCTAAAATGTTGCTAGTTAATATTCGCGGTCATTATTCCTTGTATAAATATTAGCCCTTTCACCGCCAATGTTTCAAAAATACAACACGACAAAAAAGTTTGCATTTAGTTATCTGATTTCCTTATTTTACCGAATTATTTAACAAAATTGGTTTGCAAACGACAATTTTTGTCGCCGAAAGAGTTAAAACAGAAAAATGGTTAATGTCGTTTTATGCCATATACATGTTGGTCATTTATCTCGAATAACTTAACAATAATCACATAGTTATATTGTGTACGTTTACTAGTCTTAAAATATATACCGAATATACTACAATGGCATACTGAGATATTGATAATTAAAACCAAATGCATGGCACATTGAATATTTAATCCATAAAACACATGCTTTGAGAACAATATATTCCTGTGGTGTGTACATTTATGAGGTTTTAACGAGACCCAGCGTGATAACTATTTGTATTGATTTCTCTCATATCAGGAAAGAAATATTTATCGTCTAATGTTGTAAAAATACATTTTCAGTAATCCGTGGCAGATACAGCTTAACAGCATCCGCTGGGTCATACATTACACCAGAACGATGCTAAAAGAAAAACAATTTGACAGATTCCATTGACATTAAGCCCTTATGATAAGGCAACTTTCTCAAGAGAGGTGTTAATTTCTTTTGTACAAAATGTATTCGACTATGGTTCGAATTTAGGGATACGCATCCATTGTCTTAACAACATGGAATAAACCAGTGTTCTGTTTTGACTATCATTAATTTCATTACTAAGTGTTCGTCTACTCACATCCTATCGCATGGTTTACACTTCATCATTTAACAAACATTTGATAAGTATCAACAGCTGTTTTCGAGATCACAGTTCATGCAAGTACAAATATGCTGCAGTTAGTGGTATGTGGAACTGTATTTGTATGTCCTAACAAGAATTATAAACACATTGAGCAATGCATTTGTTTCTGCATGCGGCAAAATGTGTAGTCAAGGTATACACATTGTTGTCATAATATATATATAGTTGTCATCAAAACCTGCGTAAGTGTCATCAAAACATGTAATAGTGTCATCAAAACACCAGTCTTTGTCATCAAAACATGCATTATTGCCAGTCACCAAAACATGCGTTATTTGTATCAAAATATTTACCGTCATCATCGCTTTCATGGTTGTCATAAACATGCATTATTGTCATCAATACATGTATTATTTGTTTCCAAGCATGTATTATTGTCATCAAAACTTGCATCATCGTCATCAAAGCATTGATATTGCCAGATACGTCATCAAAACATGCACTCATCAACACATGCATTATTGTTATCAACACATACATTACTGTCACCAAAATATGCATCATTGACATTAAACGTGCATTAATGTAGTCATCAGCATATGGTTTATTGTCATCAAAATATGCCATTAAGAATGCATTATTGCCATCAAAACATGCATTACAGTTATCAAAACATTCAAAGTGAGATTTTACAATTAAATTTACAGTTTAGCGGATAGTAAAAGAAATGACAAACTTTCGATAAACATGTTATTAATTCTGTTGAATGAGTCTAAGCTATTATGACGTTTTTTTCAACCATGAATAATTTTATTACTGCATGAATATTCATAGAATTAATGTTGTAACTGTGACAGAAACTTTAGAATCATATATATTATTCCATAAGCAAACAGAGCAGACCCTAATAAGATAACCCCTACGTGGGCTATCTGATCTGGAACAACTCTGTTTGCAAAGATGCCTAAAGTAGTTTGTACTCGTATGAGGAAAATGGTTAAGATTGTTTTAACAAAAGATATACGGTTGTTTAAATATCCTACCTTAATCTGAAAATCTTATCGTCAGATACTGAACTGCATTGGTTATGCAAGCAGCACATCTGAAGCCTTCTTGCAAGAAACAAAAACAATTGCTACCTTAAATAATCCAACATTTTAACATCAAGCGAATTAACACATTACTTCATAGATACGCCTTTCTACGTCTTTGCAAACAGAGTAGACCCAGATCAGACGACTCCTGTAGGATCCATCTGATTAGGGTTTGTTCTATTTGCATATGATATAATATAAATATGATTCTACAGCTTCTGCCAAACCCAAAACGGCCTGTGCATGTGTGCTATTATAACAAATTAATCTAATTGATATTCACGAAGTCATTATTTCTTACATAAATATTCAAGGACAAAATGGTAAATTAAATGTGCTTGGTTCAAGTTGCTGTTGTTAAAATTGACAATTGTTTTCAAATTGTTTGTCTTATCCTTAACCCCTTCCGTGCCACAATGACGGGTTTATGATATCACATGCAAATAGTTTGGAACCAGATGAGACGCCGAGTAACTCGGTGTCTCATCAGGATCCAAACTGTTTGACACTACTCTGTTTACTGTTTTATAAAGAAAATGGAAGAAATGCACACACTTACACTAAGAATAAACGAAACTGTGCCCAGTAGACGACATTGCTGGCACCGAAAGGGTTACGGTAAGTCAATTACCAAGTAGAGTCAATACCTCAAATATAAACCTATAATTCGAGGGCTTGGTGCAAAACTATTGTAACTCCTTCACTTTGTGAAGGAGTTACAATAGTTTTGCACCAAGCCCTCGAATTGGTGTTCGGTAGTAGTGAAATAAATGCAAATTAGATTTCGCGTTCATAGGCTTTTCGTGTTTCGTGTTCTAAATTTTGAAATCCAATAATCCAAGAGAAATTATCAGGGTGATAGGTGGAATAGGATGGAAAACGCTTTATTTTGAACTCAAGAATATTTCGGAATAATGTTGGCGTGTTTGTTAGTTCAGAACTGTGAAAAACCTGTAATATTGTAAATAATTCTGAAAGTAGGAGATTCTTTGAAAGCATATGCATAAATGCCAAAAGAGAAGACTCCAGACTCGGTTTTATTGAGTCAGTTCTTGACCAGTTATTAAAAGTGGAACGCTACTCACGCCCCAAGTACACGCGTAGGTTGCATTCAACTTTCATCACTAAAACATTTAGATGCATGTTTCGAATGATTCAATGCGTGAATCTTACTAATTTTGTCATCATGTTTATGGATATATTCGTAGAATCACTTCAAACTGCTAACAGTATTTAAAGGATCAGGGTCCATGCTTATAAAACGTTTAGTTGAGTCTGAGTTCGTTCTCAAGTTTTTGATTGGTCAGATTTGAGCCATTGGCTCAAATCTGACCAATCAAAAGCTTGAGAACTCAAATCTGACCAATCAAAAGCTTGAGAACGAAACTCAGACTCAACTGAAAGCTTTATAAGCATGGACCCAGATTCACCTGATGTATTATACAGTTACGTGCAGCAGCCATATTTATTTCGCGACCTGACACAAACACAGCATCCATTTCCAATTCGATATGTCTGCCAGACATTCAAATAACGGTCAGATAATAATGTGTGCATTCATTAATCCCATACTACTAGATTTACACAAAAAATGAATAGTTTAAAATTTCATCCCGAAAGAGTATGGTTAAAGAATGGAATAAGAGGTCTAAGTCTTGTAAACTGATCAATGTATTATAACACTTTCAAGTAACACATTCCTGCATTACTTTTAAGTCGATCATTAACTTAAATTTCGAAATTCCACGAATTCTGTTATCCTCGTAAATCTAATTAAACTGTATCTATCCTATAGCTTTTAGCTTCAGTGAATTCTCATTGTAATTCCTGGATGGCACTTCTTAAGCATCAGTGCAAGAAATTGAATTAATATTATTCCGTGATTTGAGGCAAACACGAAGCGAAGACAAGGATATGCATGTGTGTTGTTTATATAATATTAACCTTTTACTCCATAATATGCCTTTCTGCGCATTTTCAAACAGGGTAGACCAAGATCAAATGGCTTCTATTTGGAGCCATCTGATCAGGGTTTGTTTTGTTTGCATATGGAAAAGATTTGATTCCACAGTCTCTGCTTTGGCAAACATTTCGTGTGTTAAAGCTTTCGTTGCCAAGGTCGCATCTGTGATTACCTATGCAAACAGTGTGGATCCAGAACAGACGCCGAGTAACTTGGTGTCTCATCAGGATCCAAACTGTTTTATTACTGTGACTATGTTTTTGAAACAAAAATGAGGAAAAGTAGCAAACGACAAAGTTTGCAGACGGCAATACTTGGCAGCGAAAGAACTAATATGCCATTTAAAAAATTAATCTAATTAAGACCCATGACGTTATTTCTAACACGACTACCCATGATGTAAAGTATTAACCCTTTCCTCCATGAACGTTCATGTAAGAAATAATGACGTCATGAATATTAATTAGATTTTTTTGTTAGACTAGCACAAGGACACGTGAATTTTTGGCATCGAGATTGTTATGACTTTGTGCGATGATTTCTCAATACTCAATATTTAACCCTTCGCTTGCTGAATTTTAAAACGCATTTCTCCGTCTTTACCCATGCCCCGTTGTATAATTACATATATTTTCACTGTGTACAAGTATTTCGCTGTGCAATCACTGCTGTGCTGCAGGAGCTGTCTCATCTGGGTCTTCACTATTTAACGGTAGGTATATTGACGTGAACAGCAAGCGAGTGGTTAACATTAGGTATATGACAGTAACGTTTACGGACTAACACTTCCAGGTATCAAAGCAATATCTTACCTGTTCAAAGATGATGTGCAGTGGTTAGGTCGATGGCTTTTGAAACTGGAGATGCTGGTTCGATTCCTGCAAGAGACAGATATCCAAATTTGAAATGGCAAGTAGACTATATATTTACAATTTACATGACTAAATAGAAAAAAAACTGGCTGCGAACTAACAATTTAATCAATATATTTATGATCAAAACTAACTTCGTTGACAAAACCAGACAGGTTCAACGACTGCGGGGTCAAAAAGAGGTCTAATTATGGGTCTGTAAAGCAGGTGATAGCTTAATATATGTCAAAAGTAATGCAGAAAGTTCCTATAGGAGCTTTCTGCATTTCTTTGTCATGTAATAAGCAACCACTTGTTTTAAGGTATCTATGTCTTATTAATATAAGGTCGCTTGAGACAGGTTCTAATGCATGTACAATATGGCAGACAACATTGTTCCATACAAACTATGGTAAGCCCCGCTAAAACGGACGTTTAAGTTTATAGCCTGTCTTAAGAACAAACTGTAGTTTAGTGCAGGGTGAAAGTCATGCAGAAACGTTCTGCATGGCTTTAACCCTTTCACTCTAGTCTCATATAAACGCCTTTCAGACTCATACTAGACGGAGCCGTCTGATCTGGATCTGCTCTGTTTGCTAATGGAATTTGATAGAACTGTGTTCCACCTTCCATATTTCATTATAACTATTTTGTCCCTGAAAATTCAGTAGGTTTTGAAATTTGGAATAAAACGTAGAACAGGGAAAAGGGTTAAGCCTGCCTAAACAATATCCTTAATTTACATTTCAGTTAAGTGGGCCTGTGATTACATATGCAAACAGTTTGGATTCAGATGAGACGCCGAGTAACTCGACGTCTCATCAGGATTCAAACTGTTTGTTATTGTTACTATACTGTGAGGCAAACTTTACTATGCACTTTTACTTTTAAAATGTTTACATACTTAAACTCACCTTACAAACATGAACAAAATGTCTCAATAGTTTGATAATTAAATTAATTAATTAATTAATCAAATAATTTGTCAGCTGTGTATTCGTATGATGAAGTTGTGCTTGCTTGAAGGGAATAAATAGCAATTCGTAAAGTATGTGAAAAAAGTGATTGGTGATTGGTTGATGTTCACCTCTGATTTCATTATTTTATTTTATGACATTTTTTTCTCTCGAGAATTATTACTAGTAGCGAGTATGTCCCCCATGGCTGCGTATGAGTCTAATGATCTTTGACCTCATAGACCTAACGTGACGTCGAACGAGGTCGTTGGGATAGCGATCCATTCGAACCTAAGCACTGCTGTCAAACCACGTTCGTTATTGCTTTGATGATTTTTGCGACCCTCAGTTCGAGCAGAAACCACATGTGCCCAACTGGGTTCATGCAGGCCAGGACAGCACGCCGATGCCACACTGATTAAGTTAAGTTCTCGTACGTGCTGTTGCATTGGGCGTAGCATTATCATGCATGAGTATGCCTGGGTGCTGTGTGCTAGGAATGGTGCGACAACTGTGCGCAAGACCAGAGTAATGTACTCCCTGTCGTTTAGGTTGCCATCAATGACAACAAGGTCCGTCTTCCTGCCACCTATTATGCCCCCCCACACACACACACCAAACCGATCGTGTTCCGGCACACAGTTGTAATGAAAACGCTCATCTTTTCCTCTAAAAAGCCACACTCTGCCGTCTGCAAAACTCACTGTGAACCTGCTCTTATATGTAAACAATACTCGGGAGCATAGAGCGCGCGTCCAATGGAGATGACGCCGTCGCTATAGAAAACAAAGATGGCGATTTTGTCTGTTTAGTATCTAACCAACATTAGTTCGCCTTGGTCCTATCAAATCGTGACCTGACCGCAGTCTCCTGAAGACAGTTCTTGAAGATATGCCATGCTCAATTGCAGTGCTTTATGCTGTTGTCGTGGCGCCGGTACTTTTGTCCTGTCAGATCTTGGACGATCTTTGACATGACTCGTCTCATTCAATAAGGCTAGGCATTGCGAATGTCATCAAAATTGAAATGTACTGTGAAATGTACTGTGATGTTTTTATTCGACTGACGTTAGGGATAATGGAAGATTGAAATCGAGAATAAGCAGTGAGTTACACGGGTTTCCTGGGCAAAAAACACATACTAGCACTTGGCTAAATTTCGGAACACAAAGTCAGTTCGTCATTCGTCGCGAATTTGAGTGCAAACTTATGCCAAGTGCTCATGTACTTTGTGTCTAAACTTTCATGACCCTAGGTTATACATTTACCAAGAAAGTTAGATTTGAAAAGTACAAACACATTTAATTTTGCCTCTCAGTATATTTTATCAAACTAAAATAAAGAGAAAATGAAAAAATGATAAGTGTAGCAGACGATAACATTTGCACACGACAAAGTTTGGTAGCGAAGGAGTTGAACAAAATAACAATAAGATTGTGAAACGCTTTGGATCCTTGTGAGACCACGTGTCACTTGGTCTCTTATCTGGAACTTTTGTCTGCTAACTTTGTCGTCTACTATACATTTTCCTTTTTTTATTTTCTTCATTTTTGTTTCAAAAACATAGTAACAGTAACAAACAGTTTGGATCCTGATGAGACGCCGAGTTACTCGGCGTCTCATCTGGATCCAAACTGTTTGCATAAGTAATCATAGATCCGGCAGTGGCAGCGAAAGGGTTAACCCTCTCCCTCATGTGTTTTCACGCATTTGCAAACAGAGTAGACCCAGATCAGACGGATCCTATAGGAGCCGTCTGATCAGGGTCTGCTCTGTTTGCTAATAGAATTTGATAGATTTGTTTCTTTAGTTTCTAAAATGGCTATACAATGTTCGACCTTCCATATTTCATTATTACTATTATGGCCATGAATATTCAGTAGATATTGAAATATGGAATAAATGAAGAACGGAGAAAGCGTTAAGCAGGCCAAAGGTTAAGCTTTCCATGACTCAAATGTTCTTACCGTAGAAAATTAACGATTTACAGCAAAACATAATCGAATAATTTACGAATGTTTATCTCTCTAAGCCTGACTGGGTAACATTACGCTGCCCACCTAAAACCTAAACCACCGTTAACCCAGTGCCTGCTAAGCGCGACCCGAGTCAAAGTTGCAAACAACATGAATCAAGATGAGACGCCGAGTAACTCGGCGTCTCATCAGGATCCATGCTATTTGACCCTCGATCAATAGTTTGTCTAAGGCTTTAGCCAATCAAAAGTAAGTAAAATTTGTAGCAGATCAGAGTTTTAGCCGACATCATTTCTGCAGCAGGCTAAGGGTTAAAATGAATTATCCATGTGAGTTGTTATAGCTGATGTTAATAATTCACTCGAATATATGGCTATATTGCACTTTTACATGCTTATTGGGAATCAAATGGCCCTCTAGTAAGATACATCATGGTTGTTTATACGACAATAACACGCATGATAACACCTGCATCATTCATAGCCTTATTTATTTATTGGTACTAGTAATGATTATTTACTGTTTTGCAGCACATGTACCCTTACCACACTGTACACATGTCTACTGAAACATGAATCATTCATAGCCTTATTTCTGTCGGATTTTTCTGCATTACCTTTGTCCTGCATTAAGCAACCACCTGCTTTTAAGACTTTTATGTTCAATAAATGAATAGATGCTTAAAACAGGTTCTACTGCATTTACTGTTTTGCAGCATACATAGAGACCAGGTGCGGATCCAAGATTTCAGATTAGGGGGGGGGGGGGCGTAGAAATTGTTCATGTATGTTGACATAAATAAATAGTGTGTTTGT
Source organism: Azorinus chamasolen (assembly GCA_963576725.1). Taxonomy (NCBI): domain Eukaryota; kingdom Metazoa; phylum Mollusca; class Bivalvia; order Cardiida; family Solecurtidae; genus Azorinus; species Azorinus chamasolen. Next base: position 30,592,541 of record OY755236.1, read on the forward strand.
AATCCATGTTGAAAAAGAGCTGTGTTAAAGGCAGGTGGCTGCTTAAAGCAAGGTGAAAGTAAAACAGAACGCTCCTATAGGAGCGTTCTGTTTTACTTTCACCTTGCTTTAAGCAGCCACCTTTTATAAATACCAATTAATTAACACAATTTAGTGGTTGTTACAGAGAGGTTTTACTGTATATAGATCTAAAATATTACTAAAAAATGTTTTAGCAATTTTAGGGGGCGTACGCCGGCTCCGCCCCTCTAAATCCGCGCCTGGAGACAACACAAGTTATAAACGCATAGCTCATTCCTTTCTGGACTATTCTTAGACACAATACACTGTATCTTTGAATAAATCTACCGACAAGGAGCATTAACTATAGACAAGGAGAAATTTAGAATTGTGTAGATTTGAAACCATTGTGATAATCAGAGCATGTGCTCCTATGGAGCAAAGGCTCTATCATAATGGTTTCACAAAATGATTTTTACAATTCAATTCAACTCACATTTTATTTGCAAGAGAAGCACATACCATACCTTTGACCAAGTAAATAACACCATGTAAAGATGGCAAATGCATTACACCAATACATACCATACATCAAGGTCAATAAATAATTAACAACAAAGATTGAGCTAATGCAGATTCAAACACAATCTGATATATAAATAGTAAAGTAAATACATAAACAAACCCAATAAGCAGCAGAGGCGTAAAACTGCTTCAGTAGGAGAGAATTGGTTAACATGAACACATGTCTGCTCCAATTTTAATTTGGAGCAATTTTGACTACTTCAGATTCTGTTAAGTGTTTGAGAAAATATTTACCCAATGTCAAACAGCTTGGATCCTAATGATACGTCGAGACCACGTCTCATATAGCTCCTAAGTGTTGGCAAACGGTAGCCAGGTTGCTAGACTTGCGGGATATGATTGCGAAACAATAGTGATATATTGTATACAGCAAAACCTGTCTTAACCCATTACCTCATAGGCTTTTTAGATACCTCTTTGAATTGATCTACCGAAAAGGAACATTAACTAGAGAAAAAGGATTTTGTAAGTTTGGAACCCTTGTCATAAATAGAGCATTTGCTCCTATAGGAGCAAATGCTCTATTTATCACAAGGGTTTCACAAAGTGTGACTTTAACAGAGTCGTCAAATTACGTCAATATGAGGGAATGGGTTAAGTGGCCATCAGGCGTATGTCTAATTATAGGTCTGTAAAGCAGCTGGTAACTTAATGCAGGTAAAAGGTAATGCAGAAAGCTCATATAGGATCAATAAATGACTAACTGCTCAAGTCCGGTTCTACTGTATACCAATCATTTTAAAGGTTTGGTTTTAGATACAGATAAAAGAGAAAACATGTGACCATAAACACGCCTTCATGTGCCTTTGCAATTGAGTAGATCCAGATCAAACGGTGACTATAGAAGTCGTCCGTCCAGGGTCCGTTCAGGGTTTGCTCTGTTTAGTTATGAATTACTATGTTATTCTACAGCTTTTGCAATGGCTTAAACGTCCTGTGTTCACGATAACATTGGGAAGATTTCTAACAGACAAATGTTGCTAACCTGCACGTAACAGTTTCGCTTAATCTAACGATTATTTCATCTTTAAATTGAAAATTATGTACGGGGGGTTGAAAGGCAATACTCCAACGTTGTTGATATCAATTACACAATTATAAGTAACATAATTTGAATGATTTCAAGAATGTTGTTCATTCTAATATTTATACCAGAGCTCCAGATAAAGATGCTTACCCGAATACTAAAATTGTCATTTTTCCACCAAACCCTTTACTATGACCACTTTTTAGAATCGTCTCGAAGAGACGATTCTAACGAATGGTCACAGTAAAGGGTTTGGTGGAGAAATAAAGGAACTATTGCTTAAAATGTTTAAATTCACGCACCTTATCTGGACCCCTGTACACCATATAATTATTCATTCTGTTCTCTTCTACAGGGTATTTGTTTTGCTTTATTTGTTTTGTAAAACAGAATTTTGTAGTGTGATAAGGGTTTTTAGACTGATACCTACATACATATATCCAGGTTTACCTGTGCACCTACAAGATAAGCATACCATTTATCTTCTAGACATATAAATCAGACTGCATGGTGCATCATTTTTTATGAGAAGAGTAATTGGTATGCATATCAGTTCCTGCTTACTTTACATATTTTTATATAGCAATTTACGACTTAATATTTAGTTTTATGTTAGAATTAGTTTAATTGCTGTTAAGTATGATGTGTTTCAAAACGACAAATTCTTCTTTTCTTCTTCTTCAAATTCCTGACAACGCGTTGTGGGTGATACATATTCCATTGGAAATTTCTGTCTGGTCACATTTACATATTTATTGGGACACACACTATACGAGATTCAGTATCAGTACAAATATGAGTCATGCAGGATAAAACCACATACAAAACAAACAGCCGTCCGAACAGCACCACAACAAGAAAACACAGCAAATGTACATACCTATCAAATCACAAAGAGACGCACAAAGACAAAACAAACAAACAAATGGGGAAGATGGAAGTACCGCCTTACAACGGTCAGTGACGATAGTCACTGGGGGTTTAAACCGGTTGAAGGGCGCCCAACCTCACATGTATTCAATCCCCACCCTAAACAATAAACAGTGTAAATTAACGTATCCCCTCTCCGACTATTTTACAACAACCGCGATGGCAAATACAGTGGTAAATTGCGTGTAGAACGAAAACATATTTAATCGAAACAAACTGTATTCACCTATTGCTAGTGTACTCAATGATTGAGCTGCAAACAGAGTAACTGTAGAAAAGTAACAAGTAAGAAATTGCGGTACATGTTCAGCAAAGTGAATAAATGCTGCGGCAAAACAAAGCTTTCCATTTAATGTAAACCTAATTATTTGCTCAATAAGTATTACATGATATTTTGACTGAAGTGTAAAGTGTTTATTATTTGAGCATTGAAAACAAAGTAGTTTTAACAGTATTGACACTGGTAAAATACCATTTTTATTCGAGTATACTAGTATACGAAAGACTAGTCTTCTGATACTGATATGAATTAACTATGCTAGGAAGTAATAAGATCAAAAGTCAGGTATAGAGAAGGAACAACAAAGTTAATGATTATTTATCTTCATTTTAAAAAGAAAAAGCTTCTAAATAATATACAATGGAAAAGGAACACTTTTGGTGTTGATAGCAAAGTTGAAACTACTGAGTAAATGGCAATGAGGGGCATTGCCGCATTAATTAGTTGTTTGCTCTTCATAAAAGTAGAAGCTTTTTTTAAAAAAAAAAAAAAAAGCATGCCTCCTTTTATTTGCAAACCTTTGGTTTTATCCTAGCGATGTACATGTCGTCCATCAAATAAAAGTTTACATTGGTTAATGAATAAATTATATGGTTAAACGTTTGTGAAAAGAAATTAGGACCTATCCTTCTTTAGTAGCAAAGGGAAATGAACCACTAATGCTCCCCATTACAGCATGCGCAAATCGAGAATGATCAACTTTTTCTCCGTTTATCTATACGGACGTTTATTTTTGGTGAATAATTTATTAATTAAATCATAAGGTAAAATAACTAATTTTCACAGACATTAGGAGTGTATTTTACTACAATTATCTTTAAATGTAGCAGACAAAAATGAAACAGCTTGTTTAGGATCTTTCAGGTCTGAGTTTTGTCTGCAAAGATGTTTAAATATATACGCGTGAGAAAATGTTAAGCTAAACATTTGAAACAATCTCATCTACACAAAGAAAGTCGGCAACATGCTTTTATAACAACAGAACAGTGTAATATACAAGACTTTGTACCATAAGTAAACAAATCAAAAACCTCTAATGAGACTATTTTGGCACAGCTTTCCAAATAGTAATGTACAGTTCATAGAAACAAAACTGGAATTACTGTTAATCACTGTGTTAATGAATAAAATGTTGATGAAGTTCAAACCTTCTTTGCTGAAGGAATCGGTGACTGAATACCCAAATACTTCATTACGACTTGGGAGTATATAGTACAAAATACACGCACACATAGTTAGTTCCGTGCATCAGATTTAACTGATGCAACATAATTTACCTTTTTCAGACAATAGATCTATATCGTGCTATATTTTGCTATTAATATACTAATATCTGTACATATGCATTTTAACACCTTGGCAAATAGAACAGACCCAGATTAGACAATCCTGTAGGATAAGTATGGTCAGGGTCTGCTCTGTTTGCCTATGAAATAAAAATATCAGATACATTTTATCATGTCGCTATATAGCTGCATGTTCATTCATATTTGCTCGGTATACGTATTGTTTGATAAACTTGTGTTTTCTTAATTGTTTCTTATCACAATAAAATTCCAATTTCAAAATGAACCAAGGTATTTTGTAAATTCCATACCTTGACTTTACAATTTCTACATCTTTGTAATTCAAATTATACAGGATACTTACTGACATCATTACCCATACTTGACTATCACAATACGGCATATACTAGTGTTGAAAGCTTATTTATTATCTAATCAAAAACATACATCGATTGCATTTAATTCTGCGTACATTTGTGTATATTGGTATTTTTCGTTCAATCATATCACAATCGCCATTTACATGTACATGTACATACATTTGAATGCAAATCGGTTGGACTAAATTTTGCGTAAAATAGCTAAAAAGGACCAGGCCCGAAACGGATTGAGGCCGAATCGTTCATAACAAATAAGCTCTTCCAGGCAGACGGTAAAATGTTACTCCAGTGCCAAAAAAGTAGGTAATTAAGATCGTCGCCCGCATTGCCTGAAGCACAATAAAGGGTACGACAAAAACGAGAACAATGATCCGACGCTGTCCTTCCGTTTCCTGAATTAAGAGGTCGTCCTCATAGAGTACTAACCATTTCTTGTCAACGTACATGAAAACAGGACAGCGTAATTGCCAACTGTAAAAGGGTTGACAACCAGACATGCTGCATGATGTATTACTATAGGATCATATCCCTTTTTTAATGAACTTTTTAACATATTTGATGAATAAGGTGAGACAATGACACAATGATTTTACGAAGTTGAACCTAACCTAACATTCGCTCACTCTCACAGAAAACTACATGTATATACAAGTACATGTGTACAAATATGCTATTGTAATGCTAAACATAGCCATAATAATTTAGCCGTCCTTGATGTAAACTGTAACTTTGTAAATTAAAACCACAGGTCTCAATAAATGCACTCCGCATTAATTATTTTAGCACAGTCACAGCTATTACTGGTAATCCAATGTCCCGGTCTCATTAAGCACTAAGCCGCAGCACACAGCAAATACGTCGCTGGCAGTCTGTAGTAAGCTACAAATACACGAGCCTGGATCTACACTACTTTCCGTTCACAGTTTGTGATAACTTGAAGTTCTCAGCTGTAGTAAGCTACAAATACACGAACCTGGGTCTACACTACTTTCTATTTACAGTTTGTGATAACTTGAAGTTCTCAGTTATATTAGTTTGCAGCACACAGCTACCTAAGTTTAAAGCACAAAGCACACAGCTATCTAAGTTAAAAGCACACATCTATCTTACCTTAGAGTAAACAACTCAGCCTAGTCACTATAAATATAATAAAGCGCACAGCCTTAATTACATAAAACAATCTAAATAAAGCACACAGTAAAGCACATTGTAAAGCACATGTCTAAATTATTAAAGCACTCAGCTAGTAAGCACACATCACAATGTCTATTAACTGTTTCTAGCTAATAAAATTAGCAATCTGTTGACGGACGCCAACAACTCTGCTTCGTCTAAGTGGGGTTATCAATGTCTACAGTCTAGCTACCATTGGTCTAAACTGGAGTCAAACATGGAGCTCTGGACCAACGCATTATGTAGGTGCCTCATGGACGACCACGCCGATACCCTAAAGGCCACCTAAAATATGGTATTTTAACATTTTTGAGCAGACGGTCCAAAATATAAGGTATTTTAAATGACCCGGACACGATGCGTGAAAGACGGACAAAGCGTGACAGACGGACGGACGTTCTAACGCAATGAACATTGTGGGACTTTTCTTATGGTGTCGAAAAATAGTCCCACAAGTAAAGGAAGAACAAAAGATACTTTGTTCTCATAGACATGCAATGTATCACTCGTGAGAGCGGACAGACGGACATATAGACAGAATCGAGCAAACCTATAGTCCTCCAACCGGCAACCGGTGGGGGACTAATACAACTTACAGTCGTCTAATTCTGGTGCAACCCCTGACAACTATCACTACATGACTGTCAATCTCAGCAGCAGTTGGTATAGTTCTGACAAAGACACAACACGCTGACCACCCGCACCGCTATAATACACTAGACTAGCTTGTCCACTTGATTCTGTTCAGAATTTACTACAAGCTACACTTCACTGACCACCAGCTCTATCTATAGCGAAGAGATTAAATGTACAGTGTATTCCATCTAAACCGAACACTGTACTGCTAAAATATAAGTAATTCCTGACAGACTGTCTTAGCATTATACTCATGACTATACAGTTAAACCTCTCTACAGCGGCCACTAAATTACATTAAATATTTTGTGTTAAATGCAGGTTGCTGTTTAAAGCAATGTGAAAGTAAAAAAGAACGCTCCTATAGGAGCGTTCTATTTTACTTTCACCTTGCTTTAGGCAGCCACCTGCCCTAAATACCAACTAATTAACACAATTTAGTGGCCGTTATAGAGAGGTTTTACTGTATTAAATTCGTGGTATTGGTGCATATTGTAGTCTTTATTCAAATGCAGACAATAGTAATATTCGTGATGAGTGTGAGACTTTTCTTACCCCAAAATGGTGGAACATTGATATATATAATTCTGGAGAAATCGAAATCTACACAGGCTTCTAATCCATTTGAAGATATAAGCAAACATGTTCTTATAAGAGCTTTCTTCATTACTTTTGATCTGAATTAAGGTACCACCTGCCTTACAGACCCATATATACATTGATTGATGGTAAAGTAGAACAGTTTCTACTATACAGTAAAACCTCCCTATAACGGCCACTAAATTACATCAAGTATTTTGTGTTAAAGGCATGTGTTAAAGCAAGTTGAAAGTAAAACAGAACGCTCCAATAGGAGCTTTCTGGTTTTTACTTTTACCTTGCTTTAGGCAGTCAACTACCCTAAATACCAACTAATTAACACAATTTATTGGCCGTTATAGAGAGGTTTTACTGTATATGGATAACCACATAACGCCTGGTAAATTTGAATATATTCATATGACACATGTATATAAATATATTGCATTGCTACCAAAATGAATATGTTTGCTTATACTATGTGTAATGTGATATTAATTAATTGTCATCAAATATCTGTCGTTTCTTAATAGAAAGCTTCTAATTCCTACGAAAACATCATTTAATACCACATGTAATGTTGCCACAGAGAATCAAATTACATTTCCAATTGCAATATGTTTTTACTTTGAGAGTATTTTATGAAGTATGTTCACTATATTGCTATGTTTACGGTTTCATTACATCGTTACATTAGAATTCAATGCAATTATGATGTGTTCTTTGACAGTTATTACAAGTTTGAAAGAACTAAATGTGATTCCCTTGAAACTGATTAGGTTAGTGTGCTTATATTTTCGAGACACGTTTGTCATACAATTTGTTATACATTAAAGTTTATGCGCCCGATCTAAATTATTCACGCATATTATCTGTACATTGTATAGTTCAGGGGGACCAGCGAATTGTAGACACTCTTGAGGATATTAAATTGAGGCAAATGACGTTATTAATCATACTTAATCCTGGCTTTCTACTCTACAGCCCGTTGAATGGTTTTATTAGTAAACGTTAATATTACATGGTACTGTTGTTGTACAAAAAGCACTCATTTTGCACACACTGTCCTTGAGAAGTCGCAGTTCTTGTTTTGATTACAGGTCACGCATGCGCAGACAGTGGCAACTACAGCAGTTGTTAATTTTACGCTAATGTACCTAAGCCGAAATGACCCACCCACACACACACCAACACCACAACCACCACCACCATCTCTATCACCACAACCACACGACACCAACACCACCATCACCACCTTATTGCTTCATGTATATGTGTTGTTCTTTGCAAACACGTCGTTGTTACGTCTAGCAATGACAACGTCTACACTGTGATTTGTGGCAAACGTGCTAGTGGCTTAACCCTTCTCTTACTGAATTTTAAAATGCATTTCTTTTTCTTTACCCATGCCCTGTGGTATAATTACATATATAGTAAAACCTCGATTATCCGAACACTAAAGTACGTATTATTATCGATCTTTAAGACAGGTGGCAGTTTAATGCATGGTGAAAGTCATGCAGAAAGCTCCTCTAGGAGCTTTCTGCATGACTTTCATCATGCATTAAGCAGCCACCTGCCTAAAAAGGTCTAAATTCGTTTATAACGAAAATTCGAATAATCGAGGTTTTACTGTATCTTGAGTTATAATGAAGTTGATATATCTGTTTCTTTAGTTTCTAAAATGGCTACATTATAACACCTTCCTTATTCCGTTATAACCTGTTTGTTCATGAATATTTAGTAGGTATTGAAATTTGAAAGATATATCAGGGAAAGGGTTAATATGTATTGAGACGATGCGTAATTTCGACCATTTCACTGACTACTGACTACTGTGATCATAAATCAGAACCACAGTGATATCTATGACCAGGTATAACGTATGACAAACTGCATATAATGTATGTTATGGGAAGCGTGAAGAAGGAGGACAGGCTTAATTCCATTAAATAATGAAGAAACCCAGCGGAATTTCTTGTCTCAGCAACGATATATCAAGATTCGTGTGTAATAGTTGACAACTGTAGTCAAGAAAATGTGCATTGTGATGTTGATGTGAATCAAGAATTTCTGAAAGAGACATATACAGTAAAACCTCTGTAGAATTGCAAATGCATGAACACACGTTTATATGAGGGAAAGGGTTAAAATTGTGTCGTTTGCAGACTTTGTCGTCTGCTACAATGTTCCACTTTAAGTGTTTTCATTTTTGTTTCAGGAAACAGTCAAAGTAACAAACAGTTTGCATCTTGATAAGACGCCGAGTTAGGTAATCACAGATGCGACATTGGCAGCGAAAGAGCATATATTAATATTAGCATCTTAAAACATATGTCTACTTTCACTACATGAAATACGTAAAAGTGTGTGTGCGCGCATATAAACATTTCTTTAATATACTCTACAAGTTTTACAACTTAAAAGTTTATTAAGATTTTGAACGGTCAATAGTGCACTGATATCTATTTCAATATTGATTTTAAGACTGCATTCCTTGTCAAATTTTGAACATGATATTCAAGCGTGTACATTTCACCTACATGTATGATGTTAGCTGGCTTGTCACAGTGAAATATACTCGGCAAAAAAAGAAATGCAATAGCCTAATTTTTTGCAATTATTTTCTTAACCTTAGATAGAATACAGGAAATGCATATATTTTCTAAAAGCACTATTCAGTACCGTTACAACCATACTAATGTTTGCATCTTTTAATACCTTTGCACTACGTCATGTTTAATCTGCTTGTCAGTCCATAAAAAGTTCGCCATGTGTGAACACAATTGTCTCGTCTGTGACTGATAACTTTAATTGCTTATTTTTATTTCAACCGTTTACATGCATAATTAAATGCTGAATTATACAGAATATTAAAATGAATAGAAAGTGTCGGCTCAACCGATTGTCCAACGTCGACCGTGTCAGTGCAGTTAGGCTATCTACTCCCTGGATGCAGTACTCATTATGTTGTTCTGTTGTTTGGTATGCATGTTACAACATGGATAATTATGAAATTTATTGTGCGTACATTAATGAAAATATTAGACACTGAATGAATTATATTTACCACATGTTTTTTAGAAAAGAAATCCTGTTTCTTTTTCATAAAAAAAAAACAAGAAATGTCGACACGACATCAAACCGGGGTTTCCTTCACTATAAACTGGTAATTTCTGATTTCAAAGGGGCATAACTCCCAGAAAACTTGCAGCAGGAAAAATCCCTGACAAAATGCACATTTACATAGTGTGTCCTTGCTATGTGCAAGGTTTTATTAAAATCCTTTTAACAGTTTCAGAGGAGTTGCGCTTACAAGATTGACAGTCGCCCGTCCGTCCGACCGACCGTCCGTCCGTCCGTCCGTCCATCCACCCACCCGCCGTACATCACCATTTCAATAACCGGATTTTCCGTGGAAAACTCGGTTAAAAACAATATTGACTTAATCTGACCCGTTATTAAACCGTTACACATTGCCACTCGTTGTGCGTAATTCAAATCTACCGCCATATTTTGCAACTTTTACAGGTATACCCCCATGCTCTATATCACATTGTATAGCTGCATTTAAGGACGCTACTGCATTGCTACTGTAACAATCTGGGATTGTTATTTCATATGATAACAACATTATTGTAATTGGACAAGAACTTTTCCGCAATAATTAAACTATTGCACTTCTTTTTTTCCGAGTATACTTCGTCATAATTTAACTGTAGAGTCCATGCACCAACTATTTTCATTGAGTTTGAATGACAAACGGTGCAGACCATGATCAGATGGCTCCGCCATGATCTGGGTCTACACTGTTTGAAAAATGCCAATACAATCGTGTCCCGCCGTCAACGGGTTAAGGGTTAAGATATGTTCACATGCACATAACATTTACATTTCTAATCCTATATATGACGCTGCTCCGCAATTGTTGCAGTTTGACAATACGCAGAGTATTCAGTGCACACATTTTCTTCACAAGGCCCATGACATCGACAACAGTCTCGGTATTCTGTAACAGACAACATGAACGACGAGGTCTGTTATCACATGATTCAGACAGTAAGTTTATTCTTATTACACCCAGAGCATGGCAGATAGATTGAGTTTACCAAATTCCATAGACAAGATAATTCAGTATTATGTTGCATAATGGCAATGTATATCATCCAATTAAGGATTGTTACGTCATATAGTTGGGCATCCGAGGTGTAAAAAGTCGCTTATTTTTCGAGGTCCATGGCATTTTTTAGTAGAAATGTTTGAATACCATAATTGTGTTGCCAGATACTGATCATTTATGGTTTTGGCCCATGCCACTGCCAAAACCTTCTTTGAAGGTCAGAAACTAGGTCAAAGGTCAAATGAGTGCAAAAATGTAATAAAATCTCTATAATAGTATAACAAAGCCGTAATTTTGACAATTTCAATGTTTTTTGGAATTTAATTTCTTAGCAATGTCTCCACAGTAAGTATAGAAATATTTATGGCGCATTTCAGGAAGTTTTGAGTGACCTGTGATGATTGCAAGTTCGGAAAATATCGTTTTAAATACATGTACGGTACATTATCATACTTTATGTATATAACTTTGATGCAAATCTGTGCAAATTATAGTACCTCTTCACGCAGATGTATCATTTAGAGATGATAATGAAAACGCCAGAAGATAAGTCTCTTATTGCAATAATCTCAGTGTAATATTGGTATGTTTTATTGTACTCTATGTCTAATATTAGCTGTCTGTATTATTAGCGATTGAAACACCATAGCTCCTGGTGAGTATGTCGATGTTTTTATATAATGAATTGAAATATTTTACCTACACCAGCAGTACCCATGACAAAACCCTTTCTACATTTGTGGGGACATGAATATCCCGGATATTGATTGGCCATTTTACTGGCCATAGGTACCCACTCTAACTCAACATTGAACTCATAGGCATATTCAGTGCCGCTGGCTATGAGTAACCTTCCATATCCGTGATGACAACAATCTAAATGTTATTGCCACAAACAATTACTAATTATCAGATATACCTCAATACCTGGAATAAGTGAGTATGTCATGGTACTGGCAAATATATCTTTCCTTGACGAAGGAAGCATACCCTATATCTTGTCCACCCGTCGAAAGAGGTTAACTTATGTTCTATGGTCATCAAAATGGCTGATTTGCAGCACACTTGGAAAATCAGTCCCTTTACGTATCTATACTCTGTGAAATATTCAGTGGTCCCTTCTAAGTTGACATCCATCAGGTTCAGCCAGCCACGGTGCAACTCAATCACCCGCCATTTCTCACGAAAGAAGAAATGTGCGTACAAAAGTGCTGAGGACCAAGGTACAGAAGGACTGGCGCATATACAAGAGGCTACGAAAACTTGCAAAGAAGTGCAAGTTCAAGCTCATGATTGGTATGTGATTGACTTAGTGACAGGATACCAGCTGTAAGAAGCTTTACACTTTTGTTAGGAGCAAGGCAAGGAATGCGACAGCTCGGGAATAACACCACTGAAGTATGATGACATTAACAATGTTGATACACAAATCAAAGTTAAAATACTGAACCAGTAGTTATCTGTCTTTACACATGAGGACCTATCTCTCATGTGTGTCGTTTGAGAGTATCCTTATTCAAATGCCCTTCCTATTCATGTCACGATAAATGGTATCTGCAAGCTTCTTAATGCCCTTAATCTCCACAAAGCTACCTGTCCAGACATCATCTTATCAATGTTCTTGAAAGAGATGGCACATTCACTGGCTCCTGCTCTTGTTCTGATCTTCCAGGCCTTACAACCAGGATGAAGTCCCCAGTGATTAGAAGATTTCATGTTACTCCTATATACAAGACAATGGTCAAGACTAACCCCATTCAAGCTATTGGCCTGTGTCCCTAAATTCTGTCATATGTAAGATTCTGGAACACATCATAAACAGTAACCTGATTTTACCATTACATCATCAACCCATGCCAGTATGGACTCAGGAAGCAGCACTTCTGTGAGACACAACTAATCAACATGGACAATGACCTTGTGTCAGGTCTGGACCAGTCCTATCAGATTGACGCAAACATTTGACCAAGTGTCTTAAAGACACCTTCTGCTTAAGCTCCAACAATATGATGTGTATTGCAAAATGCTTGATTGTATCCAACAGCCAACAAGTCACGCTGGAAGGTGTTTCCTCTGAGTCAGTACCGATAGCATCCGGTGTTCATCAATGTGCTGTTCTCAGTCCTTTCCTTTCCCTCGCATGCAATGATGACCTAACAGACCACACTCTTCATGTTGACTCTTTGCTGACGCCTCACTTTTGTGCCGAGTCAATAGAAGATGCAGACATCTTCCAGAATGACATCGGCAGTCTGTAGAAAAGGGAAGAGACTGGGTACAATGCAGAAAAGTGCTAGGTCCTGCTTATCACCAACAAGACACACATAGAGACCAGTTATACTGTCCATAGCATGAAACGGAAGACAACAAAGAAGGTAAAATAACTTGGGACACTAGTCTTCTAAATTGTCTTGAAAATCCCGAGTCGATATGGTCATAAAGGAGGCAAATTGATACACATCCCTTCTAAGCAGGAACCTTGGATCCTCCCAAAATCAACCAAGGAAGCATGTAAGAAACCCTTGATCAGTCTGCAGGCCGAGTACACATCTTTTATTTTGGATCCACACACCAAGGCCATGGCAAAGCGTGTGGAGATGGTCCAACGTAGAGCTACCATATTTGTAATTTTGCAATATTGCAAAACAAGTGCTCAGTGTTGGTGCCATGCTCAACACGATTTTCTCAAACAGAGGCAGAAACAAGTAAAGGCCGCGATGTTCTATAGTTTGTAAATGATTTTGTTGCAGCTGACGCCCCACCTTCTGACGCCCTGACGGTACACCTACAAGAGGCCATTCCTTAAGATTCGTTCCAAGGTTTTGCAGGACCAATTTCCTGAGGGAATAGTTCCAGGGCTTTTTCTGTCCATTTGGGAACATGACCCGTACCCCTAGCATTGGGAATTTTTTGCATCATTTTAACAAAATTGGAAAATAGAACATATCAAAATAAGTTTTGCAACAAATCTTTTAGCATTTTACACCATTAAATGATGTTCTGTTCCACTCAAAGAATGCACAAATACCTCATGGACCTCAAAAATGGGCAATTTGATGACATATGAATACTTTTTGCCTCTTTATTGTGTGAGCAGTGTTGCACTTTCAATTACTGCTCATGAACAGACTCAATAAAACAGAGTCTGCAATTTTCTCTTTTTGTGTTGCAATTTTTGCTTTCGGGGGATCACCACCCTTCAGAATTTATTATAGTCTTTTGATTGGGATTTTTTCCTTCAAATTGGGAAAAAACATACTTTTTGCCATTGGGACTATAGCCTTAAAACGGCTATAAAATCGACCGAAAAAAGCCCTGAGTTCTTCCACTCTGCTGTCAACATCATCTGGAACAAGCTACCATAACATCAAGTGATAGTTCCCAACTTTCCAGGTTAAGATTGTAGCTGTCATGTACTCTTCTTCTGTTTGCAATGTTTTAACCTGGGGTTTTTCAAATTACACGTTGGACAATGGTGCGAGTATGCCTGCTTTAAAGCGGCCAAGTATGACAAAATAAGAAGCAGAAGACACAAACACAGAGTTGATGTTGTATACAAGTATACCATATACAAAATGTATAACAGATACATTTGAATATCGTCATTCAAGACAAGCGTAGACGTGAATTGTCCCATCTGCCATCAACTCATGACGAGGTGGATACATGGTTTGGATACCGCCAGAAAGGGGCCAAGGCTGGACAGTTGTCAAATGCCAAGATTTTGATGTACTGCTTGTACTAATACATCTATACCATCTTGGACCTTTAGGCACTGAAGTCTGAATGATGGCTGGGAAAAACAAAATTGTATTTTCCGCAAGTTATCTCAAGATGTCTGCCGGAACATGCCAGGGTTTCATGCAATAACTGGATTGCGATGGTGTTAATTGTACCAACCAAGAAAATATCAATAAATATATAGTGAATTGATTAGTTACTTTAAACAGAACTGAAAGTTTTGTTTAGGTGTTCATTTACCCCATGCAAATCTATTCGCTGTAAATGCTTCAAAGTAACTTAAAACACACTAACATGTGTTTGCAATGGTGTTAATTGTACCAACCAAGAAAATATCCATAAAAATATAGTGAATTAATTAGTTACTTTAAACAGAACTGGAAGTTTTCTATAGGTGTTCATTTACCCCACCCACTTTACGTTAAGACGTATGTGTGCATGATATATAGCTGGTATGACTGCATCCATTTTATTTTCAGTAGCAGTCTGTCTAACCTTTATTTCAACGTAATTTGTATTTGTTAAATAGCAATAATGACAAAGACATGACATCATCGTTATATATTGATTTTAATGATATTTACTGGATTTTTTATGTTCTCATTAATATTCATGAATATTCAAATAATATATTTTACACAAAGTAAGTGCAAATTAAAGGCCAATGTTTAACCTTCATTTTGGTACCATGTTTGTTATTTTACGCCTAAAATTGATAAAGATACGATGATTTCTCAAATAACGTATATAAAATATGCACTTAGTTGACCTTTGACCTAATTAAGAGAAACAAGGGCAAATTTTCAGGTGGCATGGGGCAGTTTCTAACTACTCAGACATCAAACATTACATATCCAGTGCATGCCAAATTCTACTATTTAATGCCATGGCTCGACACATTTTCCTCAGTTGGATGCCCAACTAATAAGGATAACTCTCATTTCTTTCCAAGTAACTGTTGGTACGAATGTACTATTAAGCAGTATTGTAGCAATGTTATAGTGTATTAAGGAATGAAGTGTGCTTCTTCGGGATAGACACATTTGAACCAATACGATATATTACGTTTTCTGATCAACTGACGGATTTCCATTGTAGCACATGCATGTATACAAGGTGTGCAGCTATATTTTGCAATTAGGCTCATGTTTTAATTATGTACCATATCCTGTCACCAAAGGTAGTTTAAGAACGATAGAGGTGATGCATGAGATCTTTCTCACGGAGCTGCAATTCTGACAACCTTCCAAACAATATACTATCTGGTAATACATGGAACAATTATAATTATTGTCTTGAAAAGCCTATTCAAAGCAAAAGGTATTCTAACAGTGCATTATTTCTACAGGGTATGTTTATACGCTAACGTGATTGGTATAATCTTCCATTTAATGTAACTATGTTTTCTGCAAAAAGTATTAAATAAAGTATGCCTTTGGACCGACTTACATAGTTATGTGCATTGTATTAGCACTATGGTTGTGGCGTATGCTATTGATTTTCACGTCAAAGCGTATTTTGCAATGTACTATCAACATATCTCAATAGAATTCCTTAATTAACAAATGAAATTATTTTTATCTCAGTAAAATTCTTAGGAATCTTGTGCCTCGTTGTCTTCACCGGAAAAGAAAATGGATGATTCCTACACAATTCCTTAGCGATCTCTAATTATTCATTAGACACGACGGCTGTTTATTGGATGTAACTTGCACGCAACTAAATGTGGTTTCTGCACTAAATTGTTATTTACGATATCGTTAAGCACAGAGATGATTGTTGTTTAGACGTTTATCTTGTATATCTCATATCCATAGTAGACATCAATTGCATTTGTTGGAATTTGTTGTTGTTATATATGTTACAATTATTGTTGATCTGCAGTTGTAACATTCATTAGTTTGTTAACCGCTAATGATCTGAAAGCATGTTAACCCTTTCACCGCCAATGTCGCATAAATGCACCACGACAAATAGTGTAGTCCCAGATCAAGGCGGCGTCTGATCAGGGACTTCACTATTTGTCTCAAACTCTGTTTCTATATCTGTGCTTTATTCCTTTGAAGTTTGCATTTATGTATTTTATTTGAAAGTTTTTTTCCTTATTTTACCAAATGATTTAACAAAATTGGATGGCAGACGACAAATAGAAATTTGGCGCCGAAAGGTTTAACTGTGATCCAGATAAAATGCCATGTAAGTAAACGTTTCAGAATGATATAGATTTTTGAAACTACTTTCAGAAAAAAAACAACTTGAAACAATCGGGAGAATGTAAAAGGCTCTATCGTTTTGTTCAACAATGTCCTTGTTGAATATAGACTAGACCGAATTTCAAAAAATCTAAATGGTGAAGGCAAATTGGGGTAATGCTTGGTATCCTAGTGGTTTAACCTAATTGAAGGGTGCTGAATCCAAAACAAGTGAATACCAAGCTGGATTTTCACTTTTAAGGGCTCAAAAATGGAAAACAAAATGGCCACCATAATAATGTTTTTTCCACATTGTTATTCAACATTTTATCAAATATTAAATCCAGGCTGGGTGTATATATATACAGTGTATACTTGAATTAGTTTAGGAAGATACATTACAGTTAGCTTTAAAAGATGGCTAATTGAAGAGTGCTGAATCCAAAAATAGTGGATACCAAGCTTGATTTTGACTTTTAAGGGGTCAAAAAGGGAACAAATGGCCGCCATAATTTTGTGTCACATTGTTGTACAACATTTTATCAAATATTGCACCCAAGCTGAGTATATATACTTGAATCAGTTTAGGAAGATACATTATAGTTAGCTTGAAAAGATGACAGCCATTTTAAATTCAAAATGGCCACCGTTTTGTATTACTGTAGCAAAAAAGTCCAAAAATTACTAACAATGATTCAAAAATATGTGTGAATTGCGTTACATTGTTTGAATCATAAAATATATATTAGAAACACATTATGACATGTCACAAAATGTGACAAATACTTATTTGCAGTATGTATAGTAACAGATGTTATTGTAAGCATGTGTCTGTTATAGATAATTTCTAGATAATACGTTCCCCATTTTGTGCACATTGTCGAATTATCTCTATCATCTATGTTAATCAATGTTTCTGCACTGTAACAAACTGTCCATACATGTTCAAGAGCATGTATACCTCAGTCCAACTTTTCTACACTTACAACGTAGACCACTGCATCCCTTGGCACAACCACAGCTTATGATCTCTAGGCAAGATTCCGGAATCGCTGGTAGTGTCATAAAAACTGGCTGCAAAACGATCACCAGAAATCAGCCAGCCAAAGTAATTAACTGGTGGTAGTATCTGAGTACAATCAACAGCTTGCATCCACATCACTGTCTGGTAGTGTGAGCGTTTGATGTGGAGCCTGCTGGCATCAGTTGAGGGTGGCAATGACTCCTGGGCTACACATTTACTGAACAACTTGACATTGGCCGTATCACACTGATCGACGTCCATACTCCATACAACCGGCATATGAATGCTTCAGCAGCTGACACAGTAGCCTGTGTAAGTTCTCTGCCTAGGCCATGAAGCAACTGTGGCTCTTCTTGGTACACTTTCCACTACTCTTCTTATTGGATGCGTTCTTTTTGCACGCTTTTGTCTTGTTCTAGATTTTAAGGAATGTTGCTGGTAATGGTCAAACACCACTTCAATTCACTCGTAGCTTGCACCCATGGTCATCACAGTGTTCACAAATGCATCTGCATAGTCACTGAGTGTGTTGGCATCTTGTGGTTTCCCAATAGCCATAACCAAGGCGTGTCCATCTATGACTATTGCTGATGTTCCATGCAGGGTCGCGCTAGGTGGAGTTACCAGATCCTTGGTTAGAATATCAAATAAGAGTGATTTGCTAGCAGAGTGCATACTGCCATCAGTAGATGCCAGTGACACACGCACAGGCATTAATTCATGCTGAAGAATCTGCTCCAGGTTTACAGGGCTATTGACTTTGTATCCTGTGATGATCCTTTGTAGGATCGTTCTATCTACTTTGATAACCTCCAGTGCTGATTTCTGATTTGGTTATGGCCATCTTAGGTACAGAATAGAGAGAAGCATTGGTTGGGGGCTTATTCTTGCCAATGGGCTCTTTTAGGTGTGGTGCTGCTTGTCATGCTTCATTGACAAACAAATGTGACTGCACAAACGTGTTGAGGATTTCTTGTCCTAGTTGTCTAGGATCAAGTAATGAATTCTGAATTTCTGTAGTTGCTAGATCTTTGTTGACTATGTTCTGCAATGGCATAGCTTGTACAGTTGCTACCTTAACGAATATATTCCCATCCCAAAATGCATCTCCGAATTTAGCCTCATCTGTCTCGTTTCGGTTCATTCTCCCTGTACACGATTCATTGTGTTTGTACATATCATTTTGTTTACACTTGAAAATTATGCCAATCTGGATATCGAACTGACTTCTTAGATTGTAAGACAATGCCCATCGACTAAGTGCAGATGTTGTCTTTGTGATGCCTACGATACCACCACATGACTCACATGTGGCGTCTAACCATTCCTGGTTGTGGTCTGGGTCCACTTGATTAAATGGCTGGCTTACTTAAATCCTTAACAAAAAAGTTGCCTGTTTTGAACTCGGCCTCAACTTCTTCGGGCAGCATATGCATCTCTGACAGATACACAGAATCCTATCTCACATAATGATCGTAGCGGAAGAAGAACGACAGCATCACCCTAAATGCATCTACTTGTAGCTCCCAAATGCTGTCAAGCTTGGCTCTGAATATGGAGCAGCAGGATGACAACCATCTACATATATTGAAACCAAAATCTTGCAGTAGGGTTCTCCTCGCAAACCATAAGAAAGAACAAGTCCATTGCCTCATGGATTTTTTCGGATGTTAGGACACTAAGAACACCCTCGAAATCACTTGTTTCTTCTTGCAGACTAGCCTCCAGGGTGGGATCATGTTCTCCCAAGTAGTCAAGACACAGTGGGAGTAGCACTTGCCACAGAGCTTGTAATGTCAGCTTATGCATGCGAACAGCTCTAGCATATTTATTCCCTGACATGATTTGGTCAGCTACATCCAACCCGAGTAAATCAGGTTTTGTCCATATTTCAACGAGTCAGCCATCTGCCATGTGCTGGCCAAGTACCTGCAAACATTCATGCATGTGTGCAACCCACAAATTTGAGGAATGAGTATATCCCTGTACTGTGGTAAAGATCACTTAAACTCCTTTAGAATACACTGTCAGAACAAAATGTTTCTGTGTGAGTGTTTGTGTGATGTGGATCAGACTTTGTACTGCGGTGTCGAGGGTGTCAATACCATGAGCCGGAGCTTGTATAATGGGAAGATATCCCACAGACGATTGTTGTGGATTCGAGTATGCATGTTGATGATTAAATGCTGTCCATGAGCTTCAGGCGAAATGCCATGTCTTTAGCTTCAGCTCTTGGGGTTGGATCATCCTGCATATCAGCAAACCATTCCATCAGTACAGGTAATTCAAATTGAGGATTATCTAGACCATGTATGTTCGCTGGATAATTTCATTCATGACAACAGGGACAGTCAATGCATCCCTGCTTGTCAGCTCAATGCTGGTTAATACACTTTGTGGGTGGTCCTCGTTGCCAGGCAGCACGATTGCCTCATTGATATCAACATTGTCAGTTTAGAAATGAACGAAACGTCCCTCCACCAAGTTTGGTGGAATGACTGATCCCTGGTTATCCATTCTTTCTATTGTTTTTTTTCTGCCAATGCGGAATCATGACGCAATGCATCCCTGTAACTAATAATGTGTCCGACATTATGAAACATCTCCACATGTGGCCTGGTGTAGACTACCTCCAGTCCAATGTGATTTGGAGCCAAGGGATTACTTACACCATAAGCCAAATCTTGTGCAATACTGACTATCCTAGTGTGCCTAGAATAGTAATTTTAATAACAGACTAGAATTGCATGTACACAGTTATAAATCTGGTTTAGAATTTGTATGCATGATTATAAGACTTGTTAAATAATGCATACCTCTATGTTGCCATTGTGGCAGCCATATGAATGTTTATTGTGATTGTTTGTTTCTTCAAGTTGTCACTAACTGCTACAAATAATGGCCAATTTTAAACTAAGGGATGGATTTCTTTTATATCAAATCTGAAATATGCAACCCTACTATCACTCAACATATCCAAGGAAAATTGTTCTTTTTTGCAAGTGAACATAATATATGGCAATTTTGATTTTAATGCTCTGACTTTAATGCTCTGATTCCTACAATTTATCCTAAAGAACTCAAATTGAATAAAGCTAACCCGTCCGACAATTATGCAGCGTTTCTTGACCTAGACCTTAAAATTAATAATGGAATGATTTCTTCTAAAATATATGACAAAAGAGATGATTTTGATTTTAATATTGTAAATTTTCCTCATCTTGACGGGGATGTTCCCCGTGCTCCATCTTACGGGGTTTATATATCTCAACTTATTCGTTTTGCTAGAGCTTGTTCATCTGTTGACGATTTTAACAGTCGAAATCTCATTTTAACTGAAAAACTGCTTAAACAAGGATATAGATACCATAAACTAAGAAAAACTTTCTCTAAATTTTACTATCGAAATCTCTCGCTTATTGGCAAGTACAAATGTAATCTCAAGGTACTTTTGCGACACGGTATTTCACATCCTGAATTTTATGGTGATGTGATTTACAAACTTCGTAGAATTATTGGACATACCCATTTTCTCACTTTGTTCATCAAATATATAAAACAATTCATTAAAAAGGGATATGATCCTGTATTATTACAACATACTGCATGTTTGGTTGTGAACCCTTTTACAGTTGGCAATCACGCTGGCCTCTTTGCATGTACGCCGACAAGAAAGGTTTAGTACTCTATGAAGGCGACCTCTTAAATCCAGAAATGGAAGGAGAACGTCGGATATCTGTACTATTTCATTTTTGTCGTACCCTTTATTACTTTTCTACAGTTACTCTGTTTGCAGCTCAATCATTGAGTACACTAGCGATAGGTGGATACAGTATGTTCAATTAAATGTTTTTTTGTTATACATGCACTTTACCACTGTATTTGCTGTCGCGGTTGTTGTAGATTAGTCGGAGAGGGGATACGTTTATTTACACTGTTTGTCTTTTAGGATGGGGATGGAATAAGGGTGAGGTTGGGCGCCCATAAACCAGTTTAAACCCCCGGTGACTTTTGTCACTGACCGTTCCAAGGCGGTACTTCCATCTTCCTCCTATTGTATGTTTGTTTTGTCTTTGTGCGTCTCTTGTTGTTTTTTCTACCCATGTATATTTGCTGTTTCCTTGTGTTGCTGTTCGGGCGAGTGTTTGTTCTGTATGTGGTATTTCCTGCATGACTCATTTTTGTACTTTTAAAATGGCTGCCATAGTGTTAAATTCAGTTCAGTATGATAGTATACATTTCAGGCTCAAGTTCCCCTGTAATTTGTTTCTGGAATAATGTCAATTTTAACACATATTTAATTGATTTAAAAGGTTAATAGCAAATATCGGTTGGGGAATGATACTTTGTTGTGGCTATTTTGTTTCCCCTTTTTGACGCTTTAAAAGTCAACACCCAGCTTAGTATCTACTTTATTTGGATTCATCACCCTTCAATTAAGTTAAAACAATAGCAATCTTTTAAAGCTACCTGTAATGTATCTTCCTAAACTGATTCAAGTATATATAATCAGCTTGGGTGCGATATTTGATAAAATGTTGTACAACAATGTGACACTAAATTATGGCGGCCATTTTGTTTTCCCTTTTTGACCCCCTTAAAAGTCAAAATCAAGCTTGGTATCCACTATTTTTGGATTCAGCACTCTTCAATTAGCCATCTTTTAAAGCTAACTGTAATGTATCTTCCTAAACTAATTCAAGTATATATATACACCCAGCCTGGATTTAATATTTGATAAAATGTTGAATAACAATGTGGAAAAAACATTATTATGGCGGCCATTTTGTTTTCCATTTTTGAGCCCTTAAAAGTGTAAATCCAGCTTGGTATCCACTTGTTTTGGATTCAGCACCCATCAATTAGGTTAAAACACTAGGATACCAAGCATTACCCCAATTCGCCTTCACGACTTTTTAGGAGCACATTTTCCCAAATTCGGTCTAGTCTAATACTCATTTTAGAAATATTAGCATCAAGAATATTTATTAGGGGATTTTTTATAGAGGCATATGCACACAGGATCTTTTGGTACTGGTAGAAACTGTTGAGTCATATCTACATATCCATTATCATTTTATAAGCACGTGTTTTGGTATATATGAGGATGTATTCGATGGCGTTTGTTTTTGTTTTATGTGTTTGCGTTTAGCCTCGTAGAGTGTTTTGTTGTTATAGTTGTGTTTTATTTTGTTGGGTTTCATGTTCTTGTTTCTATGAGATTGCATATATATGATTACATATGTGTATAGTCAAGAAAGTGTGTGGTATGTTCTGTTTCATACTAGTTTCAATTGCCCTAAACAATTATTGCGTCTAGGATGTTGGTTTCAAACGGTTCTGAGCAATAAAACGTTCAAAGATACATTAAGAGATGACATATCACTGGTACATTCATTTCGCCTTGTGATTAACATTTAGCATGCTTAGGGTGGATGAGTGATTACCTATACAAACAGGGTGGGTTCAGAAAAGACACCTAGACAGATAAGACACCTAGACAGATAAGACACTTCCCATCTGAATCCAAACACCCGGAATGCATTTTGGTAGACAAACTGGTTATTGCTTGAAGTTTTAATCCTTCGCTTGCTGAATTTTAAAATACATTCTCCTTCTTCACTCATGCCCTGTTGTATAAGTACATATATCTTCACTGTGTACAGGTATTTCGCTGCATAACAATTGCTGTGGAGTGCACTGGTTGCACAATCAACTTGTAAATAGTGCAGACCCTGATGAGACAGCTCCTGCAGGAGCTGTCTCATCTTGGTCTTCACTATTTACAAGTACGTATATTGACGTGAATAGCAAGCGATGGGTTAAAATGTTAACTAATTTGCGGGGAAGGTTAACGATTAGTGAGAATATCAAGGATTATCCTGAATGTTTTCCTTTCATGCCAATCAAATTTCCAGAAAATATATAGCCGTATGTTCCTGTATCCGTATCTTCTATCTGTTTTAAAAGTATTCAATACGTTTTATATCAAGATTTAAATGTGAATATTTTCACATACATCAGACTACGTATATGCAAACAATTAGTGAGGTATATGCAATATTCCTATCTCAGCAACAGAAGTCGGATGACTCTTTGGGGAAATGCATCTGATGCATTATTTCCAAGGGAAAGACGGTACCTTTATAAGGTAGCGCAAGAAATTTATCTTGTAAATTGTATTTTGTTTGGCTTCAAATAGTCTGTTGCGCATGAACAGTTCATTCTTTTAGTTCATCTCCATAATACATCGGAAGCGGATTTTGCTATCGCAACAGATCAACAGAAAATTCGAAGCTAAACAAAATAGATTTTACTGTATTAATGTATTGCACTACCTTTCTTTATTTCAGTTGTTGCTGAAACACGTATCTTGAAAAGACTGATTCAATGAATATTGGAAGCAGGTGTAATCATTTCCTTGTGCTATCGAAATTGGCGTATCTTCCGCAAGAACAAGTATGTTGGATCACATCATGAAACATTCATCAATTTAAATTATGTAAATAGACAATATAATATATGCAATGCACGTTTTCATTCGTGTCTGCTGATCGATAGTTTCATTGAAAATATTCCAAAATTGAAATAGGTCAAGCTTACCGTGAATATTCTAAGATTTTTACAGAAAAAGACAAACATTGCAGATCCTTTTGCGAAGGTTCCACTAGTACACCTCTTATCTGGTTCTAAACTGTTTGTAAAGGACACCATTCCCACACTGAAATGGTTAAGGATAAGCTTCAGATACTAACAATAATTGGTTTGTTCAGAAAATTGTTATATGAGTACCTTAAAGGGTATAATGACAAGAAACCTGTGAATTATTTATGGGACAGACAAATAAAGACCAGTTCTGGACAGGCTGGGTTAATGGTAGGAATTAGGATAATAATTGTACGAACTATTTTCAAGCACACTCAAGGCAGGAGTACTTGTAGACACGTTTTGCTTACTATGTCAAACACATACGTTATAATCATTAACAAAATGTGATGGCACTCATCCATTAAAGAAAGACATACATAGTAGTTCGAAGTATCATATTTTCAAGTTTTCATACATGGTTGCATTGTCTTTTTTTGTTTTATCTGTACCCCATTATAAAACACAAAGATGAAAACAACTCACCTTTATTATTTACTCATATATTGTTTCATCAGTATTATATCTAGTGCAGTAGTAGCCCAGATCCATTTTATATGTCTTAGAATGTCTCGTTTGACTGCTATTAACGCCAATGTGCCGCCAGGATGCTGCTTGATTGAAGCAGCCAAATGATGGTCTCTAGAGTACCGGGAGGCCGTCAGTTAACCGGGAGTTAACCGGTCTACGCGTTCTCTTCTGCATGATCGACTTAGGTAAACTGGCACGAAAAGAGATTGAGAAATGACCGTCCTCGCTTTACAACATGACATCAGGACGTGTACACACACCTTACTCATTTGCACAATCGCTTTAGTACTGCCATGGTAACTGTCGAGTTTTGAACAATAACCGAATTAGCTAAGATACAGTTCTGAACGGGTTTGTTGAAGCTGGATTACGGCCATGACGTCCATACGTGGTTTGTCTTTAACCAGTAACGACTTCAGGTAGGCGTGACTGGTTGAACAGGCATATGTCAAAGGTATTACTAATGCGTCAATGGCGTAAAGTGCTGTTCTCAAACGAGTTTAACCCTTTCGCTGCCAAACTCTGTCGTCTGCTAACTTTGTCGTCTGCTATAAATTTTCATTCTTTTGATTTTCTTCATTTTTGTTTCAAAAACATAGTAACAGTAACAAACAGTTTGGATCCTGATGAGACGCCGAGTTACTCGGCGTCTCATCTGGATCCGAACTGTTTGCATAGGTTATCACAGATCCGGCATTGGCAGCGAAAGGGTTAAGAATATTACATATCTGACGGGCGTCAAAGAGTATTTAGACGTCATGGCGATGTGCAATTGCATCATCAAGCGCGATTGACTTGGTGGCGGTATGGTTATGATTTTGGGAGAAATATATTATGGAAATAAGATACCGTTAGTGTTTAATGTCGGCAGTCTAGCAGCAAACATGTATTGTGACAGTATTCGGGGACCAGTCGTTGTAACATTTGTTCAACATCATGGTGTAACATTTCAACATGACAATGCCAGATCTCACGTAGTCAGGCTCAGGATGAATTGCCTTGCACCAAAAAACGTTCCGGTTTTCGAATGGCCTCGATATAGTCTCGACTGCAATCCTGTGGAGTATTTATGGGACGTTTTGGATAGACGTGTACACCAACATCAAAATCCACAGTCAAATGTGGACGGCATTACTGGAAGTATAGGACTAAATCCAAATCAGCCAGTTCAACTGTCTTTTAACCCTTTCCCTGTTCTGTGTTCATTCCAAATTTCTATACCTACTGAATATTCATGGACAAAATAATTATATAGACATATGGAAGGTGCAACATTGTAGCCATTTTAGAAAGTAAAGACGCAGACTTTTGAAATTCTATTAGCAAACAGAGTAGACCCTGATCAGACGGCTCCTCTAGGAGCTGTCTGATCTGGGTCTACTCTGTTTGCAAATTCGTGAAAACACGTTTATATGAGGTAAAGGGTTCAATTCAATGACATGCGGGATTCAGGAAGCCTTTTAGGCTGATGAAGACCATTCACGATATTGAAAACATGCAGAAAGTTCTGGTAAAGTTTTTTTCTATTAATCTAACTAGAGGTTTTTGTCACAAAAACGGATGTCTCCCCTCTAAAAAAAACAATATGTAAAGGGAAATCACTAAAAATGTTATGGACTTGATGATTGATACTTCCCCTCATTATGCGCTTTCCATACCACATTTTTCAAGAAGAAAATGATAACAGCTAATAACTCTAAACCTTTTGACACCAGAGTTATGGCCCTTGTGCAGGACACTTACTTTCATCATTCTCTTTCCATAAATGAAATGTCATTCCAATAGCATCAGTCGAACAGGAGTTATTGATCGGACAAAAATGTAACAAAGGCAAATAACTCCAAAGGTATTGAAGCCAGAGTTATGGCCCTTGTTCATGACACTTTCTCTCATCATGCTCTTTCCATGTATGAAGTTTCAATACAATGGTAAGAGCCATGTAGGAGTTATCATCCGGACAAGAAAGCGTTAAACAAATGTACAAGGGGCAATAACTCTGAATTTATTGAAGCCAGAGTTAAGGACCTTATGCATGACACTTTCTCTCGTCATGATCTTGATCTTTCCATGTATGAAATTTCACTCCAATGGCATGTGCCATATAGGAGTTATCATCCTGACAAAAAATTGTGATTTTTTACAAAGGGCAATAACTCCAATATTAGTGAAACAAGAGTTATGGACCTTAAGCATGACACTTTCTCTTATCATGATCTTTCCATGTATGAAGTTTCAATCCAATGGCATTAGCCATATAGTAGTTATCGATCGGACAAAAAATTGTGAAAAAATATTACAAGGGCAATAACTCCATTATTAGTGAAACCAGAGTTATGGACCTGGTGTATGACACTTCCTCTTGTCATGATCTGTCCATATATGTAGTTTCAATCCAATGGCATAAGCCATATAGGAGTTATCGTCCGGACAAAAAGGTGTTGTTGTTTTTTACAAGGGGCAATAACTCCTATATTAGTGAAGTCAGAGTTATGGACCTTGTGCATGACACTTCCTCTCATTATGCTCTTTCCATATATGAAGTTTCAATCAACTGGCATCAGGCATATTGAAGTTATCGTCCGGGCAAACAGTGTGACGGACAGACGGACAGACGGACAGACAGACAGACGGACAGACAGACAGACAACTCTCAGGAAAACAATATGTCTCCCCCATATAAATATGGGGGAGACATAATAATGTTCGAATATTCGAGACTTTACTGTACTTGGTTTGTATTATATGCCCTTAACCCATTACCTCATAGGCTATTGTAGATTATTCCTCTTTAGATTAATCTACCGAAAAGGAGCATTAACTAGAGAAAAGGAAACTTTTAGAATTTTGTAGTTTGAAACCATTGGAGTAAATAGCTCCTATAGGAGCAAATGCGCTATTTAAAACAATGGATTCACACAGTGACTTTTACAGAGTCGTCAAAAGTCGTCAGTATGAGGGAATGGGTTAAATTAGTGAAATATTTCCCCAGAGATAAAGCGTTCGTTTCTATCGTGTTTGAAATACTCATATTTTCTAAACATCAGCGTGCGTTGTACAAAATCTTTTCAATGCAACAAGGTCAAAAGCTGGCTCTGCAGTCTTAACAGTTCGTGTAGTGTGCAATTTTGCAGACCTACCGGCAAACAAACGCAATAATAGTGATCAGTCACGATTTGTTCGCCTCGGCCATATTGTAAATCGACAATAAAATGTCTGCAGCTTTAGTTTATCACTGTCTAGCCGGATACTAGAGAACCATGGGTTAAGGCTATAGAAGAGAAGACACATGGTTTTTTGGCGGAAATGGCAATACAAACAAAAACTTCAAAACCGACCAATTATAGCTTAGGACACAATATTGCATTTGCGAATAGTTTGGTAATACACCCAACAGATGTTTACAAAATATATATTAACTCTTTCACTACCAACTTATGTCGTCTGCTGACTTTGTCGTCTGCTACAATTCTCATTTTGTTTCATTTTTGGTTCAAAAGCATAGTCACAGTAACAAACAGTTAGGATTTTGATGAGACGCCGAGTTACTCGGGATCAAAACTATTACATTCGTCCTACATTAACTCATTTGCTCCCACGATCACATATATGGGATGTAGGCAAACAGTGTAGACTCTGATCAGACGCCGCACAATGCGGCGTCTGATCAGAGTCTACACTGTTTGCTGATAGGAATGTCAATATAAAACCAAACGAAATTGAAAAATTGAAAATTTAGGACAGGCACCCCTTAGATAAAAAATGGATTAATCCAATATAGAAACATGGATGAATCCACTGGGCGCAAATGGGTTCAGCAACCACCTGCTTATAACGACAGTCATGATTATTCATTAAGTGGTCGCATTAGTGAGGTTCTACTGTTTATATTTTCGAAACTGCGTTAAACGTGATGCAAAATAAAATCATTTTTAAAAAGCTTCAAAATCCAGGTCTCAACGATACATTATGAGTGTTTTTCAAAATTCGACAAATGTTCGTCGCGCATGTTTATGTTACTTGTCTTAGCCAGAATTTGAATTGTATGATACATTAATTTTATTAAATGCAAAATACTTTGAAACCCAAAGGTAAATGAAATTAGATGAAAAACACGTTTCATTTAAACAGCATTTTTGATAGCCACATAGAAAACGACACGGTGCCAAACATCATCAAACACTAAACAGCACAATAAATTAAGTCGTTTTGTTTTGAAACATTGTTCGATTTTTAAAGTTTCAGTTTAACAGGGTCTTACCTGTTTAACCCTTTACTCCATAAATACGCCTTTCTGTGCATTTGCAAACAGAGTAAACCCAGATCATACGGCTCCTATAGGAGCAATCTAATAAGGGTCTGCTCTGTTTGCTTGTAGAGTAATATACAGTAAAACCTCGATTATTCGAATTTTCGGTATAGAAGAATTTAGACCCTTTTAGGCAGGTGGCTGCTTAATGCATGGTGGAAGTCATGCAGAAAGCTCCTAGAGGAGCTTTCTGCATGACTTTCACCATGCATTAAGCTGCCACCTGTCTTAAAGATCGATAATAATACGTATTTTAGTGTTCGGATAATCGAAGTTTTACTGTATATGTGATTCAATAGTTTCTGCTTTGGCAAACAATTCATGTGTTATCCCAATGGGTTCTCCAATAATAGCTTCTACCTACGTGAAATCCACAAATTTATACAAATCGGCCGATGTACCATCGAATTTAGGAAACATGACTTGGTCTTTGACGAGCAGTATTGAACAGATGGACAGTAAAGTATCTATAATGTGTATACTTTATTGTGAGTTTGTAAGGGCTAATAATTTCGGTCCCATTATCTCCTTGTCGGCATTATTAGCAAATACCCCTGGTCGGGCATGTTAGTATGACTAACATTCTAGATTGCAGATATCTAACTCTGAAAGCAGGGACCAATGCTGGTAAAATTTATGCCGTTTTAGTGACCACCCTAGCCTCTACAGAAATTTTAGTAGGGGACGGAAAGAAGTCATGTCAAAATTCACCAATTTGTATATATATGTACATGTATTTGTCACTGATCTGTTCGGTCATATATTTCCAATCTACTTAAGTCCTCTTTCGTAACACCGACACATAATTGTCATTCTTAAAAGCCGTTTCTTAAAACAGACATAGACAAGATATCGGAACTGACAGAGGGATTGAGCTAGAGGTAGTTTTACCTCAACAGGGACAAGAACGAAGTATCCTAATTTCTATTTTACTAGTACAATAATATGGATTAACTCATGTTGTAGAGTTGTCTGGATGGGGGATTTTACTTTACATTTTCGCTTCGGTGAAGGTGAGATAAGGATGGGGTGGGTAGCCCACAAACCAGGTATAAGCCCCTCCACACATCCCACCCCACCCGTAGCTATTGTTTGGCTACTTTGCATTCTTTTGGTCGTGTCCGCTTGTGTGTGGCGCTCCCTGTATAACTAGTTGGTTTCATTTTTATGTACTTGTAATAGGATTGTAGGTGTAAAGGTGTGTACACCATTCTGATGAAATTATTTTATACCAACATCACACTATTTCGTACAATATATTTTACAGGAATGTTTTCGAAAAAAAAACACATTTAAGTTGAATCACATGACACATGACTGATCAGTTGTACCTATATCTTATCACTTCGCAAGGAATTTAATAGATGTTTTCATACCGTATGTTTTCTACAACTTTATTATACAATGAACAAACAAATAAGGTATAGCTTAAAATAAATGCTGAAATATAAGATAATCAACGTGTACCAATGTTGAGTACAGCAGCTTATTTCAATCAAAGTTTTATTTATATCAACTAATTTAACCCATACAGCTGTGCATATTGTCATGACTTGGTCCAATTGGTTTCACTTATATAATTATGTTTTCGTTTTACATGCAATTTACCACTGTATTTCAGCGATTCATTTATGTATGTTATATTCCCAAACACGGCAATAGTCTCGTGCAGTCACGTTCATGCAGTAAACACTCTTTCATATCAGATACGCACGTAGTGATAATCAAACGCCAACATGGACCAGTGTATTTGATCTCAGTCTAAAGTTGTGCAAGTTTGGAAGACAGTTTTTATTTAATCTCCGATTCATCTTACATGAATTACAAATTGTGTATATATGTCACCATTTCAATAAAACAAAACTGCATAACCCTAACTGATTATTGCAACCCGTTTAAATTCAGAGTAAACGCCTTCCAAACTCTTCGAATAGGAAAACAAATGCAATATCATTTGCAAACAATGTAGACACATTCATTCATGATTCTCTCACACAGTTTACCCTTTCATATTGCTTTGTGAACTCTGCCAATAAACAATTACGGACTTTTCCACTTTGAAATGCAGCGTTAAAAGTGTTAAATCGGCGTTCAGACTATTTAGATTATATATATCATTTTTTTAAAAACAATGATAAAGACGACAATACAAATTTTGGTCCCAGAAATTCATGCAACCATAAGTGTTCCTCTTTTATTTACCCGAGTAAATGACAATATAGTTTACTTTTTCTGCACGCACAACACGTGATGACTAGACGCAACACAAACTCGTACTGATTGGATTTTAGAGTGGCCGGCTGTTCATTGCATTCCGGATGTATCGACGCCTAGTATTTATTGTATTTCACGAGACGTGTAAATCCTTTCATATACATGTATGTGTATTGATTCGTTTCTTTAGTTTATGCTACGAAATACGTTTATTATTTCTTTTAAATGCACATGTAAATTCATCATGGTCATATTCAAATGAATGGAAGGGAAAACATATTTTACACAGCAAACCAAAACTAAAACAAACCAATATAGAACAGAAATCGTCACTTAAAGACTGTGAATAAAAAAACAACACTACATATGCATTTAAACACAGTAGAGCTGCAAATGTATTTATACAATATATAATATGACACTCACGCACAAGCATTTATAATTTACAAATTAACTTGTAAACGAAACTTAGTGCAGTAAAACCTCTCTATAACGGCCACTAATTTTTGTAATTCGTTGGTATTAAGGACAGGTGGCTGCTTAAAGCAAGGTGAAAGTAAAACAGAACGCTCCTATAGGAGCGTTCTGTTTTACTTTCACCATGCTTTAAGCAGTAACCTGTCTTTAACACAAAATACTTGATGTAGTTTAGTGGCCGTTATAGAGAGGTTTTACTGTAGGTGGAAAAGTGCGCAAATAATCCCGCTTATTGTATCACCACAATATTTATTTAAATAGGATTCTGTAGGAACTGGTGAGTGCTTAATGCAAGGCAAAGGTAATGCAGAATCCCATAGGAGTTGTCTGCATGAATGCTATCCTGCATTAGGCTGCCACATGTTTTAACAATTTAACCTTTCGCTTACTATTCACGTCAATATACCTACCTGTAAATAGTGAAGACCCAGATGAGACAGCTCCTGCAGGAGCTGTCTCATCAGGGTCTGCACTATTTACAAGTTGATTGTGCAACCAGTGCACACCACAGCAGTGATTGCATAGCGAAATACTTGTACACAGTGAAGATATATGTAATTATACAACAGGGCATGGGTAAAGGAGAAATGTATTTTAAAATTCAGCAAGAGAAAGCTTAAAAATACGGCAGAATAGGACGTCTTTTTAGTGGTCTTTAAGAGAGACATTACTATAGATCAAATAAAGATGTCGTAATGGTAGCCTAGGAACCATATTCAATTATCCAAAGCATGTTCTGTGTCAGATATACATTGTCATAATTGTTTTATGCAAATTTTGCTCGTCTACAACAATATTTAATTCTAATATTTCTTCAAATTCTTTCAAAAACACAATTATAAAATCAAACAGTTTTGATCTGATTGAAAAGGCAAGTGAATCGTTGCCTCATCTGGTTCTATAGTATGTGCAGATTCATCACTGGCAGCGAAATATGTATCGGTCTGCCTGCTAATAATAGTTATCAGTTCAACTAAACTTGTAAATGAAAAGTGTTGGTTACCCACAAGTGGCGAGACAGTGTATCCAAAATGTATTTACAACAATTATACTTCCGGGAAAAGTCAAACAGTCTATATCCATTAACGATAACCGTTATAATGCTAAATGAAATAATGTTTGATATTGAACTGTTCAAGGGAAGTACTTTCATCACGAATGCGGTTTTCATTTATTTTATACAGTTAACCGTAGCTACTACGAACACTCGACACTGTGAGCACTCAAACACGTACCAGTATTGATCTTTAACACAGGTGGCAGCTTAATGCAGAGTGAAAGCCATGCAGATAGCTCCTAAAGGAGCTTTCTGTGTGACTTTCACCCTGCATTAAGCAGCCACCTGCCTACAAAGAAATACAACCTTAATTACTATTTTGCGTAGGGTCGAGGCTTTACTGTGTATCAGTCATTTTTACTCAAGTTCGGTATATAATGTTCATGTTTTACATGCCCCATTAGAACAAATATAAATATTGTCTGGGCTTATGTCTGCATTTTATCATTTTATACCCATCTTCGACATATAGGTTTTCCCTAGTGAGTGCATGTTATAGCTCTCCGTGTCAGACTAGTACTGCAAATAATGCAATAAAATTGCATAACAAATGCGAATGTATGTACTGAAGACAACACGATTTGATCGCAAATGTGCAAACTCTGCATAAATAGTATTTAAGGCTAAACAATTTTCCTTAAATCCCTTTGCTGTAGGAGCCGTCTGATCAGAGTCTGCTGTGTTTACTTATGGGATTATATAAATCTGATTCTATAGCGTTTGCCATTGCGAAAACTCGTTTTGTTCACATGCCATTATAAATGTTATGCTGATCAATATGCATACATACGTTACATATAAAATGATAGGCTTAAATGCTTATTGCAGTTGAAATTACCAATACTTTAAATACAAAAGATTCTTAATGCTTACAACGCTGTGAAAATATAATGTCCGCCCAATTTTGGATCTGGTATCATTTTGATTCGATACATCATTTGAGAAACTACTGTAGAGTGTCAAACAGCTTTGATCGTGATCCGACGACAAGAATAGAGACAAAGCATTGAATTATTGCATCTAAGGTGGGGTTCTGGGTAAAAGTTTCTGTTTCTAAAACTAGACAATCAAATCCCACTCGGTAACTTTGGTAACAGAGACATATATTATTGTAGCAGATATCCTGTATAGTGATAAAGTGTCGGATTGTATTCTAGGTATTTGTTCCCGGATCGAGATCAAGGTCGCTCTTGCTGAAATGCAAAGTCATTCATAAGTTCATGTTAGCTGTTCATTGCAATATTGTTTTAAAAACTGTAGTTCGAAAATTTCGTCTTGACGATAGAAAACGTTCTAGGTACTACGTCACTTAATTTTCTGACGTCACTTCCTTACAGTTTTACAGTTCATTTGAATATTATTTGGTCTCGACACCGTTACTTATGTTGTGGAGTAGTCTGGAGTTGGAAACTTACTTTACATTTTAACTTGCGCGAATGTTGGATAAACGTGAGGTTGGGTACCAGCAAAATCTGTTTAAGCCCCCAGTAGCTTTTTTTTGGCTATTAACCGTTATTAATACGGTACTTCTGCTTTCGCCCTATGGTCTACTTTGTTAATATTATATGGTGAATGTTTTATGTCTTTTTGTACATTTCGTCACATTCTGTCTTGTAATTGTGATGTTCTATGTTTGATGATTTTTTGTTGTCATGGCCATTTGTGTGTTGCGCTCCCTGTATGACTGGTTTTTTCTCCACTTTTTACGGACAAACGAACTTTGCCGAACCGTTGGGTAATTTATTTGTATGTGTTTGATTGTAGTGGGTAGTTTATTATTGTTGCTTTTCCTTTAGTTGTTTTCCTTGATTGTTTCGTTTTGGGTGGATTGTATTTGTGGTTCTTCTGTTGTTGTTTTGTTGTTGTTGTCTGTTGTTTTTTCCTGTGTGGATATTGAATTTTATTGTTTGTTTATCTGTTTGTTTTGTTACTGTTGTTGTTTGTTTTATTATTTGTTTGAACAATCGCTTACTTCTCGGACTCTTGTTACTTAACCGCCCTTAGACTTAACCCTTCACGTCAATATACCTACCTGACTGCAGAAGTTCAACAGTCGTAATATTAATGGTTATATAAAGTTGATTGTGCAACCAGTGCACTCCACAGCAGTGATTGCACAGCGAAATACTTGTACACAGTGAAAATATATGTAACTAGAGGTTTTTGTCACAAAAACGGATGTCTCCCCTCTAATAAAAACAATATGTAAAGGGAAATCACTAAAAATGTTATGGTCTTGATGAATGATACTTCCCCTCATTATGCGTTTTCCACACTACATTTTTCAAGAAGAAAATGATAACAGCTAATAACTCCAAAAATACTGATACCAGATTTATGGCCCTTTTGCATGACACTTACTTTCATCATGCTCTTTCCAAAAAAAAATGTCATTCCAATAACATTAGTCGAACAGGAGTTATTGATCGGACAAAAAATTGCACAAAGGGCAATAACTCCAAAAGTATTGAAGCCAGAAATATGACCCTTGTTCATGACACTTTCTCTCATCATGCTCTTTCCATGTATGAAGTTTCAATACGATGGCAAGAGCCATGTAGGAGTTATCGTCCGGACAAGAAAGAATTAAGCAAATGTTCAAGGGGCAATAACTCTAAATTTATTGAAGCTCGAGTTAAGGATCTTATGCATGACACTTTCTCTTTTCATGATCGTTCCATGTATGAAGTTTCACTCCAATGGCAAGTGTCACATAGGAGTAATCATCCGGACAAAAAATTGTGATTTTTTTTACAAAGGGCCATAACTCCAATATTAGTGAAGCCAGAGTTATGCACCTTGTGCATGACATTTTCTCTCGTTATGATCTTTCCATATATGAAGTTTCAATCCAATGGCATGAGCCATATAGAAGTTATCGTCCGGACAAAAAAGTGTGATTTTTTTTACAAAGGGCAATAACTCCTATATTAGTGAAGCCAGAGTTATGTATTTTCTGCATAACACTTCCTCTCATTATGCTCTTTCCATATATGAAGTTTCAATCAACTTGCATCAGGCATATTGAAGTTATTGTCCGGACAAAAAATTATGATATTTTTTACAAAGGGCAATAACTCCAAAATTAGTGAAGCCAGAGTTATAGGTCTTGTGCATGACACTTCCTCTCATCATGATCTTTCCATATATGAAGTTCCAATCCAATGGCATGAGCCATATAGGAGTTATCGTCCCGACAAAAAAGTGTGATTTTTTTTTACAAAGGGCAATAACTCCAATATTAGTGAAGCCAGAGTTATGGACCTTGTGCATGACACTTTCTCTCATTATGATCTTTCCATATATGGAGTTTCAATCAACTGGCATCAGGCATATTGAAGTTTATGTCCGGACAAAAAATTATGATATTTTTTACAAAGGGCAATAACTCCAATATTAGTGAAGCCAGAGTTATGGACCTTGTGCATGACACTTCCTCTTGCCATGATCTTTCCATATATGAAGTTTCAATCCAATGGCATGAGCCATATAGGAGTTATCGTCCGGACAAAAAAGTGTGATTTTTTTTTACAAAGGGCAATAACTCCTATATTAGTGAAGCCAGAGTTATGTATTTTCTGAATAACACTTCCTCTCATTATGCTCTTTCCATATATGAAGTTTCAATCAACTTGCATCAGGCATATTGAAGTTATTGTCCGGACAAAAAATTATGATATTTTTTACAAAGGGCAATAACTCCAAAATTAGTGAAGCCAGAGTTATAGGTCTTGTGCATGACACTTCCTCTCATCATGATCTTTCCATATATGAAGTTCCAATCCAATGGCATGAGCCATATAGGAGTTATCGTCCCGACAAAAAAGTGTGATTTTTTTTACAAAGGGCAATAACTCCAATATTAGTGAAGCCAGAGTTATGGACCTTGTGCATGACACTTTCTCTCATTATGATCTTTCCATATATGGAGTTTCAATCAACTGGCATCAGGCATATTGAAGTTTATGTCCGGACAAAAAATTATGATATTTTTTACAAAGGGCAATAACTCCAATATTAGTGAAGCCAGAGTTATGGACCTTGTGCATGACACTTCCTCTTGCCATGATCTTTCCATATATGAAGTTTCAATCCAATGGCATGAGCCATATAGGAGTTATCGTCCGGACAAAAAAGTGTGATTTTTTTTTACAAAGGGCAATAACTCCTATATTAGTGAAGCCAGAGTTATGTATTTTCTGAATAACACTTCCTCTCATTATGCTCTTTCCATATATGAAGTTTCAATCAACTTGCATCAGGCATATTGAAGTTATTGTCCGGACAAAAAATTATGATATTTTTTACAAAGGGCAATAACTCCAAAATTAGTGAAGCCAGAGTTATAGGTC
Organism: Azorinus chamasolen; assembly: GCA_963576725.1. Taxonomy (NCBI): domain Eukaryota; kingdom Metazoa; phylum Mollusca; class Bivalvia; order Cardiida; family Solecurtidae; genus Azorinus; species Azorinus chamasolen. Next base: position 30,630,076 of record OY755236.1, read on the forward strand.
TTGTGCATGACACTTCCTCTCATCATGATCTTTCCATATATGAAGTTCCGATCCAATGGCATGAGCCATATAGGAGTTATCGTCCCGACAAAAAAGTGTGATTTTTTTTACAAAGGGCAATAACTCCAATATTAGTGAAGCCAGAGTTATGGACCTTGTGCATGACACTTTCTCTCATTATGATCTTTCCATATATGGAGTTTCAATCAACTGGCATCAGGCATATTGAAGTTTATGTCCGGACAAAAAATTATGATATTTTTTACAAAGGGCAATAACTCCAATATTAGTGAAGCCAGAGTTATGGACCTTGTGCATGACACTTCCTCTTGTCATGATCTTTCCATATATGAAGTTTCAATCCAATGGCAAGAGCCATATAGGAGTTATCGTCCGGACAAAAAAGTGTGATTTTCTTTTACTAAGGGCAATAACTCCAATATTAGTGAAGCCAGAGTTATGGACCTTGTGCATGACACTTCCTCTCATTATGCTCTTTCCATATGTGAAGTTTCAATCAACTGACATCAGGCATATTTAAGTTATTGTCCGGACAAAAAGTGTGACGGACAGACGGACGGACGGACGGACAGACAGACAACTCTCACGAAAACAATATGTCTCCCCCATATAAATATGGGGGGAGACATAATTATACAACAGGGCATGGGTAAAGAAGGAGAAATGTATTTTAAAATTCAGCAAGAGAAGAGTTAAGCTTGTATAAAAGTGATCTTTTTCATCGTATCATCGCCATGTTTGTCTAGAACGGTTTGTGCTGCTGCAATTTTTATCGAATCTGCTTCAAGACATCGATGTCGATACATGAAGGCAATTAAAGATACCGTGATACGGTAAAATCAAGATTATTTGAACACTCAAGTACATATTGTTATTATGGATCTTTAACCCTTCTCTTGCTGAATTTAAAAATACATTTCTCCTTCTTTACACATGCCCTGTTGTATAATGACATATATCTTCACTGTGTACAAGTATTTCGTTGTGCAATTACTGCTGTGGAGTGCACTGGTTGCACAATCAACTTGTAAATAGTGCAGACCCTGATGAAACAGCTCCTGCAGGAGCTGTCTCATCTGGGTATTCACTATTTACAGGTAGGTATATTAACGTAAATAGCAAGGGAATAGTTAAGACGGGCGGCATATTAAAGCAGGATGAATGTCATGCATACTTCCACCCTGCATTAAGCAGCCACCTGCCTAAACTGATTTAAATTCTGAATTCCTCTATACTAAACTTTCTAATAATCGAGGTTTTACTGTATTCCCATGCTTTCGATGTATAATACATAATTATGTTCAGTAAAATATACGTATGCGCTGTTTAGTCATTCACTGACGTAAATGATAGTGACGTACTGTTAATGGTTACATACTTGGAATAGTAATAATGGTATAGGATATAGAAGTACAAAAATGAGTCATGCAGGAACACCACATACAGAACAAACAGCCGCCCGAACAGCAACACAAGGAACAGCAAATGTACATAACTATAAAAACATCAAGAGACGAACAAAGACAAAAAAGTTCAACAGTCGTATTGTTAATGGTTATAGAAGTTCAACACTGGTAATGGTGATGATTAAAGACGTTAAAGAGTCGTATTGTTAATGACTACAGAAATCAACAGTCGTAATATTAATAGTTATATAAAGTCTGAAAGTGGGAGATCCTTTGAAAGCAAAAGTAGCAATGCGAAAAGAGAAAAATGCAGACTCGGTTTAATTTAGTCTGTCCGCGAGTAGTAATTAAAAGTGCAACACTACTCACGCCCCTAGCTCCGGCTTAAGCAGTGTTCAATTTTCAAAACTAATTACATCAAAACTAATGATCCTGAAGGACCAGAAAATATAACAACACTGAGACTGAAGCACGGGGCGGCTTTTTACGGCCGCCACACGGTTGAATTGTCGTATTGTTAACGGTTATAGAAATTCAACATTCGTATTGTAAATGATTAGGCTCGTATCTCCGTTTTTCTGGCGGCTGAACTAACGAAAATGCTTAATATTACTAGAAGGGTAGAAACAACTGACGCGAGTCAAATAATTGACATGTACGATTGTGATCAAGACGTATTATGTACAGTAAAAAGCAGCTCTAGACGGCCATTTAAATACATACTATTAGAACAGATGGATGCATAATGCAGTACGCAAATAATACAGAAAGCTGCACTCTCTACATAACGTTTGATCTGCATTAAACTACCACCTGCCTTTAACCCTTTCCTCCAGAAGAACGCTTTTCTACGCCTCTGTAATAACCACTTCTTGAAACAATTGTGATAAATAGGGCATTTGCTACTATAGGAGCAAATGCTCTATTTATCACAATGGTTTCAAACTACAAAATTCTTAGGTTTACTTTTATCTAGTAAATGTTCCTTTTGGGTAGAATTATTAAAAATGGTTGGATCTAAAAATAGCCTATGAAGGAAAGGGTTACGGCCCAGGGACATACCTGTTTTTGAAGATTTTAAGAATGTTGGCGGTAAACAAATAACAGTGTACCATTTCAATACGTCGTTCTTTCAGGCTTAAGTTGCGGATAAAACAACTTGAACATGATCAACATGATTATGACAAACATGTCAGTAACAGGCTGTAAAAATATGATGTATGCATTTCCTTATGTTGCGGTATGGCCATACAATTTGCAAGAACCAAGAATGATTGGTACTGATCACGAACTATTCGTCAAGTCAACATTGTAAACAGACAGTACAATGTCTGCAGCTTAGGTTTTATTGCTGTCTGTTGATTGGTACTAGTTTAACCTTGGACCTATTGGAATCAAGCATACGCTTCAGGGACTAACAGTAATTAGTTTACTTTGTGGAAGTAGGCTATATGTATACCTGAAATGGTATAGTGGCAAGGAAAGAGTAAATTATTTATGGGCCAGACAAATAAAGATCAGTTATGTGAAAGTTGGGTTATTCATAGTAACGTATTTAACTGTAGAATGATATTGTAGTTAATTCTTTACAAGCGTAGTCCACGCATGCATGCTTATAGGCAAGCATTACTCACGTAGCCAACTATATCGATCAATATCAGACATTTTACAATCATATCGCGCTGCCGAACGCAAGAGTCACTAGTACCGTTTTTAAAGTGTTTTTACCAACGGTTTTGGATACGTTACATGAATCTGAAATTAAACATTATCTAGAAAATCTAGTTATGTCAGAAATTTAGATAAATACTAAAATCGTCATTTCTCCACCAAGCCCTATGTTGTGACCACGTTTAAGAATTTTCATGGTTTGCTGGAGTAATTAAGGAAATATTCCTGAAAATGTTTAATTTCTAATTCGCGCATCTGATCTGAGTATATGTTTCGATAATTCCGAGCATTCGAAGTTCAGTGTCACAGAGTTCCAAAGAGCTCCAAACTATCAAATTAATTGTTGCAGTGCCCCAGGCCCAACCCAACGCATAAATACCTTTTAGTAAAAGTAGTAAAGTCAAGCAGGAAAAGACTAACACAAAACGCAACCATCATCATAACACCGATAGAAAGCAAATAACACACATACACAACCACACACACGCGCGCGCGCACACACACATACACACACAAACACACGAGTAAATAAACATGAACAAACCCACAAGTACAAAGACACAAAAACACCGACCAAACATAAAAGCAAGGGTGACAAGGAGAGTGCCGCCTTGGAACGGCCAGTAGCAAAACCACCACTAGGGGTTTAAACCGGTTCACGGACGTCCTAAGGCATATTATATTCTTGTGTTGGTTATGGCATCACATCTTTGCGTTTTGTTTTGGTTGAGTTTGATGTTTAGTTTAAGGGCGCTGCAAATATGGTGTCGGTGTTTAGCAGACAGTTATACAGCGAACCTTCATTACAACGGAGGTGTTTGTTTCCAGACATTGTGCTGGTATAACGAAGTTGCCGTTATAACGAGTTTAAATATGAAAGGAACCATGTGGCCAGTTTTAAACTGGTACCAACAGGTGGTCGCTTAATGCAGAACACAAGAAGTGCAAAAAGCTCCCTTATGGAGCTTTTTGCACTTCTTGTGTTTTGCATTAAGCAATCACCTGTGCTATTGGCATTGCACCTATTTATTCAGTGGTTGTTTCAAAAGAGTTAACGGTAATTTTGTTTCAATGCATATTGCCGGTAGAACGAGGGTGTCATTGTAACGAATGCCGGTATAACGAGGGTTCACTGTAGTTATATGTGTATGTGTGCGGTATATGTGTGTATGAGCGCTCTTCATTTGTCGTAAATCGGGGTTTGTAACGTTCCTTTATGTCCAACATTCATTGGCGGCACTGCATGGCCTTTTCAGTGTCGCAGTGTCCTAAACTTCAAACTATCCTATTTAATGCGTATGTGCCCTAGACGCAGCCTAACCAGTATATATAAGTGGGCATTTTGTGATGTTATGTCTCATCATACTCTCCCGAAAGATATATTGTCTTTTGTTTGGCTGAGATTTGGATTTACGGCGGCGCTGTTAATATGTTGCCGGCCCAGATAAGATGCGTAGATTTAAACATTTCCAAGAATAACTCCTTTATGAGGGTCATGCAAAAAGTTCTGTCATTGGGTTCGGATTTCTTAAGTGATACGTGTACTTAAAAATATTTTTATTACAAACCTTCGAAGTATTCCCCCTTTACCGAAACACATTTTTGTAACCTTTTTACCCAGTCTCGAAAAGCGAAACAATAGTCTCGTATCTCTCCACCAAACCCTATACTGTGTCTCGAAGAGACTATTCTAAAGAGTAGTCATAGTATAGGGTTTGGTGGAGAAATTATTTTAGTACTTCGGTACGCACCTTTATCTGTAGCTCTGTAGCTCTGTGACCTTCTATGAAGGTCGTGTATGCATGTGATACAAATTAGTCTGGGTCACACAATACTAGCTCGCGCCGTTTTCAAATGCTCTATGACAAGAACATTTCACCATATCATGTTAGATGTTATGGTTTGTATAAATCTGTCAAAATGTATGACGAAGCGACTCTCCGTCTTGTAGTCAAACTATGGACTGAAAGCGTGATAGAGTGTCATGGAAATACGACTCGTTTCGTCAACAACACAGCATTGCTTGTCCATTCGTATCAATGGCAAGACAAGTTGTTTAAAGACATTCCCTTGGCCGGCTTGGGTCTTTACAGCTAACCTGTGAAAAAGCATGCGGCACATGGTAACAGCTATAGCAGTCTGCCTGTCAAGAACCACTGGAGCGTTCCATGTGAGACCCGTCTCTTACATTTGATGATTTGGAAATGATTAGATTGTCACTAATGCAGTATATGTTTTTATTTTTTATTATGTCATGGCCTCTCTAGACAGAATGAGACGGCTTGCCATATTTTGCACACTTGTATCATGCTTTTACTGTTACTTTCACGCCTATTGAGAACAATGGGGGGGAATCATTGAATGGACCTGGGTAATGTCTTTAAAGACATTCCCTTGGCCGGCTTGGGTCTTTACAGCTAACCTGTGAAAAAGCATGCGGCACATGGTAACAGCTATAGCAGTCTGCCTGTCAAGAACCACTGGAGCGTTCCATGTGAGGCCCGTCTCTTACATTTAATGATTTGGAAATGATTAGATTGTCACTAATGCAGTATATGTTTTTATTTTTTATTATGCTCCCTGAAACTATAAGAAGGAGCATATAGGCCCCGCTTTGTCCGTTCGGCCTGTGAATGTCTTCTAAAGTGCTCAACCTACATTCATGACACTCCACATACAAATATATCTCATTGAGATCAAGTGCAGGGTGCAGGGGTTACATTATAACTTAACTTAACTTAACTTAACTTAACTTCAATGCATTTGCGTATAGATACGTTTAAACGGGAAATGATAACGTTTTCTCCACTGTACAAACAAACATGGCATGTATATATGAACGCCAGCTCTACAAGACAAAATTGAATTCTCAGCTTTAATTAGGGCGCCTTTGAACATATTATAGCTCTCCTCCACTGCAGGTTAAATGGATTCTACTGCAGGCCAAATGTCCAGAGTTTTATCTCTGATATACATAAGCGCTCAGGTTTTTTTAATGTATTTAATCCTTATAAAATATTCATCTGCTAAATTGCTTGTCTGCTTCAAATGTGAAAGTGCTTCATAGTTTGTAAAGATTTGTGAAAATGTTGTCTGTCAAATAGCTTGGATCCAGATAAGATGCCGGGTTACTTGACGTCTCATCTGGATCCAACCTGTTTGCATATGGCCCTTTGTTTGTTAGTGGTAGGCTTCTTAAGGGTTGAACTTCTATTGGGTTCTGACCAACAATGGTCTTTTGAGTGTGTTCCCCTTGACTAATTGTATGTCAGGGCCTCTGTAGATAGAATGAGACGGCTTGCCATATTTTGCACACTTGTATCATGCTTTTACTGTTACTTTCACGCCTATTGAGAACAATGGGGGGGATCATTGAATGGACCTGGGTAATGTCTTAAGTGATCGATTTAAGGTCGGGTTGAAAGGAAATATACTTTATCAAGTTCATACGCAAACCCTCTCCACTTCGGCCTCGGTCTAATCTGGTCGGATTTGCTTGCATATTTGAGCTTTAAAACTTTATCCGACAAGCCAAACTTGACTGTGGAATACGAATATTATGGAAGAATAAAAGTGTTTCTTAAACTTAGCAATAGAATGAAAAACTATGTTTCATGACACATACTACAGTGAACCTTCATTACTACGGAGGTGTTTGTTTCCAGACATTTTGCTGGTATAACGAGGTTGTCGTTATAACGGGTTTAAATATGAAAAGAACCGTATGGCCAGTTTTAAGCTAGTACCAACAGGTGAACGCTTAATGCAGATCACAAGAAGTGAAGGTAGCGTTTTGCACTTCTTGTGTTCTGCATTAAGCGACCACCTGTCGTATTGGCATTGTTCCTATTTATTCAGTGGTTGAAAGACAATGTTAATTTTGTTTCAATGCATACTGTCGGTATAACGAGGGTGCCATTGTAACGAATGCCGGTATAATGAGGATTCACAGTATATCATAACCTGAGTCAATATTGCCGTTATGATAGACACGAATCCGTGTAGACATTTGCTTTCAAAACATATCATAAATCATATTTGCATTCACAACTGAGTGAAGTTTACGTCGTTTTGAGAGAAGCGGTTACTATCAACATTCAAGTGTTACCACCCCGCGTCTTAAAAACACTTGAACAACTCATCGTAAAACACGTTTTTGGTCTTTATTATTTTAGAGCCGTTACAAAAACTAATTGATACCAACAAACTATCGTTTTAGCACGTTACAGTAATTTGACTCCTTTACAAGACACTAATCCTTTCTCTGATACAAACGATGTTCACCTTTTAAAACAGACTAGACCCAGACCAAATGGACCAAATATGCTTTGTTTGCTTTTAAACTTATAATAAACCAGGGTCCATGCTTATAAAGCTTTTAGTTGAGTCTGAGATCGTTCTCAAGCTTTTGATTGGTCAGATTTGAGCCTTTGGCTCAAATCTGACCAATCAAAAGCTTGAGAACTCAAATCTGACCAATCAAAAGCCTGAGAACGAAACTCAGACTCAACTAAAAGCTTTATAAGCATGGACCCTGACTTTACAGATTCTACCAATACCAAAACAAATGTGTGTACATATGCTATTATAAACATTAGGCTAACAAATATTCAAATTATTTCTTATATGAATATTCAACAGAGAAAAAAGTGGTATACCGGTAAATACGTATGTGAAGTGCTTGATGTGGTGATTTTCGTATGGTGCTAGCAGTTTTGTGATTGGTGTCATACACGGCTATAATGCACCGTGGCTCATTAAAACATTCTCCCTTTTCTGCTATTAATTTATATAGTCATGTTTTCCCCGTGTATCTCTTAATTTAAAAGTACTAAGCAATATTGCTCCTTCGTTTTCTTCTATCCTGCTTAAAGATATGTTAGGCAGCCATTTTATGCTTGCGTAAAACATTGCTTGTTTCTCAGTGGGTTGAATCCGCACATTCTATTACAATGACAAAGCTCGATTTGAAACAAATACTTTTTTTTATTATATTCATTGCCCCCCCCCCCCCCCCTTCCACCCACATAGTGGAGAGGGAGACGAATTGGTTTTGTACTTTCTGTCTGTTGATCTATCTGTTGGTTTGTTTGTATATTTGTCTGTTGGTCTATGTTTGTCTGTGCTTCCTCTAAAACTTGACCGGTCAGATATCAATGAAACTTTACAGCAGTGATTACCATGACGTGTAGTTGGGCAACAACACCTCATGGTGATCACTGCTAATACGAATATTTTTTCAGTTATGTCCCGTTGACTTAATGTCTTGTACTGTGCAATTTTACAGACGTTTGGACAGAATATTGCAATAATGGCGAAGAGTCACGAATTACTCGCCTATGCAATATTGTAAATGGACAATAAAATGTCTGCAGCTTTGGTTTATTGCTGCCTTGTCGGAGGTTAGAAAATGACAGCAGAAAACGTATGAAAGAGAAATAGTGGCCTTTCTGGAATTTAGATATGGTCGGCCTACAGGCTGTATATTGAATGTTTTGTTATTAATTTAAGGATATATGCATACCTTAAATGATTTGGGATAACTTTCGTCTCATCAGGACCCAAACTGTTTGTTACTGTAGTTATGTTTTTGAAAGAAACGGGGAAAATATTACAAACGAAAACTGTAGCAGCCGACACATTTAGCAAACGACAATATTCGTCTGCGAAAGAGTTAAGAGTTAAGGAAGAGACAAATAATGAATGACTGCTTAGGTATCCAAAGCAGACGGATCAATATCAGGAAGGTTTATCAAATAGATTTTGCAAACGGAAATCACAATGCTTCAAACCTTGCCATGTACAATTTAGGAACCACTCTGGCATTTGCGGTCTGTTAGACATTATACGATGTTTACAATGTTACAACAATAACAACCTTACAACGGTTTTAGTTCATTTGTCTCGCACGCGCCACAGTAAATAAACATATGTGTTTATACGTGTCTTAACCTTTAGTTTGGTTTTGTGTTGGGTTTGTTATAAATTAGCTGAGTTATTTCGTCAGTTTCCACCAATAGCAAATATTCATGTATATCGTCGAGCAACCTACTCTCGAATCCTACCTGCTTTCAAAACTTTCAATGTTTTGTGCTTTTTGTACATGCGCAAGTGCTCAATGCGTGATTCATTTTCACGAGTACCGATGCATTGTTTGTAAACAACATGTTCGTAGCTTTAAAAATGAAACATGCGTCATAAACAGGTATTTACATTCTACTTTTCCTTCAACTATGCTAAACATTAGCTCTTAACCTCATGGGCTATTTTTAGATGCAACCTCTTTGAATAAATATACCGAAAAGGAGCATTAACTAGAGAAAAGGTATAAAATAGAATTTTGTAGTTTGAAACCATTGTGATAAATAGAGCATTTGCTCCTATAGGAGCAAATGCTCTATTTATCACAATGGTTTCACAAAATGACGTTTACAGAGTCGTCAAAAGTCGTCAATATGAGGGAATGGGTTAAGAGGTTCGAAAGACGGTAAGACCTCGCTATATATGTCATAATGACATGCAGCTACTTGATATTGATGCTGTCATTATTTCTTATAGAAGTATCAACATAGAAATACAGTAAAATCTCGATTATTCGATTTTTGTGTATACAAGGATCTAGACCCTTTAGGCAGTTCGCTGCTTAATGCATGGTGAAGACATGCAGAAAGCTCCTAGGGTTATTAGGTGGCTCACATCCATCCAAGCGGTTTGCAAATGCCAGTCTGGCCGTGCGTAGGAGCCGAAGTGTTAGACGTATCTAGGTTATACGGAACCATTTCACACTAACTTCTATGCTGGTACAGCAAATGCGTGTGTGTTTAAAATTGTATCTAACTTCAGTTTGCCAATTACGTATCAATCTGAAACTTCTGGCAAATATAAAAGCAGGGGTGGCGAACATTAACTATTTATTTTTCCCTTCACCATTCACAAGTGTTCCCCTTTATAGGTGTATGGCTCTGGATATAAGATATTTAGTTCGATTATAGAAAGACAACAATTTTGAGGCAAACTAAGATATGACAGTCATGAATTTCATGGTTATACCAACTGTTTCTGTACTGTTACCTAAACCTTTGGTGCAAATTAACCCTTTCCCTCATATTGACGCCTTTTGACGCCTCTGCAAAAGTTATCTGTTGAAACCATTGTGATAAATAGAGCAGTTGCTTAAAATTCTTATTTTTTCCTTTTCTCTAGTTAATGCTCCTTTTCAGTAGATTTATTCAAAGTTGTTGGATCTAAAGATAGCCTATGATGTGATGGATTAAATGAATTTAACCCCTTTGCTGCTAATGACGATCCTGTCATTACCTATGCAAACAATTTGGATCCAAATGAGCCGCTGAGTAAGTCATCGTCTCATCGGGATCGAAACCGTCCGATGCTGCGATTATATTTCTTGATAGAAAGTGGAAGGATTGTGCTTGAAAAAAATGAAATTATTAGCAGATGACAAACGCGAAAGTGCAAATGTAAAAAAGCAATTGGAGAATGTAGATGAGGTAAATGTAAACGCTATCAATTTCCCTCTGATCGTCTAGACTAAAGTATCGAGATCTGACGGGTACAAATGGGAAACAAATTAGGAAATTCTTTCTTTGTCTCACACATTATTTTTGCAATGATGAGAATATATCAAACAAATAGGATTCGCACGATCTTTGAAATGAAGAGTTAAAAACAATGCACAACATAGGGAGAAACAGACTCTTATGGTGATAATTAAAATTTAGCTGATAAGTTATTAAAATTTAGCTGATAAGTTATTACATTGTACTTATGTAAACAGTTCGGATCTAGATGAGACACCGAGTAACTCGTGGTCTCATCAGGCTCCAAGCTGTTTGATTCTCAGATAACCGTTTTGTTGTAACGAATACAGTAAAACCCCTCTAATGCGACCAACAAAAAAGGGCATAAGTGTGGGTGCCAGGGGCAGGTGGTAGCTTAATGCAAGACGAATGTTATACAGAAATCTCCTCTAGGAGCTTTCTGCATAACTTCCGTCCTGCATTAAGCAACCACCTGCTTATAAATACAGCCATGTTTATTTATTAAGTGGTCGCATTAGAGGGGTTTTACTGTATAGCATAAATCAACTGTGACAACCGAAATCGAAGATATTTTCCACCAAGAATAGTTTACTCAGCGGGATAAAGATTAATTACAAAGTAGTAGGCGTAGACAAACCAAATTCGTTCGTGTAGTACATGGTCTGTACGGATTGCGAAAGGGGGAGAGATCCTTTACATAATGTTAATGATTTCGTAATGGGTACACTTTGATCCAATGCAGTATCATTGGTACATGTTCTTGCTTGAAACTACACCATTTGGAACACAAAGACCTATAGAAGTTGTAAAACAGGCATGCAGGGAGCACCACACACAAACGGGTGGGTACGGCACCAAACATCATCAAACATGAAATAGTATAATTACCAGACAAAACGCGACGAAACACACAAAGACATGAAACATTTACCATATAAAAAGCACTTTGAACGGTCAGTAGACTAAAAAGGGCTACTGTGGGCGTAAACCAGGTTTGTGGGTACCCAACCACACTTATCCCACTTTCACCCAAGTCAAAATGTAAAGTAAAACCCACGCCAGATAACTCCACAACATGAGTAAAGACGTCAGGACCAAATAAAGTCAAATTAAACTGTAAAACAAGTGACGTCATAAAATTTAATATCGTAGTGTACGTCTTATTCTGAAAAAGAAATGAGAAAAGTAGAAAAGGATAAGCAAATGCTCTTTAACTCTAAACGTGAAGCTGGATGTAAAAAAAAATTTCAAACTTAAACATGCTCTATAAGTAAAGTACGAACATATCTGTGTTTCAAATGTGTTATCAAAAGTAACGTACACGCTCCTCTTGAGATATCAGTGTTTTCAATACATTTTCATTACTGTGGATTAGTTGATTATTGCATACTTCAGATATATACACGATAAGCTTTCTAAACGGAATAAAACATGGGCCTCAGCAGGACACTTAACGCCTAATACCATATTTGGTCAGACGGTTTATTGACGTAATTTAATCGAACAGATTGAGTGAGGGAATTGTGGATTTATGGCTATTAACCCTTCGCTTGCTGTTCACGTCAATATACCTACCTGTAAATAGTGAAGACCCAGATGAGACAGCTCCTGCAGGAGCTGTCTCATCAGGGTCTGCACTATTTACAAGTTGATTGTGCAACCAGTGCACTCCACAGCAGTGATTGCACAGCGAAATACTTGTACACAGTGAAGTTATATGTAAATATACAACTGGGCATGGGTAAAGAAGGAGAAATGTATTTTAAAATTCAGCAAGTGAGGGGCTAAATGCCGAAAACAGCGGTTTCTCTATCTAAGGTTTTATCGTTTAAATCACCATACAATGTTTGATCTTCCCATTGGCTTACCCAAGAAATTGTTATTCAAAATACAACACTACTCACGCGCCCTAGCGCCGGCTTAATCGGCTTTCAATTTTCATAACTTATAGCATCAAAACTAATGATCCCGAAGGACCAGAGAAATGAGAAAAGTAGAAAAGGATAAGCAAATGCTCTTTAACTCTAAACGTGAAGCTGGATGTAAAAATTATTTTCAAACTAAAACATGCTCTATAAGTAAAGTACGAACATATCTGTGTTTCAAATGTGTTATCAAAAGTAACGTACACGCTCCTCTTGAGATATTAGTGTTTTCAATACATTTTCATTACTGCGGATTAGTTGATTATTGCATACTTCAGATATATACACGATAAGCTTTCTAAACGGAATAAAACATGGGCCTCAGCAGGACACTTAACGCTTCATACCATATTTGGTCAGACTGTTTATTGACGTAATTTAATCGAATCGTACAGGCTGAGTGAAGGAATTGTGGATTTATGGCTATTAAATGCCGACAACAACGGTTTCTCTGTCTATGGTTTTATCGTTGAAATCATCATCTTCCCATTCACTTACCCAAGAAATTGATATTCAAAGTACAACACTACTTACGCCCCCTAGCCCCGGCCAAAGCGGTATTCAATTTACAACTAATAGCATAAAAAATAATGATCCCGAAGGACCAGAAAATATAATAACATTTTATGGACTGATGGCAAAGCCATTGTGACTACATTCTTGAACATGTATTAGCATTTACAAAGATGTTTTTGTTTGTTTAATTTCATTTCTACTGACAACCGCAAACACTATGTCCCAAAGAGGCACCGAATTACTCGGCGTATCATCTGGATCCAAACTGTTTGCAAATATCATCACAACTTACAGCAGTTTTGTTCTAAGCCTCAGATACATATGATGTATTTTCCGCTTAGTAGTTCACACCTATTTTTGTTCTTTACTCTTCAGTTCTGAGAAAATCCTTCGGGTAAACAATTCCATAGAAGAGTAATCCACTAACTGCTTTTGGTCCGATTAAGAAATAGTTATACTGATTAAGACGGCATGGCGGGCGTTTAAGTGCTCGTTAGCTTTGCCACAGTGGCTAATTGCCTGCCATTACAAGAAATCAGGATGTTACGATGCCTGCTATTCTGACATGGAATCCATCACGAAAAGGTGGAAAGAGCACGTTTCAGTCGTTTTTACACTAATGCGATGCTACTGCAGTAATGTTTCTGATATAATCACACCAAGACGTAAGCGAAATTGGTGTTAAATTACACTTCGTTACCTTGCTTGGTTTGATTTTGTCTTCTAGGAGTGATAGTTTTCTCTACACATTACTGCATCGCTGTTTACTGCTCGGTAAGGTCAATGGAACGTTTACCTGTCCCAGGTCGGGTATTACCAATGATTGGAAATTTGAATTTTGACAGTGGCATGTTCCCTCATTGTTTGACAGTAAAGTTGGTGAATACTACGATGGGGTTAAATTTGCTTAAACGATTTTCAACGACAATAATGCAGATCCTGAGATCCATGAGCCTTCTGATCTAGATCAACACTGTAAAATACCATTTAACGAGGTTATCGTATTCAATGTGTTACATGGAACTAGTTAGTGTTTCGGCATATGAGGATGATGCTCGATGTGAAGTTGATATAGCTAGTTGTGTGTTAAGCCCCCGATCTTGTACCGCAACACTAGACAAGTTATAGAACCGGGGAACTCAAATAGGGTTCTTCTGTGTGTTTCCCTATTGTTTAACATTAGTTAGCATTTCAATGCATTTGCAAACAGAGTAGACTCAGACCAGACGGCACCTGCAAGAGCAGTCTGATCAGGATCTTCTCTGTTTGCATATGAAATAATATAAACCTGATTATATAGTTTCTGCCATAGTAAATTTACCGTGTTCATATGCCGTTCAGCCGTTTTGATCATGTGCGAGTATAAAAATGCATATTCACAATGTCATTAACCCTTCGCTTGCTGTTCACGTCAATATACGTACCTGTAAATAGTGAAGACCCAGATGAGACAGTTCCTGCAGGAGCTGTCTCATCAGGGTCTGCACTATTTACAAATTGATTGTGCAACCAGTGCACTCCACAGCAGTGATTGCACAGCGAAATACTTGTAGACAGTGAAGATATATGTAATTATACAACAGGGCATGGGTAAAGAAGGAGAAATGTATTTTAAAATTCAGCAAGAGAAGGGTTAATTCTTACATTAATATGCATGGAGTAAACGGTTATTATTATGTTTATTGCTTTACATTTGCTCATACAATCGTTTTGCCAGGCCTATGCAAACATACCAAGAGCAGACGAACCATGCCATGGCCAAAACATTATGAGTTCGTATACAATTATAAAAATGCATTTACAGTAAAACCTCTCTATAACGGTCACTCAATTACATCAAGCATTTTGTGTAAAAGGCAGGTGGCTGCTTAAAACAAGGTGAAAGTAAAACAGAACGCTCCTATAGGAGCGTTCTGTTTTACTTTCACCTTGCTTTAAGCATCCACCTACCCTAAATGCCAATTAATTAACATAATTAAGTGTCCGTTATAGAGAGGGTTTACTGTAATAAATTATCACGATGTCATTATTCCTTACGTAAATATTCAAGGAATAAACTAATTTTGTATTACAGTTGAACTTTGATATCTCGAACTTCAAGGGACCATACAAATTAGTTCGAGATAAGGGAGGTTCGAGTCATCCGATTTATTATCTGAACAATATCTCAAGCCCTCAAAAAGGACCACGATGGAAATAAAGAAAATGTTTGTTTTCCTTTTTCGTGTTATCCTTGGTAATAGTGCGCATTTCATGGCTTTTTTATTTAATGCTTCTTGTTGTTATTGCCATGTGATGTACTACACTTTTTACCGAAATAAATCTATCTAAATTCACAGCTTAATGCAGATCTAAAGTAATGCTCAAAGCTCCTGCAGTAGCTTTCAGCATTACTTCAGACCTGCATTAGGCTGTCAATTGTGTTTCTAGATGAGTGCAGTGATACATTTTAGAAAATATTCCGTACTGTAATTTTTGGAAGGACTGAACGTTTAGTTCGAGTTATCCTTTAGTTCGAGTTAACTCTTAGTACGAGTTATCTGAGTTCGAGATATCGAAGTTCAGCTGTATATACTTTTAAAATTTAATCAACACGTGGTAGAACCTCTCTAAAGCGACCACTTAGTGATTAAACACTGGTATCGTTAAATGCAGGCGTTACCTAATGCAACACGGAAGTAATACAGACTGCTCCAAAACCTTTCACAGAGCAACAGATAAAGGTGCGTACACAAATACTAAAATTGTCATTTCTCCACCAAACCCTATACTGTGGCCACTGTTATATCTCGAAGAGACATAGGGTTTGGTGGAGAAATAAAGTAGTGATTCTTGAAAATGTTTTGTTTTACGTATCTTATTTGGACCTCTGCTTTCATTTTACAATAACCTATCAACTGCCTTTAATATACATAATTAAACGTCTTTTAGTGGTCACTTTAGAAAGGTTTCTTCATTGGATATACATGTATATAAAGTGCCATTTTGAGCTAATAATATCCTATCATACCCCGGTTTGACTCATCAATGCCCGCTCAAAACATTCGCACCACCCATCATTCCTTCAATTTCTGGCATAGCTATACATCACTGTATTATTTGTGAATACACTCACCTCAAACAAGAGACACAATAATATCCTTAAAAGAAAACACAAGAAGAATTCTAATGATTAAACACTGGTATCGTTAAATGCAGGCGTTGCCTAATGCAGCACGAAAGTAATACAGATAGCTCCAAAACATTTCACACAGCAACAGATAAAGGTGCGTACACAAATACTAAAATTGTCATTTCTCCACCAAACCCTATACTGTGGCCACTGTTATATCTCGAAGAGACATAGGGTTTGGTGGAGAAATAAAGTAGTGATTCTTGAAAATGTTTTGTTTTACGTATCTTATTTGGACCTCTGCTTTCATTTTACAATAACCTATCAACTGCCTTTAATATACATAATTAAACGTCTTTTAGTGGTCACTTTAGAAAGGTTTCTTCATTGGATATACATGTATATAAAGTGCCATTTTGAGCTAATAATATCCTATCATACTCCGGTTTGACTCATCAATGCCCGCTCAAAACATTCGCACCACCCACCATTCCTTCAATTTCTGGAATAGCTATACATCACTGTATTATTTGTGAATACACTGACCCCAAACAACAGACACAATAATATCCTTAAAAGAAACAACGCAAGAAGAATTCTAAGGAAAATGAAAGTCACCTTTCATAGCAATTAGACAGAATACAATATCTTACACTCCGTTGTAAAAAGGCTGCAAAATCGTTCCACAAAATAATCGTAAAAATTTACTTAGTGTTTGGTATATTTACAAAACATAAACACATGAATATATCCTACTTTTTAATACATGGGTGGGTGATTCTTCAAAAATTGGTAATTTTGCCTACAAATTTTTCAAAAACATTTTGCTTATAAAACCGTTTGCTTAACACGTATACCATAACTATGAACTGTCTTTGACTTATAAAGAGTAATGTCCGTGCTGATTGTTCAATAGAAAAACTATTTTTTACATTTTATAAATTGCCAATGACCTGAAAATGTCATTACCGCAACGATGTAAAATTGGACCTCGTTTTATCTAAATATTTAGTTAAAGGGTGTTTATCGTTCAATATGTGTGTAAATTATGAATATGAATAACGTAATTCTGTTTCTTTTAGTAATACATCTTGCAAAATCAAAAAATGTTTCTTAAGGTGGTGGAAACAGCTAATTTTTAAGATTTTGATGTACCGAAATTGTCTCCAAAGTGTTGCTAAATTTCTTTTAATTAACTAAAAGCATGCTTTATACTAGCTTTAGGACTAATTTATCGTTAAAGTATACAGTTCAAACATTTCCATTGCTCAACTTTTAAAAAATGGCAAAAAATGCCAAGAAATGAATGAAAAACGTTTCGGTAATGACGTTTCGGTAATGACGTTGCGGTAATGACAGCAAAAAGTAAAGCCAAATGGTACTGAATTTATTCAGAAATATTATTTATTTTGTTTTTGGATGCAAGTTAAAGTCGTATTTTCACAAAATAGTTGTTCAGATACCAAAATAATTAAGGGTTATGTCAGTACCGAAACACAGGCCGTTTCGGTAATGACCGTTTCGGTAATGACAATTTTGTTTATTTTTCATAATTTCAGGCATTTACCCAGTACATGTTTCAATTATTTTATGCATTTAAGCATCGTGTACACACATCGTATACAACAAGGTCTGTTAACATGAATTTATAGTTCAGCTTGCCTGGTTTGAGGGCGTTTCGGTGCTGACGGCCTAAAAACATAATCAATAGAAATAGATGTTTGGGAGGCCATTTCTTATCATAGAACCGGGATTGCTAAATCGAAGTGAACCCTATAATGACTGCATGGGGAAAACCTTCTGATGACGTCAGAAGGGATTTCCCTCAATTTCAAGATTACCCGGCGTCTCATCAGGATCAAAACTGTTTACATAGGTAATCACAGATGCGACACTGACAGCGGAAGAGTTAGTGTCATAAAAGCAATGAACACCATGTCAGTCTATATGAGCAATGCTGCAACCTAATGTGTTAATGCTACAGCTGGTTTAAAGTATTTGTCAAGTGATTGTTTGTGACATTGCGACACATTTCAATAAGCGATGGAATTCCCTTCCTCGTAAAATTTGTAAGCTTCCTATCTTGAGCAAAATATTGAAAACAAACGGAAGATTCTTTTAGCATCGACGGAAATAGAACAATGTTATTGTCCTCTTTATCCCAAGTAAATTCCACTCAAGTAATAACTGTGTTAAACAATCTAGATCCTAATGAGACCCCGCATTACTCGCCGTTTTCCTGGATCCAAACTGCTTACAAAAATTACTATGTGAACTAAGACTTCAGAGTTAAAACATGATAAAAAAGACTTCAGAGTTCAAAGTTCGCACTTCCAACTGTTCAGTTCGTACTTCAGACTTCAATGTTTACATTTCTAACTTCAAAGTTTGGCTTCAGATTTCCAAGGTTCGAACCTCATTTATCTGACATCAGAGTTCTGCATTCATATATCAGAGTTCAAAGTTCTTATTCCAGAGTTCAACACTCAAACAACATGCATCAAACGTCACAGACTGATTACACTGTTCTGCATTGTTTTTTACTTCAGAGCTCTGACATCAGAGATCACAGTTCGCACTTCAAACTTTACAATTGTCTGATTCCTGACTTCAGATAGTTTTACTTGTTTAGACTTAAAATACAAACTCCAATGTTCAAAAGACCAACATTAAATCTCGTCGGATGTCTTATATGATGTGTTTAATATTAAATCAAAGTCAAAACTTATCCAATGTTTATACGCAAAATATATTCGCCTACACTGGTTTTCAGTGCGATCGACCGGGACAATTTAAAGTCGTGCCATGGTACAGTAAAATCTTTCTATAACGGCCACCAAATTATTTTGTGTTAAAGGCATGTGAGTGCTTAAAGCAAGGTGAAAGTAAAACAGAACGTTCCTATAGGAACCCTGGTTTTACTTTCAACTTGCTTTAAGCAGCCACCTGTCCTAAATACCAACTAATTAACACAATTTAGTGGCCGTTATAGAGAGCTTTAACTGCCATTCTTGTTTGTTAACAAAATTTACATAATTCGACGGGCATAGAAAAAAGCATACAACAAAGGATTTAAATTACTCAATTGGACTGAATTACGCGTGTCAAACTGATATAAATATGCCCGTTGCCAAATGCACGGTGCATAAATATCAAATTCAATAGATATATCTATCTTTCTATATCTTATAATTGTATCTTAATATGTAGATCTACATGTATATGTCTTTATTGTTATATTTTAGAGGAACTCGCACTAGTGTTAGCGGATGTCTTGGATTTATTAAATGAGTCCTTAAAAACTATATCAAACGAGACTTCTGTATTGTTTACGAGTACAACGTAAAGCTGGGCATGACTTGAGCTGCATATAGGAATAGTTATGTCACCAAAGTTACTGGATTTGCTTCATATGACTGTAATTGTTCACAAACACGACATGGCGTCCAATAAGCCCATAGTGAACAGAAACAGACGTTAATCAACACAAACAAACAAACACGACATACTCGTATATGGCCAGATAATTGAGATGAATTTGTAATAAGCGGTAACACGATTTTCATTGAGCCTTTCTTAATCTGTGAATGGGCATTTTGTTTGTGGCTATGAATAGCAATATGGTTAAGACGATCCATTTTGAATAGTGAATATGTCCACCCCGTGATGCCTACTACACATGTTAGGTGGATACACCACTTTTAACACTTTTTACACTGTGTATTTTGTGAGCTGACGTATGTTGTATCAAATTGGCATATTTTATATTTTATTCCCATACCAGTATATATCTGTCGCACATGCTGTTACAGTGAGGCAGCATCTATATCTGTCTCAAACAGTATGACAACGCCTACGTCTGTCTCGCTGTCTCCATATAACTGAAATATCGTTTCGTGGCATGTTTTACCCAAAACACGTATATACAAATATACGATCTACCAAAGCACACTTTAGGTGTTTAGCTACTATACTCGAAATAACTACAAAATTAATTAGCTCTGTGTCCAATAAATTGTAATATAGGGGGAAATGAGTGTATGGCTAAATAGCTGATATTGTAATGCCATTATAAACACGAGATTTGTGACTATCATGGCAACAATGAAACTGTAGAATCAGATCTATATGAGTTCTTACGCATAAAAAACAGACTGTGATATGACGACTCCTGAAGGGGCCATCTTAACCGGGCCTTCACTGTTTGCCAATACTCTAAAAGGCATATCCATCTAGTAAATGGATAAAGGTATTCATGAATAGAGATGACGAGTTCCTGGTCCTTGCGAAACCAGTTAACCCTTCGCTTGCTGAATTTTAAAATACATTTCTCCTTCTTTACCCGTGCCCTGTTGTATAATTACATACATCTTCACTGTGTACAAGTATATCGCTGTGCAATCACTGCTGTGGAGTGCACTGGTTGCACAATCAACATGTAGATAGTGCATACCCTGATGAGACAGCTCCTGCAGGAGCTGTCTCATCTAGGTCTTCACTATTTACAGGTATGTATATTGACGTGAATAGCAAGCGAAGGGTTAATGCAATATACAAAACGAGATTGCAACATTGCCATTAGTAATCGAAACTTGTAATTATATATGGTACCTGTATAGTTATTATATCTGATACCTGTCTAGTTACGAGTATTGTATCTGATACATATATAATTATATCTTATACCTGTCTAATAATTATATCAGGTACCTGTCTAGTTATCATATATGATACCTGTATAGTTATTATATCTGATTCCTGTCTAGTTACATATGATACATGTGTAGTTTTTATATCTGATACGTGTCTAGTTATACATGTATCTGATACCTGTTTAGTTATTATATCTGAAACCTGTCTATTTATACATGTATCTGATACCTATCTAAGTATATCTGATACCTATCTAAGTATATCTGATACCTGTCTAGTTATTATATCTGATATATGTCTAGTCATTACATTTTATACGTGTGTAGTTATTATACAGAACAGAACAGAAAATTCCTTTATACAATACGGTTCATCGTCACATAACTATATAATTTCACAGAAACATGCGAGTAGCAATTGTAACAATATAAAAACAGAAATTGAGAGATATAGATCTATTACGGAAGTAGCATATTAACCCTCTCACCGCCGCAGTCCCATAAATGCACCACGATAAATAGTGCAGTCCCAGATCAGACGCCGCCTTTTCAAGGCGGCTCTGATCAGGGACTTCACTATTTGTCTCAATCTCTATTTCTATATATGTGCTTTATTCCTTTGAAATTTGCATTTATTAACTAACTTAGATTGCAGACGACAATTAGAAATTTGGCGCCGAAAAGGTTAAAGAAAATATAACATAAGGTATAAAAGGTAATCTATGATAGCTGTCGTCTGCTAATCAGCTTGTGTAATTATACTCTAGAAGGTGTTTTCTCTTTTCAAATGCATTTGGGCAGTATACGGCAAGTTTGTTTAGCGTGTTCACATTCGTACAGTTCAACAGATTTATGAGATTATACATATTTGGTCTAAGAATATATGACTTTATATAACTTTCCCTTAATTCAACAAAGGAATGATTAACTAAAACAAACTAATCGTGTAGGTTACAAAGTACACATTTCCTAAGGTTTCTTTCAATTGCTTCGGGTCTTCCGGTTTCAATGTTTAAATTATGTGATGACAAGCGTATTCTTGAAGTTGACACTGTATATTTTAGTCACGTAATCTGAAAGTTTAAAGTTAAGTTTTAACTCTCTGTATAGATACAATGAAGAACTCGAATTTACCCCTTTTCTAAAGACCATAATTTTTATTTTTCAATGTTTACAGATAATTTCAGTTTTGAGCAATCTTTTTTCGGAATCGCCTAGCAAATGTTGTGAACCTTCTGCAGTCTCTGACATAAAAACTGAGTCGTCTGCAAAGAACATATATTTAACTGATCTATAGTCAATCCGGGTTTTGTACCATCTTGCAGAAAAAAATGTCAATATCATTTAAAAAAAAGAGAAAATAATATCGGTGAGCTTATCTCACCTTGTAATAATCGAAAATCGGTATTACAATTGAAAAGTCGGACACATTGTCATACATTGACCGAAATAGTCCAAATATTTTGCCATTCAAGTTGGTTCGTAAATGTTTAACCCAACGACCATTTTTATAGATTGTATCGAAACATTTTTGAAGTCAACAAAATTACAACATATTCTTTTATTGACACTCATGTGTTGCTGAATAAAACTTTGTAGTAAGAAAATGGCATAAATGGTGCTACAATCAGATATAAATCCAACCCGCGCGTCTGTTACGATATCATTTTTTGATGACCATTCTTTCAAACGCTCATTTACAACTGTCAAATAAATTGGCGAAGCAGCTGGTAAGGGTAATCCCTCTGTAATTGCTGGGGTCAGAATAATCTCCCTTTTTGTAGGCAGGTATAATAACGTGATTTGACCAGGACACATTTAACTTAAGCTGGTGCTACTAAACACGGCGGCCATCTTGGGCGCCGTCTTGGATTTCTCGGAACGCCGCCACTTTTCCAAATTTATGCCGGCATAGTCGGATGCTACAGACATTAACAAACATTTTGGTAGATATCATGTCTTGTTAACAGATGGGTCTCACCTCACTTTTGGTTCACCCTAGATTGTCTCTCTACCATAGGGGAAGATTGTTTTTTATCAAATATATTTAAAGGTTATCTCTAAATGTTTTCCTAATATATCTATACCTTGAATAAAGTATTCGTACAATGTATTTTCTATCGACAGGTAGTGTTAGTTTTTAGTTTTTACACGGTTTTCGTATTTCTGCAGTTGTGATTTGAACATCAAGTTCTTAGTAATATGGGCCCGTGCCGGACATATAATCAAACATACAAAGTAAAACCTCTCTATAACGGCCATTAAATTGTGTTAGTTGGTATTTAAGACAGGTGGCTGCTTAAAGCAAGGTGAAAGTAAAAACAAAACGCTCACCTTGCTTTAAGCTGCCATCTACCTTTAACACAAATACTTGATGTAATTTTAGAGGCCGTTATAGACGGGTTTTACTGTAGTTAAAATGTTTACACACTCTTAAACTTCATCAAAGGATAAACCTGATGTTAATGTCTTAACCGATTCCCGCATATTGACGCCTTTAGACGCCTCTGTTAACGTCACTTTTTGAAACCATTCTGATAAATAGAGCATTTGCTCTATAGGAGCAAATGCTCTATTTATCAGAATGGTTTCAAAACTACACAATTCTGAAAAGTTCCTTTTCCCTAGTAAATGCTCTTTGTTGGTAGATTTTTTCAAAGAGATTAGGTCTAAAAATAGCCTAAGTGGGAATGGGTTAAAGTGTTCAAAAATGCTTGACCATCAATATCATAATTCGAGTCTATTTTTTAAAACATTTTCCAGAAATATCTCGGTCTTTTATTTTTAGACCATGCAGATCATTATATTTTGCGTTTGCAGTTTTGCAGCAATATTTATTATCATTTGTTTCTTTGGGTGGAATTTCTTCTATTATATCCAATACATGTCTAGTTATTATAGCTGATACCTGTCTAGTTATTACATCTGGTACTTGTTTAGTTATATCATAGCTGATACCTGTTCAGTTCTATTATATCTGATACCAGTTTAATACGTTAAACCTTTCTCTACTGTGCAATAACAATTTTTGTTAAAATTTGGATCTGGCGCAAATTTCGCTATTTTTCTATTTGATCAAGCTTTGAGAAACTATTGACCGGGTCTCAAACTGCCTTGACCATGATGAAAGGCCGAGTTACTTGGTGACTCGTCAGGACCTAAGGTGTTTGCAAATGCGAGTCTGGTAGCAAAGAACAGGATAGGCGCTAAGGTATTTTAATTGGCGTAAAATAGTTTAATGTCTCATGAACACAAGACTTTTGAGCTATGGTGAAAACTGTAGAATCAGATCTATATTATATTATATGCAAACAGAGCAGACCTTATAGGAGCCTTCTGATCTGGGTCTACTCTGTTTGCAAGGACGTAGAAAGGCGTACTTATGGAGTAAAGAGTTCCGCAATCCCCTACTGTCAATGACAAGCGTATCCGCTGGTTGTTTGCTGTTTCTTTTTAAGTTTCTTCTATTAAACGATCAACGTCAATATTGTCGAGCCTGCCTTTCATACATAATTGATTTAGTTTGACTGTATAAAAACAATTAATGGTGTGACCTCAGGATGAATGACCTAGACTATACGCTTAAAGTAAGGCATTCTAGTGATAAACGTTCTAAATTATACAGAAGCCAGACAAATTAACTTCCAGCCAATATTTCCTATAAAAATATTGGCATATTTCGTCTAATACCCTAATGGTTTTCTTCTAAATTAGTAAACAGAACAGTAAGTAGTAGTTTTCTGATCTTGGCCTACTCTATTTGCAAAGGCGTTAAAATGATTAAATCGTTTAAAATTGCGCCCGAAAATAACTTCAGAAAAGCTAGAAATATCCAGATTAGTGAATTAAGGACAAAATAACAGTGATCAGTATTTACACGTCAAATATTTGTGACAGAAACCAATATGTTACAACTGAAACCAAAGCCTAATAGGGGAAATCCTTTAACTCATATATGTTACCACGACAGAAACTAGAATCAGATCTATATTACTTCATAAACAAACAGCACAGAACCTACATGAGCTGTCTGATATAGATCAACTCTGTTAGAAAAGGCTTGAAAATGGCGTATATATATAAGGAAAAGCGTTAAGGCTAAGTTAATGCTGTCATTATCAAATAGCCTGCTTAATTCCAACACATTAAAATCATAATTGAGAAAAATAATTACAGTGCTCCCTCCCTACAACGGCCCTCTCAATCACGATTCCCTCCTTACAACAACGCATGTCACTGTTTCCGAAACAACAAGGCTCCAGAAACAAATTTTTTCCATCGTAATCTATTTATGCCTCTATCAAACCCTATGTTGTGACCACTCTTTAGAATCGTCACTTTGTGACGATTCTAAAGAGTGGTCACAACATAGGGTTTGATTGAGACATAACGGTTTTAGTTCTCGAAATACACCTGATCTGCGGATCTGCAAACAAGCTAATTATGTTTGATTTCCCCTCCCTATAACAACTCCCTTTGAACAACACAAACAATCTTCGTATCCCAAAGGGTGTCGTTGTAGAGGGGGGGGCGATGTATGTCATTTCCTGCATGTATTTTCCATCAACCTACGTCATGTAAATCAAACAAATACGCTCTCACGTTCAACGAAGATACCTACTCATTAATAGTGTATTCAGACTGAGACTATGGCTTATTAACCCATTCCCTCACAGGCTATATTAGACCCAACCTCATTGTGAAAGAGAAAAGGAAAATGTTTAGAATTTTGTAGTTTGAAACCATTGCGATAAATAGAGCTCCTATAGGAGCAAATGCTCTATTTATCACAATGGTTTCACAAAATGACGTTTACAGAGTCGTCAAAAGTCGTCAATATGAGGGATTGTATTAAACATGTCATAGAAAACCTAATTGTAACCGCAGCAATTGTACAAGTTGCAAAGTCTGTACAGATATCGAAGGAGGGGACACACGAAAGTCCCCAGCAGCACCACACGCGCAAATGAGGTGCGCGCGCACATGTACATACACACAGGATTCACAAAAGTAGCTAAACTCCGCCAGAATAAAGCCAAAATGTATAGCAGTGCCGTTGCAAACTAATAGACAGGAAAAGACCAGATGTGACGCCAGAACTTACATAAGAGTAAAATAGAATATGACGACACAAAACGCCCTTCTGAAAAGTACTAACTGACTTGGCTCGGTCTAGGGTACTGACGCACTACATTGGATATCTGGGGTTTAGGGCACTGAAACACTGCATAAGTCAAGTATCGCAACAAAATGATGTCAAACTGACAGAACGTATTAAATGTACCCCAATTACCAAAATATTCGAAAAGACAACCCAAAGGCAAATAGTCAAGGAACAGTTTGATAAAGGTATGCACTATTTGCCTCCACGTTAGTCTATTTTAAAATTATGACGCCAAGTTGATGTATTCAGCTTTAACCCTTTTACCGCCGATTTCGCATAAATGCACAAGGACAAATAGTGCAGTCCCAGATCAGACGCCGCCTTTTCAAGGCGGCGTCTGATCAGGGACTTCACTTTTTAGTCTCAGTCTCTAGTTATATATCTGTGGTTTATTCCTTTGAAATTAAATTTATTTTTATCATTTTCCTTAATTAGCCGAAATATTCATTAAAACTGGGTTGCAGACGACAATTAGAAAGTTGGCGCCGAAAGGATTAAACGTCACTAGAGAGTGGAGACTTGTTGTCCGAGTCCTTAAGGTTATTATGGTGTGAATTATTCATGACGAATTCTTGCCGATGTAAACACTTTGTTAGTTTCCCCTGCGTGTGGGGATTTCACTTACAATATATCATCGACAGGAAAAGAATGTATTAAGCTACCATCTGTCTCCAATACCGATATTTACACTAAATTGAACGTCCGGTTTAGAGAGGTTTTACTGTACATTATCTTTATATGATAGATGACAGCTTGATATTCACCCTGCTTTATTAACCATTAATGTAAGAAATAATGACATCATTCACATTAATTAGATTAATTGTTGTAATAGCACATAGACACAGGAACGTTTGACCGTACTATAAACTGTAGATTCACATGTGTACTATATTATAAGCAAATGGGGCAGGCCCTAATCAGACGGCACCTGCAGGGTCTACTCTGTTTGCAAAGGTGTAGAGTTGGGAATTTATGGAGTAAACGGTTAAGCTACCACTGTTTTAACCCTTTCCTCCATAAAACGCATGTTTTCGCCTCTGTAAAAATCATTTATGAGACTATTGTGATAAAGAGAGCATTTGCTCCTATAGTATGTATGTTGTTTCATAAACAAACAGAGCAGGCCCTGATCAGATGGTTCCTGCTGTAGCCGTCTGATCTTGGTCTATTAAAATTGGAAATGTGCCGAGTGCGTCTCTATGGAGTAAAGGGTTAAAAGCTGGTTATTGCTAAATGCAGGATGATGGCAATACAGAAAGCTGGAGTTAACTCTGCCCTTCATAGAAACGGCTTTAAACACCTTTACAAGCAGGGTAGACCCTGATCAGAAGCTTCTATACCATCCGTCTGATCAGGGTCTACTATGTTTGCTTATGAACCAATATATATCTTATTCTACAGTTTATACCAATACCAAACAATCAAATGTGCATATGCCATTATCAAATTTCAGCTAATAAATATTCATGATGTTATTACTTCTTACAATGGATATTGAACAGGGAAAGGGTTAACACTTTCCCTCATATAAACGTGTTTTCACGCATTTGCAAACAGAGTAGACCCAGATCAGACGGCTCCTAGAGGAGCCGTCTGATCAGGGTCTACTCTGTTTGCTACCAGAATTTGATAGATCTGTGTCTTTGCTTTCTAAAATGTCTACAATGTTCCACGTTCCAGATTTCTTTTAAGTATTTTTGTTAATGAATATTCAGTAGGTATTGAAATTTGAACAGGGAAAGGGTTAACACGTCCCGCCTGGCTGTTTATTCATGTAGTGGTCACTATCGACATATTATACTGTGTAACAAACTATATACAGTAAAACCTCTCTAATGCGACCACCAAAGATGGGCATACTTTGGTAACTTAGAATTGAGTTTTGATGACAATAAAACACTCTTCTCTGCCGTGCACTATTTCATTAAAAAAACACGGAGGTTTTAAGTTGTGTCTTTATATGCAATGAGTCTTTCTCTATCTGTATATTCAAAATCAAATGCCTTAGTCATCTGATCATCTGGTTGATTCGGGGATAGTTTGTAAACTCTCTGTCTTTCTCTCTCACATGCAATTTCTTTCCCTTACACTCCTCTTTCCCTCTTTATCTATCTGTCTGTCGTTCTTCTATTCACTCTTTCTCGATCTATTTTTTCACATTGTTTTTGTTTCTTTGTTATATACTTACTAGCTGTATGTCATCGGAAAAATCACCATTGTATTTTTGATTGTATATAATTTTGTTGGGGGAGGGTCGAAACTAATGTTGTCAGAACTTGTGACCCAACCCCATTTCCAATGTATGTATAGAATGGAAATAAAATACGTTTAAACTAAAAGATGGGCATAATTCTGGATCCCATAGGCAGATGGTAACTTAATGCAGGACGAAAGTTATGCAGAAAGCTCCTCTAGGAGCTTTCTGCATAACTTTCGTCCTGCATTAGTCAACCACCTGCTTATAAAGACAGTCATGTGTATTCATTAAGTGGTCGCATTAGAGGGATTTAGCTGCATCGGCGTAACAGACTACCCACTGTGCAAGTCGGGAGATTGAATAGACTAGACATAAATATTGTATATCGTTTTATTATTGTTTTCTTGGGAGATGAACATATGAGTATTCGGCATTAAGACTGTAATTTTAAAGCAACATCCACATACGAATATCGAAACGATCAGTAAAGCTTTGACTGGGTTCGAAATGTGTATCCCAAATGAATAATGTAATCATTTTTCTAGAATTAATAATTGCCATAAATGCAAAATAAGGACATGAAAATCACAAGTTGCTTAAAGTGTATCCATACACAATACGTTAGTTCTGTCTAGACCAAGCAATAAATTAATCTAATTCTGAATTGGGGAATTTCTACGATCCAGAAATACATACAAATTTACAGAAATCAAGTTTTATAACCCAAAATACCAATTGCTAGATAAAAACGATCTTAACATTTTTTATATTTTGCAATGCCCCAGAATCGTCAAGTGCAAGTATTTATTTTTTCTGTACTTATAATGCATATTACAGAAGAGTGCTGAAATGAAATATTATTTTGGATGTTATAAACAGATGGCAGAGGAACAGATAAGCTGCGTATTTGAGTGATTACTCAATAGAACTTTGCCAAATACTCATTTTGAAATCAGTGAGTAACAAAACTCAACAAGAGTACCGCATACGGTACATGATACGCCCACTTGCAAAACTTCTCTGATTCATCACCATGCCTTATAAATGTTGACATTTTCTAATGTGTGCTTGATATCTTGATCTCCATATTAAGGTGATATTATATAAAAAAAATGAAGTGAATATCTTATTAAATAAAAAAAATATCGCCATCCTCATATTTGCAGATTTTCGTAAAAAGCAAGAGCCATAACTCTGTAACGACAAATTGAATGAACCTCAAAATCAACTCAGCTTCAGATTTTGTTGCATAAAACATTTGCGTGAAATTTCATTAACATCATTTTGATTGTGTTCCCAGAAAACAACAAGCAAGCCAAAGGTTGACCGACGAACAAAGCAACGAAGGCACAAAGTTCATTGGCCATAACTTTATCATAAAATAACATAAAAAACCGCACTATGTATGAAAATCTATATTAAGGTCATATCATATAGAAAATTGAAGTAAATATCATTCGAAATGAAAAAGCCATCCTCATATTTTCATATATTGGCATTATGTCATAAATTGCAAGGACCATAACTCCGTAACGACAAATCAAATGAACATCAGAATCGACTCAGCTTCAGATCTCGATGCTTTAAAGATTTGTGTGACGTTTCATTAATATCCGTCAAGTAGTTTTCCGAGAAAATGGCAGACAAAGAAAATGTTGACGGACGGACAGGGCCATGCCAATATACGACCATCTTTATTACGTGGGCGTATAGAATGAAAGTTGGGAATATTCAGTTGAATCTGTAACATTTGAGTAAAATAGAACAGGTGCATTTAAGATGCCATAAACATAAAGTATTGGGCAAATCTGACCAAAGCTGAACATATCTATCACAATTTAAGCAATAAAATTTAGGTTGCATTGCCTTATGTTCATTCCAAATTAAATGTCTGTAACTATTTTGTTCTTGTACTCATTTTGTATCACTGAGATTATTTGCTATTATACCAGTCTCTAATTTTTCAAAGAGAGAATACAGAAGTTTGAGCACTCAATGTGTTGTCTTGGGTACTCAATTACTTTGGTTCCTCTGAGATGGTAGCTTAACCCTTCAACTCCATAAATACGCCTTTCTACGCCTTTGCAAACAGAGTAGACCCAGATCAGACGGCTCCTATAGGAGCCGTCTGATCAGGGTCTACTCTGTTTGCTCATGATATATTATAAACATGATTCTACTGTTTCAGCCATGACCAAACATTCCTGTACCCATGTGCTATTATAAAAAATATTGTAATTAATATTCATGATGCATTTTATTTCTTACATGAATATTCATGGAGTAAATGGTTAAATATTATACTACGCAGGGTTGTTCAGGGCTGAGTGAAACATGAGCGATATCAAATGACCTAACTCGGGCTAACATTTATCACAATGTCTGCTCACATATTTTGACTATTTTCGATTCGATCAAGCTTTGAGGAATTTCAGTAATTTCGATTATTCGAACACTAAAATACGTCCTATTATCGATCTTTAAGACAGGCGACAGCTTAATGCATGATGAAAGTCATGCAGAAAGCTTCTCTATGATCTTTCTGCATGACTTTCACCATGCATTAAGCAGCCACCTGCCTAAAGGGCCTAAATTTTTCTATATAGAAAATTCGAATAATCGAGATTTTACTGTATTGATATTGATTCTACCTTAAAAGGCGTATATATGGAGTAAAGGGTTTCGTCGTTATTCAATAAATAACAAAGATGTTTTGCAATCGATACGTCTCCATTCACAGTGTGATGTATCCGAGACCTTGTGCCAGAGAGAAAACTCGAAAGTCAGCAAGTACCACGCCGTACAATGGAAATAATGATGATAGATGAGAATGGGGGAAGTGTTTCATAGTTAGGCATGGCATTAGTCGAACAAGCAGAAACACGACTATTGATGTTCCTCAGTAGCAATACGAGAAATGTTAGATCATTCTGTTAACCTTTCGCTTGCTGAATTTTAAAATACATTTCTCCTTCTTTACCCATGTCCTGCTGTATAATTACATTATATCTTCGCTGTGTGCAAGTACTGCGCTATGCAATCACTGCTGTGGAGTGCACTGGTTGCACAATCAACTTGTAAATAGTGCAGACCTTGATGAGCCAGCTCCTGCAGGGGCTGTCTCATCTGGGTCTTCACTATTTACAGGTAGGTATATTTACGTGAATAGCAAGCGAAGAGTTAAAACACATACCCAGATAAGATGCGTAAAGAAAAACATTTTCAAGAATAGTTCCTTTATTTCTCCAGAAAACCACGTTCTATCGCCACTCTTCATGTTCTACTACAATATTACAGTGAGTTTATGTGGCAATTTAACTCACTGTCTCATTTATTTACATAAAAATTGATAGGTTTTGCAGTTTAATTGAAAATACTGTGTAAGTTATGGTTCTTCAGTGAACCGATCGGTGACACACTGTTTTAGTGCCTCAGAAACTGTGTAGACGCAGCACATGTTTCCTACATGACATTGTAGGTGACCTCAGAAAACAGAACATACCCAGATCGGCCAATATGTACAACACGTGACAGCTGGTCTAGGTCTGCCTGCACTATTACTTATTATCTCCTGGAATGGCTTTATATACGTACAGCCAGTCCACATTAGTCCGAACATTCCAATAATTGAAATCACCGGAACCTTTTGAATGGCATTCACCCCGCACCAAGCATCCAAACTGCCTCAAAATATTTCAGGACTTATAAAACTTTTAGTTGAGTCTGAGTTCGTCTTTGGCTCAAATCTGACCAATCAAAAGCTTGAAAACTCAAATCTGACCAATCAAAATCTTGAGAACGAACTCAGACTCAACTTAAAAGCTTTATAAGCATGGATCCAGATCTAATTTACTAATAGTTCCCATTATCGAGGTTTAACTATCAGGGACGTAGCTTGATTTAAACGAATGATTGTGTAGGCCGAATGTGTAGCCCTTTACTCAATGAATATTAATGTAAACAATAATGACATCATGAATATCAATTAGATTAATTGTTATAATAGCACATGGACACAGCAACTTTTCAACTTTTGACCGTGGTATAAACTGTAAAAATCATATTTATATAATATAATCAGCAAACAGAGCGGACTCATATAGGAGTCATAGGATCTTGGTCTACTCTGCTTGCAAAGGCGTAGAAAGGCGTGCTGGTGGGGTTAAGGGTTAAGGCGGGCCTTGCAGCCCAAACACACACAACAAGTGTTAAACTAATGATTTCTAAATATTGCATTTTTTTGTTCTTTTTTGTTAACTTTCTGGGGAAAAGTGTAGGCCGCGGCCTACTTGGCCTATAGGAAGCTATGTTTCTGACATATGTACACTCTTTGGAACATTTCGCACTGCACTCTCTCATATCAACTGAACATATTGACAACATATTGACAACAGCCAGACGGAATATGACAAACAGTATGAAGCATGTTTGGACAGCAGGAGTTATTGCAACGTGTCATGAAATACGAACAATGAAATATGGTCTAATCAAAACGCTTACTTGTAAGCATATTTGCGCGTTATACGGTCTACATTAAAAAGGAATGTGGCGGTTTACCACAAGCATGTTTTCCAAACCCCTCGGTTTACCCTTTACTCCATGAATAATCATGTAATAACGCAATCAATATTGATTTTATTGTTATAATAACACATGGACACAGGAAGTTTTGGACATTACAGAAACTTAAGAATTTTATCTACATTACACCATAAGCAAACAGAGCAGACCCTGATCAGACGGCTCCTATAGGAGCTGTCTGATCTGGGTCTAAAAAGCAGAAAAAGCAGGTCGTTGCTTAATGCAGGGAAAAAGTGATGAAGAAAGCTCCTATAGGAGCTTTCTGCATTACTTTTGGCCTGCATTAAGCTACCACCTGCCTTACAGACGGCACATAATTAGACCCATTTTTAATGGTCGCTTAAGACAGGTTCTACTGTATACGAATGATCATTCAACGTGGTGTGTTGTGATAGTCTGTAACTATTTTGTTCTTGTACTCATTTTGTATCACTGAGATTATTTGCTATTATACCAGTCTCTAATTTTTCAAAGAGAGAATACAGAAGTTTGAGCACTCAATGTGTTGTCTTGGGTACTCAATTACTTTGGTTCCTCTGAGATGGTAGCTTAACCCTTCAACTCTATAAATACGCCTTTCTACGCCTTTGCAAACAGAGTAGACCCAGATCAGACGGCTCCTATAGGAGCCGTCTGATCAGGGTCTACTCTGTTTGCTCATGATATATTATAAACATGATTCTACTGTTTCAGCCATGACCAAACATTCCTGTACCCATGTGCTATTATAAAAAATATTGTAATTAATATTCATGATGCATTTTATTTCTTACATGAATATTCATGGAGTAAATGGTTAAATATTATACTACGCAGGGTTGTTCAGGGCTGAGTGAAACATGAGCGATATCAAATGACCTAACTCGGGCTAACATTTATCACAATGTCTGCTCACATATTTTGACTATTTTCGATTTCAGTAATTTCGATTATTCGATCACTAAAATACGTCCTATTATCGATCTTTAAGACAGGCGACAGCTTAATGCATGATGAAAGTCATGCAGAAAGCTTCTCTATGATCTTTCTGCATGACTTTCACCATGCATTAAGCAGCCACCTGCCTAAAGACAGGTTCTACTGTATACGAATTATCATCCAACGTGTTGTGTTGTGATATCTGTTTAACCTTTGGACTGTAGGACACGATGACGTCATATGTATTATCTGACTACTAGGTACATATATTCATCTAAATAGTAATTTCAGAATCTAATATCACGGCGAAGTCATTTTGGTAATTAATGAGGGGTTTTTTTTCTCCAGAAAATGTATAAATTTTATATCGTACATCAGATTTACGATCGCTGAAATAATGTATCGGAATATGTCGGAGTATTGGACAGGCTAGAAAGAAGCATTACAAGTAGTATGGTGATTGCTTTCTACTACTAACGCTTAGCCCGCTATTCGCAACATTGAGTAGTATTTGCAAACAGTTTGGATCTAGATCAGACGTCACGACGAGTTGAGCTCGGCGTCTCAACAATATCTAAGCTGACACTCGGTCAGCAGTTTCTCAAAAACTTGATTGAATTTGAAGTTTTCGGAATTGCACTACAGCAAAACCCCTCTTAATCGGAACCCTAGTAGAGAAGAATTTAGATACTTTTATGCAGATGACTGATTAATGCAGAGTGAAAGTCATGCAGAAAAGCTCCTACAGGAGCTTTCTGCATGACTTTCACCCTGCATTAAGCTGTCCCCAAGAGCGATATATACCGGTACACCAAATTTAACGTCCAGTTTAGAGAGATTTTACTGTATATCCAATCTTGAGTAGACATTAATGCGTCACACCAGAGTAAGGGCTGATAGATATCGGGTATGATAAATATGAAATAAACACGCATCTATATTAAATGCTACTTACATCGTCCCAATCAGTCAGGAATTTTAACGCCCTATTAGAGAACTAGTAAATGCTATTTCAACAGAGGGGGGGCTGCATACCATTCAGTGAACGCATCATGTAGAAATGTATTGTAACTGCATTGCAATCTGTGAAAGCATCATGCACAAATTAATCGATGTATTGCAACTTCATTGCATTCTGTGAGGAGGGTGGTAATCTAATTATCCTACGTATTGGGACACCCAATTTCCCCCTCTCAATGGGTATGTATAGTAGAACAAGTGAATCAATTTTGCACCATGTTTGATAAATCTAAATCAGACTGGTATGGTAGCAACTATTAATGAGTCTGGGCTGAGTCAGCACTGTTTATATAAGTTATATGTGTCTGAATACTGTCCAAAGTCCTGTTAAATATTCATGTAAAAGATTTAGTAATGAATACTAACTACACTGTAAAAAATCCCCGTATATTTTACGGGACATCCCGTTGTTTTTCCTACAGAACCGGTGCCGTAAACCGAAGTACGGGTTTTAGACCGTTACCGCAATGGATTCTGGGACGTTAAAAAGTATGTCGCGAGGGAAAATAACGTTTGGTAAAAATACAAAAAGAACTTATTTTTAATCATTTGATCATATTTCGTTTGCTAAAAGCATTATGGAGGTATGAACTGATATTTTGCTGGTGTATATTCCATTCTGATTCGAACAAATGTTAATAAGCATGGGGAAAGTTGCAAAGTTGAAACCGGTGATACCCCACCCATCGACAGTCTTGTTTCTGCAACTTGAAATTATAAATGTTGAATGATGCGGTATTTTCGGTTGCTTTCATGGAGGCACGGAGAGGGTGAATGAAAAAATTAGATCTTCCTATGGACTTCTCAGGTAAATGATCTTGGAGAATCAGTACAGCAACTTATTGCCAAGTTGAATTTCCTTATTGAAGCCAGTGTGTTGTTGAAACGCTGCGGAAAGTTTCCATACACCAGTGTTTGGGGGAGTAGAAGACCAATCTGATGTTTTCTGTAGATGTAAGTTTTGTTTTATTTATTTATTATTAATTTGTCATCTTATCATTATGGGTACTTTTGTGAAAACTTTGAAACAAATCAATTCTTATAAAAAAGATAAATAATTTTGTTTTAACCTTTTACCAAAAGTTTTATTTCTGTTATACCACCCTTCTTTAACCCATTCCTGCATATTGACACCTTTTGACGCTTCTGAGTCAATTTATGAAACCTTTGTGATAAATAGACCATTTGCTCCATAGGAACAAATGCTCTATTTATCACATTGGTTTCAACACTACACAATTCTAAATTTTTCCTTTTCAGTAGTAAATGCTCCTTTTCGGTAGATTTATTCAAAGAGATTGGATCTAAAAATAGCATATGTGGGAATGGGTAATCTGATAAGTCACTAGGACTGCAACGGTTCACCGAATTTCTGTTATTTTCGGTTCATTTGTCTTGATTCGATTTCGGTTTGGCGCCGCAAATTTCGGTTCGGTGCGTCAATGTATGGTGAATTGGACTTAGTGCTCCAGATAAGGTGCGTACGTGTGTATTTACGCATATTTTTCAAACAAAAACGCATTTGAAACTAAAATTGTGCGTACTGGTACGCATAATATAATGTCTCCGCCAAATCTGAAGAACGTCAACAGATGCTATGCACTGGCGTACTTACCTGAGAAATTCCGATTATATGCATTTCGCACCCACCCACGTACCATTCCGATGAGTCACGGCTGATTCCCTGTTATCTACATAAAAATCAATGTAGTAGGGTACCGGAACCGGACGCGTTTTTGCGGAACATATGCAAAGAAGTTAGGTCCGAGAATAGTCACATTGCTAGCGTCTGATTGACATAAAAAATGGCGTCATCTGGTGTTGGTCGACAGAAGAAAATATTCAGTGTTGAAAAAAACAAATTTATTTAATTATTTCGAAAGACGAGATGAAAAGCTAATACCGCAATCAATTGTGAGGTCAATAATTAACTCTCATTGAAAATGTAACGACTGAAGACGAAAAAGAGGGCCAAAACAAGGCGACTAGAAAACACCCTCCTATGGATCTAGCAGTACTTTAACAGATGTATACATGATTAAAATTGAGTTAGGTAATCAATATGTTACCAGTAAATGAGAATTCTGTTAAGGTTTTTTAATCAAGTGATCTACCTTATACTCTAACCGAATAATCGAAACCGAAAGGGTTATAATTGAAACCGAACCGAATCGAGAAGTACCTGAATCGTTGCAGCCCTATAAGTCACAGGTGTTCAGAGCATGCTAACCCTTTGCCACCCCCATCCCCGGCCCCAATCCCCCTCTACAAACCAAAAAATGAATGAATAACAGCAGGTGTTATACAGTTAACCCTTTCCCTGTTCTATGTTTATTTCAAATTTCAATACCCACTGAATATTCAGGAACAAAATAGTCACAATGAAACCTTGAAGGTGGAACATTGTAGCCATTTTAGAAAGCAAATAAACAGAACTATTCAAATTCCACTAGCAAACAGAGCAGGCCCTGATCAGACGGCTCCTCTAGGAGCCGTTTGATCTGGGTCTACTCTGTTTGCAATGCGTGAAAACATGTTTCTATGAGGGAAAGGGTTTAGCAGTGTAAATCCCTGTACAATGCTGTCAGGTCTTCTTGCGCACCTAAGCATTGTTACAAACCGGCACTTCTCGGAAAATATGTCAGTGGGCGTGTTTATGCATAAGTAATTAGGGGGACAAAATATATCAAAAGCGTGTTTGAAAGATACCATTTTTAAATTACATTGCTGGAGTAGTTCAGCTGAGTTCAGTTTGTTGAAATTTTCACCTATGACCGTAAACTAATGACTACACAACAATAAATATACCAGTGCGCAAGATGACCAGATGGGCAAGATTACCGGACACAACAGTAGTAGAAATTTTTTCTTTCCCCAAACTATAATTGACTGGAACTGCTGTGTACGCCAACACAGTTGAGAGCTTCCGCCGTGCACCAACACAGTTGAGAGCTTCTGCCAGGCTCTCAACAATTGCTACTAATTCTCTCTCCTGGTGCACCCTGTGTCCTAACTGGCCCTGCACTGTATTACATTCAGATTCAGAACCCGCTGAATAAGTTCATATTGCTCATCTTTATACGAAAATTAATTAGGCCAAATTTCATAGATTGATAGTGGGCAGCAAATTATTATGCTATGGCAATAGTATAGTATTAGTGTTTGGTAATAAGTTAATAACTAACAGGATCTTGTTCATCTGGGTCTACACTGTAATTTAACCCATTCCCGCAAATTGACGCCTTTTGACTCGTCTGTAAAAGTCACTTTGTGAAACCATTGTGATAAATAGAACATTTGCTCCACAGGAACCATTTATCACAATGGTTTCAAAGCTACACAATTTTGAAAGTTTCCAATTCTCTAGTTAATGCTCCTTTTTGGTAGAATTAATGAAAGAATTTAGGTCTAAAGGTGGCCTAAGTCAAAATGGGTTAACCCTTTCCCTCATATAAATGCTCTTTCGTGCATTTGCAAACAGAGTAGACCCAGATCAGACGGCTCCTATAGGAGCTCTGCTCTGTTTGATAATGGAATTCGATAGATCTGTTTCTTTTGTTCCTAAAATTACAACAATGTTCCCCAAAATAACTATTTTGTCCATGAATATTCAGCAGGCATTGATATTTGGAATAAACAATAGAATAGGGAAAGGGTTAACTTAAGAGTTTTGTACCAAACGGCTTAAATCCGCTGCTCATCATGTGATATGTACATGTTTAAAACTGTCATTTTTCTTATAGGAGATGGCTTCTGATGATGAAATACATGTTGACAGAGAATCTTTTCCAAGGCTTAACATGCTTGGTATGTATGAAATAAACAAGGGTTATTGAGGGGGACAGGGGTTGGCATTTATTGCACAGGAGCTTAAAGGCCCTGCGCTATACATTGTATATATGGAAAGCTGGCATTGGAATTTCACTGGTAGGAGGGCTGATTTATCAAGAATTGTGAGTGAATTTTTAATTTGTCTTTATCATTAAAAAAAAAAGACGGAATAATGCAATTTTTATAAAGTTGTAAACGGGTCGAAATTAGGCTAAGTGAATTGTGGGGCTTGATATAGAATCCAACTGATTACTTAGAGACGATGACATTCTGAGACCAACACATTTAAATGTGAGGGTATGTTATGTAATGAAGAAGAACAGCATTCGAAAATGCTATTTATGCCCCCATTGATGATAGTCAGAGGGCATTATATGTTTTGCACCTGTCCGTCCGTCACGCTTTTACGTGCAGTTGGTTGTCACAGTTTTTTCATTGTCCTATATCTCACTAACCACCATGCTATTGGTGTTAAATTGCATATATACATTAACCACCATCCATATTTTCATTGCGCACCCAGCCCGTAATGCCCGCAAGCCCAAGGTCAAGGTCAAATGGCTTCTGAACTTTACGTGCAGCTAGGCAAGCACCACCATTGGGGTATCGCTGTGTCTTACAGACACAATTTTCTAGTTTTAAATGGAATATACAAATTATAATGATTTGTTATTTCCTTAGATGGAAAATAAGTATTGTCACTCAACCCATTACCTCATATTGACAATTAACCCATTAACTCATATTGACGAATTTTGACACCTCTGTAAAAGTAACTTTATTAACCATTGTGATAAATAGAGCATTTGCTCATAAATAGAGCGTTTGCTCTATAGGACTTAGGAACAAATGCTCTATTTATCATAATGGTTTTTATATATACTCAATGTCAAGTTACTGCTCCTTTTCAGTACAAATGTTCAACTAGGTTGGGTAAAAAAACCTATGAAGGAATGGGTTAGAGTAATTAGCATATTAGTAAAATACAATTTTTGTAAAACATTAAACGTACCATACTATCTTGAATAAGAGTATGAACCTGAACAAGTATGAAATTTCTCATCAGGGCCCATGCTGTTTGACACATGGTTTACTGTAATTACAGTTACTTGACCAATCTTATTAAATGGATGAGATTTATATAGATCAGATGCAGGTTTACATAGACATTAAGTTTTGAAGCAGGATAAAGGCAGGGGTCAAAATTTAATATTGGAGTGATTTAGATTTAAAGATTTATTCAATCTCTAGGCAAAGCCAAAGGCAGTCTCACTGTAGTAATACCATCTTCAAAGGAGGTGAAGTGTATTTTTATGCTCCCATTGACGATAGTCGGGGGGCATATTGTTTTTGCCCTGTCTGTCTGTTTGTCCGTTTGTCTGTTTGTCTGTTTGTCAGCAACTTTAACATTGGTCATAACTTTTGAGCCAGTATAGATAGAGACTTGATATTTGGCATACATATGTATCTCACAAAGCCGCACATTTTGAGGGGTGCCGTGTCAAGGTCAAGGTCATCCTTCAAGGTCAGAGGTCAGATATATGGGTCAAATCGCCAATTTTAACATTGGCCATAACTTTTGGACCAGTAGAGATAGAGACTTGATATTTGGCATGCTTGTGTATCTCATGAGGCTGCACATTTTGAGGGGTGACATGTCAAGGTCAAGGTTATCCTTCAAGGTCAGAGGTCAAATATATGAGGGGGCATAGTGTTTCACAAACACATCTTGTTTTTTCTGAACTTGGTCAAGACACTTTTAAAAATTCTGATTTTATGATGAGCTAGGTTTAACTTTTACTCTCTATCATTAATGCAAAATTTTCTGTGAAACTTTGTGTCTCTGCTGAAATATGAAATTTACTCAAAGTTGGGATATTTATTATTTTCAGCTGACTCAGACTGAAACATAGTTCTGTTAAAGCTCAGAAAATATTCTAACACAGCCAAGACTGATGGTCCAAGTTTCATGGAAATCAGTCAATGATGCAGAGAAAATCACAATATTGTTTATTTCCAGGACAACTCCACCATAATCTGGCTGCTAGAGACTGGTTAAATAGTGGATGGACAAGTTATTGTTTGTTCCTCCAGTTACCAGGAAGCTGTTCCCTTGCTGTTCAGTGTGTATTATATCTTGAGTACCGTATACAGATAAGGCAGCTGCCACATTGGAGGTCATACAGAGGTATACACATTAGTACTCATTCACGTTTTATTTAACCCATTAATTTACCTCATAGGCTATTTCATACTCAATCTCTATGAACATATCTACTGAAAAGGTACATTTACTAGAACAAGGAAAAATTCAAAGTTCTGCATATTTGAAACTATTGTGATAAAAAGGGCATTTGCTGCTGTGGAGCAAATGCTCTTATTATCACAATGGTTTCAAAAAGTGACTTTTACATTTATGCGTCAAAAGGCGTCAATATCAGGGAATGAGATAATATATATACTTCTCCAGGAAAAAGAATTTCTAAACTCAATTTTGCTACAGGAGTGCATGGTTAACTTAGATATACCTGTACATATAAATGTTGCATGTTGTACTCTGCATTTTTATATCATATTCTAGATCCAAACTATTTCCAAAGATATTCGCCTACAACTCAATGTTAAAATTGGAATACTGCCTTGAGGAGACATTTGAGTGGCATACATTTGGTCTTGGTCAGATGCAATACATTACATGTGTACCAGTATTTCCTAGCCGAGCTGTAATGTACCCTTTCCTCCATGAATATTCATGTAAGAAATAATGATGTCATAAATATTTATTAGAATAATTTGTTATAATATTTAGCACATAAACAAAGGAAATTTTGTTTAGTCATATCTATATTATATCAAACACAAACAGAGCAGACCCTGATCAGACAGCCCGAATAAGAGCCATCTGATCTGGGTCAACTCTGTTTGCAAAGGCATTGAAAGGCATATATTTATGGAGTAAAGGAATAAAGGCATGGACTTTTTTACTGAAATCTTGATGTTACATAGTCATAGCTGTTTTTACATGATATAATGGTTGCTAATGCTGGAAGCTGGAACAAAAGTTACTAAACTATTTCTTTAATACATATTAGCTCTGCCTCACCAGAGCACAAAGTGCTCAGGGTGAGCTTTTGTGATTGCCTGATGTCTGTCGGTGTGTGTGGCGTGTCGTGCGTCGTCAACAATTTGAACCTTAAATTATCTCCTGTGAATCTATTGTATTGTCAGCTTTTTTCTTTGGCACATAAAATCATCTGTAGGTCCTCTTCAAAAGCTGCATAAAGTATGTCCTGTGGGTATAAATTAGCCACGCCCCAGTGATGCCTTGTTTTCTATATAAACTTACAGTGAAAACATTGAAAAAATCCTCCTTTGAATCTGGAAAGTTCTCAGCCTTCATATTTGGTTTCAGATCCTCAATAAATTTATAAAAATTATACCCCCAGGGTCAAAATTGACCACGCCTCGGGATGCCTTTGTTTATATGCAGCGAGAACTTTATAAAATATTCTGAAGGCCTAAAGCTTTCATATTTTTCACATAACATCTTCTGATTTGTTGCAAAAGTTATATTAAAAAAAAGTTATGCCCGTGGGTGAAAATTGGCCTCATCCTGGATGGTGCCTTTTTAACATGTATATAGAAACATATACTTAGAAGTGAAAGTTTTGAAAATCTTTTAGGCCCTCTTTTATTACAATGTCTCCCCCAGTATACTGGGGAGACATTTTGTTTTTGTGCATGGTGTCTGTCTGTCCATCAGTCTGTCTGTCTGGCCTATTTTAATTTGTCTGCACGGTGTCTCCAAAACCTTTGGCCGGATTGTCATCAAACTTCATAGGATTGATCAGTACAATGCCCAGTTGTGCATATCTTACTCTTGTTCTGGTTCGATGATTTTCTGCAGAGTTATGGGACTTTGAAATTTTTACATGGACAATTTTGGGTGCAGTTTGAACTTTCTCCATAACCTTTGATCAGATTTTCATGAAACTTCATAGGATTGATCAGCACCATGCATAGATGTGGATATCTTAATTCCTGTTCCGATTCAATGATTTTCTGCAAAGTTATGGGAATTTGAATTTTTTACATGGCAATTTTTGTCTGTTTAGTTTCTTCAAAATATATAATCAGATTTTCATGAACTTACATAGGATTGATTATCACTATGTCTAGTTGTGCATTTCTTAATCCTGTTCTGATCTGATGATTTTCTGCAGAGTTAAGGGACTTTGAAATTTTTACATTGAAAATTTGTTCCCGCGGCTTCTCCAGCACTTATGATCAGATTTTCATGAAACGTCATAGGATTGATTAGCATAATGCGTAGATGTGCATATCTTATTCTTGTTATGGTGTAATGATTTTCTGCAGAGTTATGGGACTTTGAATTTATACATGGAAAATTTTGTCTGTCTGTTTCTCCGAAACCTTTGATCAGATTTTCATGAAACTACATAGGATTGATCAGCACTCTGTCTAGTTGTGCATATCATATTCCTGTTCGATTATTATCTGCAGAGTTATGAGACTATGAAATTTTTACATGGAAGATTTGTCCTCGCGGTTTCTCCAAAACCTTTGGTCTCATTTTCATGAAACTTCATAGGATTGATCAGCACCATGTCTAGTTGTACATATCTTATTCCTGTTCCAGTTTAATGATTTCCTGAAGGTTATGGGACTAATTTCACATGGAAAATTGAGTGGGGGGGGGGAGACAGCAGTTTTTGTTTAAAAAAAACAATTCTAATTTTAATTAGAAGTAAGGTAAGAACTTTCAAGAATGTTGCAATAATGTTGCTACCAGACTGCTAGTACACCACATTGGACAGCTGCTGTAGTATCAGTCTGGTCTTGAAATACACTGTATTACAAGAAGTCATATTTGTGGAGTAAAGAGACTCAACAAATGGTTAACAAGAAGTCTTTGTTTCTTAACTACAGGAGCTTTGTGGGAATCAATCAAGGCCAGGGTCTGAAGACTACAAAAAAGGAGAGGACATCACTGGTGAATGCAAAAGTTCTTATGAATGATATTACCAGCTTCCAATGGATCGGACAGTCTGATTAAGCTTCGTGCAATTGAGATGTTTG
This sequence comes from Azorinus chamasolen, assembly GCA_963576725.1. Classification (NCBI taxonomy): domain Eukaryota; kingdom Metazoa; phylum Mollusca; class Bivalvia; order Cardiida; family Solecurtidae; genus Azorinus; species Azorinus chamasolen. The sequence continues at coordinate 30,673,752 of OY755236.1, forward strand.
TACAGACAAGTTGCTTTGCATATGAAAGAGAACTCGCTCGCCTACAAGATACTGACTTTAAGTGCTGCAAGTTCTTTGTGAAACATTTGTTATTTTGAATTTTTATTATACTCCATTTGTTCTGTCAGACTTAATACATATGGTAATCGTAAAATTTGAGTTGGGAAAGAAATATTCTATTCTCAGCTCAACCTTTAACATTAACCATTTATGCATGTATGCGGCTTATGCCTTATTCTGTTGTTTTTAATCCATAAAATTAAAGTTTATAATTGTTATACTAGTTATCAGAAAACGTTTTGTATGTTTTGCACTTCTAAATATGCTTCTGAAAGTTGCTAAGTACCACTCTATATTCTGATAGAGCCACATGAGAAGACCCTGCATTTTGACATTTAACCTGTTTACAGGCGAATCAAAATAAGCTTCTCATCTGGATCTTGTCTGCATGAGAAGCTGAACTTATTTCATGTCTTGAAAAAAATGCAGAAATGTTGACAGACTGTTGCATCCTAGATTTGTTAAAGACACAAGATATTTAGAAATCACTACTAAACATGCTGCTGAATGATTTGATAATCCATATAAATGGATATGTTGGTCTTCATGAAATTAACAAAGTATTGAATGTGGCATGGGTTCTCATGAAGTGGTGCTTATCAAACTTTCTTCAGGTGGCAAATTTTAGTTACATACTATTTTCCACAATATGTGAATTCACTGTCTAATGGACAGCTTTTGTATGTATTTATTGTGTATGATTATTATGACACAGAAAATTAAGTTTGAGTAAGTTATTTTTTGTAATCCTTACAATTTATCTGAGAAGATGCATTTAAACGGGCTAAACATCCCGTAATTTTTAACGGAAATTTCCCGGCAGCTGGTTTCCAGGATTTATCCCGTAAAATTTACGCAGTTACTGTAAAAAAATTTACGGTTTCAGCTGTAATTTTTACGGGAAATGTCCTGGAAACTAGCTGCCGGGATTTTCCCCGTAATTTTCAACGGGAATTTTTTACAGTGTAGCTACAGTAAAACCTCTCTATAACGGCCACTAAATTACTGTAACACCTCTCTATAACGGCCACTAAATTAAATAAAGTAGTTTGTGTAATAGGCATGTGGCTGCTTAAAGCAAGGTGAACGTAAAACAGAACGCTCCTATGGGAGCGTTCTGTTTCACTTTCACCTTGCTTTAAGCAGCCAGATGCCCTAAATACTAACTAATTAACACAATTTAGTGACCGTTATAGAGAGGTTTTACTGTATTATGTTTACAGTGTAAACTTTTGCAAGGGCGCGTTTTGCTTTGATTAAAAAAACTGTGGACTCATATATATATCTAATCATAAACAAACATACCCTGATCAGTCGGCTCCTACAAGAACCGTATGATATGGGTCTACTATGTTTGCAAAGGCGTGAAAAGAACGTTTATATTAGGGAAATGGTCGAAAACAGGTTGCTGTTTAACCTTTTCCCTGTTCTACATTTATTCCAAACGGCAATACCTACTGAATATTCATGGACTAAATAGTTACAATGTATAATGAAATATGAAAGGTAGAATATTGTAGCCATTTTAGAAAGTAAAGAACCATACATTTCCAACTCCACTAGCAAACAGAACAGACCCTGATCATACGGCTCCTATAGGAGCCGTCTGATCTGGGTCTAGTCTGTTTGCAAATTCCTGAAAACACGTTTATTTGAAGGAAAGGGTTAATGCAGAACGTCTTTAAACACATATAAATCCAGCAATAATTAGTGTGTTTGACTGCCATTAATTCAGAGGTCCAGATTTTTTTAAATGTAACTTCTTTATTTCTCCACCAAACCCTTCGTTGTGAATACTCTTTAGAATCGTCTCGAAGAGTAGTCACAACATAGGGTTTGGTGGAGAAATGGCGATTTTTGTATGTGAGTACGCACCCCTATCTGTAGATCTCATTATAAACGTTTTTGTTATTAATGTACATGATGGCATTCTATTGTTTAATTGTATATCCACGACGTAAAGTGTTAACTGACCTAGTAATGTCATATTAACTTGTCATCAATATGTAATTATGTCAGAATAATCAATTGGGAAATTATGCAAACTACTGAGGTGTAGTCTAAAGGGAAATCGCTTTTAATACGCATGGACTATGTATTTAATATCTGTATTTTACATGAACATTCGTTTCTGCATTACTTCTCAGCAATTGTGCAATGCATATTACTTGTTCCACATTTATACCAAATTGCAATATCCACTGAATACTCATGGAAATAATAGTTACAACGAAATATGCAAGACGGAATATTGTAGCTATTTTAGAAAGTAAAGAAACCGATATTTCAAATTCCATTAGCAAACAGAGCAGACCATGACCAGACGGACCATGACCAGACGGCTTCTATAGGATCCGTCTGATCTTGGTCTACTCTGTTTGAAAATGCGTGAAAACACGTTTATATATGAAGGAAAGGGTGCATTTCTATTATTTTCAAGGTCATGGATTAAACCAAATAGTTCATGAGTGCTCCATATCTCCCAAACGGTTTACCGAAGTGTCATTTTCTTGTCATGTGTTCATCTCAATATAAAGTACCCATGTTCCATCAACTTATTAATGCATATCCCGCTGTTTGGAACTTTGCATTTGCAAACAGTTTGGTCGACACTAACAGGCGAGAAGCCGAACAACTGTGCGTCTCATCAGAATCTCACCAGTGTCCAAGCTTTTGACACTAGGTCAATAGTCAAACTTGAACAAGATCCACATGTCTACAGAACTATATTTACAGGCGGTTAAGCGTTAATAATTATAGATAAGCATATATCAGAATTGTTCCGGCTTCATGGAACATTAATGAGTTTTGCTGATTTTCTTGTTGTCTGTTGAAATTCAAGGATTTATTCTTTATTTTATAATTGTAATGTCATAACGTTGACAATAGCACAATGTATTTCCTTCAAATAGCTTGCATTCTCTAATCAGCAATGCTTAAATCTTTCTGTGCTAATATCGCATCTTTCATTACCTATGCAAACCGTTTGGATCCAGATGAGACGCCGAATAACTCGGTGACTCATCAGGATCCAAACCGTTTGTCATGAAACAAAAAAAAAAGAAAAACTGAAAATCGTTGTAGACGACAAAAGTTGGCAGCGAAAGAGTTAAAGCTGTCTAGATATGTCAACCAGTGAAAATCGCTGCCCCAATAATCGAGAATATATTAGATATCATTAAAATATAATGATTAACTTTGGTAAACCAATCAAAGAAATTATTACAATGATAAATGGGAACAAAACATGTTAACCCTTTCACCGCCACATTCGCATTTAAATGCACCACGATAAATAGTGCAGTCCCAGATCAGACGCCGCCGTGAATGATCATGGACGTCACTATTTGTCTCAATCTCTATTTCTATATATGTGCTTTATTTCTTTGAAATTTGCATTTATTTATCTCAGTTCCTTATTTTACTGAATTATTTAACAAACTTGGATTGCAGACGACAATTAGAAATTTGGCGCCGAAAGGGTTAAATTATGTACATTAACCCTTTCGCTGCCAATGCCGGATCTGTGATTACCTATGCAAACAGTTTGGATCCAGATGAGAGTAACTCGGCGTCTCATCAGGACCCAAACTGTTTGTTACTGTTACTATGTTTTTGAAACGAAAATGAAGAAAATCAAAAGAATGAAAATTAGTAGCAGACGACAAAGTCAGCAGACGACAGAGTTTGGCAACGACAGGGTTAATCTAAAAGTACAAATAGTCACTTGACTCGTTCAAAAGGATTGTCAATTTCGATTGCCTCTGTAATCATTTTAAATCCAGATGAGATGCCAAGTAAATCGAATCCAAACTGCTTAAATTAACCATACTGACATCGTGAATATAAATTAGATTAAATGTTGTAAATAGTGCATGGACACGTGACTTTTTGGCCATGGCAGAAACTGTAGAATCCTATCTATATTATACCATAAATAAACAGAGTAGACCCTGATCAGAGTGGAGCCGTCTGACCTGGATCTACTCTGTTTGCAAAGGCGTAGAAAGGCGTATTCACTGTATATGGAGTAAAAGGTTACAAATAGTGAAACAGGCGATACATCTAGCAGATGCAAGTTACTTGTCGTTTAAGCCTTTCAGTGACAGCATAGACAAGTTTTGGATTTAGCGATTGTTCACTTTCTATATAAAAAAGAGAAACAAAGTGTCAATCAGTTTGGATCCTGATGAGACGCCGGTTTACTCAATGTCTAATCTGGATCAAAACTGTTTGCATATGTTATCAAAGACCTGTCTTCATGGCATCAAAAGAGTTTAACGTGTCTTGCATTATTTTCGAAGTTCACTAAAACTCTCCAAACCATCGTTCTAGTTGAGAAGAATTTGGATACTTTTAGGCAGGTGGTTGATTAATGCAGGTTGAAAGTCATGCAGAAAGTTCATCTACTTTCAACCTGTATTAAGCTGCCATCTGTCTTCAAGATCGATATTTATACTAAATTTAACTACTGTACTTATAAAAAGCACCATTTTCCTTTTATAACTTGTTTGATATGTTTAACCCTTATCCCGCTATGCGAGACCTGACTGGTATTTTCAAACACCTTTGATGTACAATGTAGATGATACGCTGAGTAACCCGGTGTCTCATCATGACCAAAACTGTCTGACACCCAGTCAATAGTTTTTCAATAAGCTTGATCGAATGGGTAGTAGTGAAAGTACCAGATCCAAATTTTATATTTTAAAAGTAGGGTAAAGGTTTACAAAACTGCCCATGGACGTTTTACCAAATTATAAAGGCAGTATTGACGGACATTCGTCTACATGCTTGAGTGAATATATCAATCAATGCCAAAACGACCGTCGAAAAAGTCCATGGCACGAGAAACCGGCGCCGCATCTCCTAACAATACAAGTAAACAAGAGAATCAGTAGAACCGATGGATGCTCCCAAAATAAATGCTAGTTCCAAAAGGGCTTTTTTGTATATATAAAACAATAACAAAGGGCAATAGCTCCTACATTATGCAAAAGAGATTGGCGAGTCGTGCACTGCACTTCTCCTCATCGAGATCAATCTACCCATGAAGTTTCATGTTGATATCTATTACAGCTTTTGTGGTATGCTTCGGACAAAGTTATAACGGACGGACGAACGAACAAACGGACAAACGCGCGCACAAAGCGGCGACTATATGCTCTCCATTAGGGGAGCATAAAATTGCTGTACATGTGCAGTAAAGTGAGTAAGTACTGCGGCGAAACAAAGCTAACCATTATGTAAACCTAACTATTTGCTTAATAAGTATCAAATGATATTTTGACTGAGGTGTAGTGTTTATTACTTGACCATTGAAAGTTCAGTGGTTTTAACCCTTCGCTTGCTGAATTTTAAAATACATTTCTCCTTCTTTACCCATGCCCTGTTGTATAATTACATATGTCTTCACTGTGTACAAGTATTTCGCTGTGTAATCACTGCTGTGGAGTGCACTGGTTGCACAATCAACTTGTAAATAGTGCAGACCCTCATGAGACAGCTCCTGCAGGTATATTGACGTGAATAGCAAGCGAATGATTAAACAGTAAAGACACTGGTCAAATACCATTTTTATTTCAAGTACATTTGTATACTAATATACGAAAGGCTAGTCTTCTGATGCTGATATGAATGCTAGGAAGTAATAAGAATAGCATATGTCGACCAAGTGAAAGTTTACATCTGGTTAATGAATAAATTATGAGGATGAGCATAATTTTGTGAAAAGAAATAAGGACCTATCCTTCATTGAAGAGTAGCAAAGGGAAATAAACAACTAATGTTCCTCACTACAGCATGAGCAAAATCAAGAATGATTAACAGAAGTTTATCTTTGGTGAATATCATTTGGGGAAAAATAATTTTAACTGACAGTAGTAGTCTTAACTGTCATAGTTTTACAGTATTTTTAATATTATTGTCTTAAAATGAAGCAGACGAAAATGAAACCGCTTATTTAGGATCTTTCAGATCTGAGTTTTTCCTGTAAACGTGTTTAAATGTATCTGTGGGAGAAATGGTTAAAAATAAACATTTGGAACAATATAATCTACACAAAGAAAGTACAGGTAACATGGATTGTTTTTATAAAGCAGTGATAACAAGAGAACAGTGTGATATACAAGACGTTGTACCACAAACAAACAACTAAAACCCTTCAATATGAATAAGTGAATGATTCAATCTTAAAACCAGGTAACTTTCATTTCCAGTGCAAACATTTTTTACATCAAAATATGATTTTTTACTAAGAACTGCGGATACTTTACAGATATTGTTCTGAATTCGCTAACAGTGCAGATTCTGATATGAGAGCTCATAAACAATGTCCTATTGGACTTATTGGTCAAGCTATCATGACCAAAATGACATATTTACAGGTTCATATGATATTAAATAAGCATTTTATATTTGGTATTACTATTGCTAAACCCACTTTCCTCCAATAAAATAAATGTCAAAACAAACGCTCTGATATATCAGTCTAGTGATCATGACCAAACGCACAGATGTACAATGCCATACAATGACAAAGAAGTATACAAAGCTTGAGAAAGATGCATAGAAAGATGACCGAGTAATAATCCGGACGAAACCGGAAGACCGATGAACGGACAGACTGACCGACCAATAGACAGAGTGATTGCAATTTATTGTTCATAAATCGTTGTGGTTAAATGGTTTCTGGGCCGTTGTTCTGTCCCCCTTTCCAAAAAGCCATGTACAGTTCATAAAAATAAAAATGAAATTGTTGTTAATCACTGCGTTAATGAATAATATTTTATAAGTTCATATCTTCTTTGCTGAAGGAATCGGTAACTGAATACCCAAATACTCCATTGCAACTTTGGAGTATATAGTACAATATACACGCACACACAGTTCCGTGCATCAGATTTTAACTGATGCAAAATAATTATCTTTTTCAGACAATAGATCTATATCTTGCTATAATTTGCTATACATTACTTATATCTGTACATCTGCATTTAAAAACTTGGTAAATAGAACATACCCAGATTCGACACTCCTTTAAGATCAGTCTGATCAGGGTCTGTTCTGTTTGCTTACGAAATAAAATATTAGGTATATTTTGTAATGTTGCTATATAACTCATTCATTGCTATTTGCCCCTTAGCTATTTGCTCTGTATATGTCTTACTTGATAAGTACGTTTGCTCATTCATATTTGTTCGGTATACTTATTGTTTGATAAGTGTGTTTTAACTTGTTTCTTATCACATTAAAATTCTAACTTCAAAATAAACCAAGGTTTTTTTTTAATTCCATGCCTTGACTTTACAATTTCCACAACTTTGTAATTCAAATTAAACAGGATACTTACTGACACCATTCCCCATACTATCATAATATGACATAAACTGATGTTGAAGGCTTATTTATCATCTAATCATAAACATATATCTAAAGGTTTGATTCGGCGTATATTGGTACTTTCCGTTCAATCATATCACAATTGCCATTTATGTACCTTTGAATGCAAATCGGTTGGACTAAATTTTGCATACACATGGCTATATTTTAGAATGGGGCCGAAACAACCAAGCCCGAAACGGACTGGGACAGAATCATTCATAACAAATTAGCCCTTCCAGGCAGAAGGAAAAAGTGTTACTCCAATGCCAAAAAGTAGGTCAAACCAAACTATTACATACTCTGTGCTGCGGGGTCCCGCAGCACAAAAACTGTTAAGATGCTAGCTTGCTTCAGTGCGTAATATATGCATCTGGTGAGAGACACAACTTGGCTTAATTGATCCATTAATTCGTCGATTGGCACGTGCTACACGTGCTACACGTGCTACACGTGAATAGCACCAGACGCATTAGTTTCTTCGAATTTCGATCAATTCAATGGGGCCAGATTCTAATAGCAGGACCCAAACCGTTTGATGATGTATGTTTCTTGAGCGAAAGTGGATGAAAAATTAAAACTAAAAATTGTAGAAGACGACCAGGTTTTAGACGAAATAACGTGGCAGCGAGGGATTACGCTTGGCATCGAAAGTCCAAACGTTTACTCAGAAAAACAGTTTCATAACAACTTCAATTTAGTTTTGATACCTATCCAAAGTGTTCTGATATCCATTCTCCCCTCTCTGTGAGTTTGTACAGCTCAATTATTCAGATTGACACTATTATAAATCAGACTGAAATAGTAGAAAACCTTGCCTAAGTCGAACTTTCCGAATACCAATAAGACAATCCAAGCTAGTAAATTGCAACACATATATTATAATATCATAACGGTAATATAATATCTCTAAGAACGGTTGCTTCCGGAATTCAGCGGTAACGGGTCCTTGCGTTTTAGAACAGTTGGAACAGTTTTACTCTCATCAGAAATGGCTGTTATCTTTAGAATAGATGTACATAGACAAAGGTAAGTCCGGACAGTTCGAAACTATACCATTCAACTTAGTTTTTTAACTCTTTCGGCGCCAATGTCGCCTGTTGGCACCATTGAAAACAGTGCAGTCCCAATGTCAGATGGCGCCTTTTCAAGGCGGCATCTGACCTGGGACTGCACTGTTTTCTTATCATTTTAACCCAAGCATACAGGTTTTTAAAAACAAATGTTTTACTAATATACCTTTATTATTTAGTTTATAATTATATTTAATATGAAATTATTATTGCAGACGACACTTTAAAATTTGGCGCCAAAGGAGTTAACTACAATAATAAACTGACAGTGAATATAAAAATGCTTTGATGGATTTATTTGTTCATACAAGGCATCCAACTGCTTTTACAATAACATCTCCATTCTACGAAATGTTAGTAATTAAGAATGTATATCTTTGTAGGCAGGTGCATGCTTAATGCAGGATGAACATCATGCAGAAAGCTCCTAGAGGAACTTTCTGCAAAGCTCCATGGCTTTCATCCTGCATTAAGCTGCCACCTATGTTAAAGATCAGTAATATTTCGTATTTGAGTATTCGAATAATCAATTTTTACTGTAATTGCTATTACAATAACATCTACATTCTACGAAATGTTAGTAATTAAGAATGTATATATTTGTCGGCAGGTGCATGCTTAATGCAGGATGAAAGTCATGCAGAAAGCTCCTAAAGGAACTTTCTGCAAAGCTCCATGGCTGCCACCTGTGTTAAAGATCAGTAATGTTTCGTATTTGACTATTCGAATAATCGATTTTTACTGTAATTCTTTTGCCACCGAGCTAGCCAAAAACGACTAACAAAGCTTGCTGCAGTAGGGAAACTTTGTAAATAGTTTACATCCAGATCAGATGCCGTGTGTCATCAGGATCAAAACTGTTTGACACACCACTTTCATACTGGAGAAAAACGAAGGATTGACGGAAATTATTTGGCACCGAAAGAGTCAACACTACCCGCGCCTATGCTTTTTCTATGAACGAATCGATATGAAATATTTAAATGAACATCACCAATGTTAAGGGAAAGCTCTAGTTTAACATTGTCCCTCATTAAACCTTTTTTTCACATCTTTGCAAACAGAGTAGGCAAGACCAGACGGCTCTTATTTCGTATTTTATTTACATTACTTGTAAAACGAATATATCTTTTTAATTCACACAACCCCACACGCCATCTTCGTTGATCGTTACCTTCAACGTTTCCTTGAATACTGACACGTATGGGCGCATGCATGCGCCTTCATAAATAACAAAACGAGGAAACTGTTTTAGATTAGTTTCATTGGTTCTTTAAATTCTGTTTCGACAAGAGGCACTCTATGTATATTTTTGTTTTCTATGTTAACATATTTATGTTATACACAAGGCCGAGATGTACAGTAAAGGTTTACATAACTAGAAACGTGTTCTTCGTAACACATGTGTCGCCTGCCTACATACCGACCCTTTCCCACTAATTTAAAACTTGACACAATCGCAGTATATGCATATATGGGTATAAAATAAATCCAGTTACGATAGTGGCAAGACAAAAATACAGTGAAAGAATGTTAAAAGTATGAAAATGATTTGTATTTTCAAATATTTATAGAAATATATTGGAGTAGGATATGTTATTTATTATTATTCAGGTGCATTGTGAAGTTTTTAACACACTGTACCATAATCAGGCCTAAATAATAACATTTCATTATACTTAGTAACTTTCCAAGTGGCTGGAAAAAAAAACTTCCAAACTGGACATCGCTCTAAACCTGGGTCCATGCTTATAATGCTTTTAGTTGAGTCTGAGTTTCGTTCTCAAGCTTTTGATTGGTCAGATTTGAGTTCTCAAGCTTGAGAACGAACTCAGACTCAACTAAAAGTTTTATAAGCATGGACCCTGAATTTTCATTTGTCCCCATCTTGATCCGGTTTAGAAGGGATATACTGTATTGATGCCATAGTTATTGACCTTGTACATCATGTTTGTTCCATGTGTAATACCTCAATTCAACTGCATCAGTAGGACAGGATTTATAGACAGTATCAGGACATATGATAAGGGAAATAACTAAAAGATGTTGACGGTAGAGCTATGGACCTTGTGCATGTCACTTCCTCTCTTCATACATTTTCCATATGTGCAGTTTCAATTCAAATGCATCAGTAGAACGGGGGTAATCGGCCGGACTAGAAGTTATGGAAAAGGGAAATAACTCCATAAGTGCTTGTTAGAGTTATGAACCTTTTTAATGATACTTCCGCTTATCAGGTATGTTCCATGTGTGAACTTTAAATTCAATGGCATCAGTAGAACAGGACTTCTTGACTAGACAAAAATATGAACAGGGGTTCTGTGTGTCGGAGCATTATACGACCGAAGTGACCATGACCTTTGATCGACTGACCTCAAACTCAATAGGGTTCATCTACTAACCATGTCCAACCTTCCTAATAAGTATGAAGACAGCACACTTAATAGTAATCAAGTTACTGAACGGACATGGGTTAATTAGTGATGTTCACTATGCCCTTGACCCTTGACGGACTGATCTCAAAATCAACAGGTGGCATATCCTGAACAAGACCAACCTCTTAACAAAAGTATGAAGACAGCATATCTGATAGTTGGCAAGTTATTGAGCGGATATTTATTTAATGAAAACACTTTTGGGGTTATCTACTGGCCATGATCACCCCCCCCCCAATAAGTATGCAGACAACACGCCCAATAGGTTATTGTCGGACACAATTTTGCGTTGAAAGTCACTGTGACCTTGACCTTTGAAAGAATGACCTTAAAATCGATAGGGATCATTTACTGGCATCGACCAACCTTCCACCTAAGTATGAAGACAGCACATATAATAGTTATCAAGTAATTGAGCGGACATTTTTTGAGTGGTCACTGTGACCTTAACCTTTGACCGACTTACCTCAAATGAATAAGGGTCATCTACTGACCATGACCTACCTCTGTATTAAGTATGAAGAAAGCACACCTTATAGTTATCAAGTTATTGAGTAGACAAGGTCGTTGAGTTGAAGGTCACTGTGACCTTCACCTTTTACCGATTGACCTCAAAATCAATAAGAGTCATCAACTGACCATGATCAACCTCTGTATTAAGTATGAAGAAAGCACACCTTATATTTATCAAATAATTCAGCAGACAAGGTCTTTGAGTAGAAGGTCACTATGACATTGACCTTTGGCGGAATGACATCATAATCAATAGGGATCATTTACTGATCATGGCAAACCTTCATCCTAAGTATGAAGACAGCACACCTAATACTTATCAAGTTATTGAGAGGACATCATTTATTGATGATCACTGTGACCTGGAGCTTTTATCCCGACTTCAAAATCAAAAACCTTCCTCTAATTATGAAGACAGCACACCTAATACTTATTGAGTTATTGAGCAGATAGTATTTATGAGTTGAAGGTCACTGTGACCTGGACATTTGACAGACTGACATCAAAAATCAAAAGGGGTCTTCTACTGGCCATGACCTACCTCTCTATTATGTATGAGGACTGTGCACCTGGTAGTTGTCATGTTATTGAGCAGAAAATATGTAGCTAACGGTCGGATGGACAGACAGACAGACGGATAGACGGAAGGACAACCGCCATACCATAATGCGACCGAAGTTACCTTTGGGCGTTAAAAAAGGGGAATAACTAAAAAACACTGATGTTAGAGTCATGGACATTGTGCATCAGGCATGTTCCATATGTGAAGTTTAAGTTCAATGATGCGGCCCGGACAAGGAAAGTGTGACTACGACGACGAAAACGACGACAACGACGACGACGCCGACGACAGACAAAGTGATACCCATGTGGCTGCCATACTTCGCGGTCGATACAAAAATCGCTTATGAAATTAACGGTTGAGTATGTAGTTTTATGACATACGTGTACTTTAAGTGCAATTACAAGCGTGGAAAGCATTTTGATGAAACAGTTTGCAAATATTCCGCAAATGGAATGCGAAGCACGTGTTTGTTTTTAATATTCCAAAGTTCAATATAAGTATTTTGATAGAATTGGTGTTTCAAAACCATTGTAGGTATACGACGAAATTTACTTCTGTTACAGCATTGTCTTCTAAAACTTAACTACTACCAACATATCAATTACACAAAATGGGACACAAAAGCAATTTACAACGACGGGTCTATTCATGTGTAATAAGAATGTCTGAATCTTCGATGCCAGTGTTTTGTTTTTTCCTGTATGTGATAGTGAGATAGAATGGCAGACAGTCGAAATTGACATTTTGCTCCGAACAAGCAGTGATTGCCCATACACCGGTGTTTTCAACAAGAACATGTCCACCGCTAGTGACATTATCTGTGGTTTTAGACACATTCAACACAAGCCTTTAATGACTTCAAGTCTGTATGCGATACGAGGGGTTTTGGAAAGGAAATGCCACTCCATCTGAATTTCACTTCCCATGCGCCTCTTGTGTATAATTTTTGTATATTTAAGGCATAACGACAGTTCAAACATGTTATTATTACAGGAAACATCGGTAAGAAAAAGTATGGCTAACGTAGTTGAAACCAGGGCTTATGTAAAAAGAAGAGATAAACCTGTCCTTGGCGCGCATCCAATTAACAAAGCACTTCGTGAATCACGAAGTGATATATAACACTGTTACTGGTTAGGTTAGACATTTTAAAGTTGATCAGAAAGATTTGAAAACACAAAATGAAAAGTGGTAGGCCAAGGACAGTGACAACAAAACAAAATATTGAGATAATTCAGAACATCTATGAGGCATACAGGAAACACCACATACAAACCACACAGCCGCCCGAACAGCACAATGACAAGAAAGTACAGCAAATCTACATGTCTTTCAAAACACAAAAAAGAGACGCACAAAGACAAAACAAACAATAGGGGAAAGATGGAAGTATCGCCTCGGACGGTCAGTGGCAATAGTCACTGGGAGTTTAAAGTGGCTTAAGGGCGCCAAAACCTCACACTTAATCCATCCCCGACCTAAAACGACAAACAGTGTAAACAAGCATATCCCCTCTCCAACATCGATGGCAAATAGTGGTAAATTGCATGTAAATCAAAAACATATTTTAATGAAACACCCTGGATCCTCCTATCGTTAGTGTACTCAATGATTGAGCTGCAAACAGAGTAACTGTAGAAAAGCAATAAGGTGTACAAAAAACGAGATTCGACGCCCTCCTTCCGTTTCCGGATTTTAGAGGGCGTCTACATAGTTTATTAGGCATTTCCAGTGTGATTGCCAACTGTTAAAGGGTTTACAATCAGACATGCAGTATGTTATAGTACTATACCTATTGTAGTATCATATCCCTTTGTAATTAATGTTGTAACATATTTGGTGAACAAAGTGAGAAAAGGGGTATGTCCAAAAGTTTTACGATGTTTGTAAATCACATCACCATACAATTTAGGATGTAAAATACCGTGTCGCAGGTGCGCCTATTGATTACCCTTATACTTGCCAATAAGTGGGCAATTTCGATGGTAACATTTACAGAATGCTTTTATTATAGTTTATTATATCAATATCCTTGCGTATGCAGTTTTTCAGTGCAAAGTATAATTCGACTGTCAAAATCGTCAACAGAAGAACAAGCTCTAGGGACACGTATAAGGTGATATATGTAAACCCCGTAAGATGGAGCGCGGGAAACATCTCCGTCAAAATAAGGGAAATTTATAATATCAAAATCAAAATCGTCTCTTTTGTCATAGATTTTAGAAGAAATAATTTCATTTTCAATTTTAAGGTCTAGATCAAGAAAAGCATAAGTGTCTGAAGGGTTAGCTTTATTCAATTTGAGTTCTTTTGAGTAAATAGTAGGAATCCTAACATCAAAGAAAGGGTTATCTATGTTGAAAATATCAACCAAATATCGAGAAGTTCAAAGCTTTTATGACATCTGCTTGGGATTGCGGGTTCAAACCTAGTATGAAATCTCTCTCATAGCAATACAAAAACGAATCTGCGACCAGGTGCACAACACGTACCCATAGGAATACCAATAACGTAACGGTATATAGCATTTCCATAACGTACAATATGTTATCCAGAAGAAAGGTTAGTGATTCGCAAATTTCTGAGCAAGTCCAACTGGTATACGCCGAGTAACTCGGCGTTTCATCAGGATCCAAACTGATAACGGAAAGGACAACAAGTTCAGTAATTCAAATCCAAGTCGACGACAAATATATCGGACGACATTAATTCGCAGAATTATTTGATTGACTTCCATCTCTTCGTGAAAGGCAGGTAATAATTTACGCGTTATGTTTACATAGGGAAATTGTAGAAAATTACTTATCGATATTGCATCTACTTCCAACAGCGATGATTGACTAGATCACCATATATATATAAATATTGATCTAGAGAAATGATGGAGTGATTTCTCCATTTGCTTTCAACTGTTTCTGTGACTCACTGTTTAGTTTTGATCTCTTAACAAATATAAACAATATTGTTTTTCATTTCGAAACAGGAAAAACTCGTATACATTTAACGGTCTACTATAATCTGACAGCGAAAACGTATTTTGTAGAAATGGCCTGGTTAATCCGAGTAGCAATAATAGGATTAGCAAGGTGACTGTTGCACGAATTTTTGAAGGAATTCAGATCAAGATATCTACTTGTATACAGTATATTAACCTGTCTTAAGTTGTCATTCATTTATTGAGCATAGGCTTCTTAAAATCAGGCGGTTGCTTAATGCTTTAGGAGCTTTATGCATTACTTTTGACTCGGTTCTATAGGGTAGTTTGTTGCTTAATGCAAGATGGGTGCCATCAGAAAGCATTGAAAGTAATGCAGAAAGCATTGTAGTGTGACCAAAATGACATTAATGAAGTGTGTTGCAACAAGGTACTGATGTACACGTTGAAAATAATGAAGTATATATGGCTGTATGTCTGTCTGTATGCCATTATTAACCCTTTCCTCCATAAATACGCATTTTCTACGCCTAAGGAAATGCTCTATTTATCACAATGGTTTCAGAACAACAAAATTCTAAACTTTTCCTTTTCTCGATAGTGAATGCTCATTTCCAGTAGATTTATTCAAAGAGGTATGATCTAAAAATAGCCTATGAGGGAATGGGTTAAACATTCACCTAATTAATATTCATGATTTCATGATGTCTTACATGAATATGTACCAGATAAAGGATGAATGTTGTTTTATCTATACCTTTACGTATTAAAGGATTCATGTTATAAAACAGTATTACTCTTCAAAGCTGTCTCCGTCGGTCAGTTAATTCATTTGAAGAATTTACGACGAAAATGGTTTGTAAAATAAAGCTGCCATTTCTTGAGCGATTGTTTCAAACGTTAAATATTTCGTAGTCACAGATCTTTGAAGACCCCTGTATAGGCGGACCAGAGGTACTCTCCTAAATTGTTTTCTATAACAAGCTGTCAGGTTTCACTCCAGAATGTCTAGACAATCACTAAAACCTGTAGTAATTCCATTTACCGCAAACATTTTCGTTTTTGGATATTAACATTTAATTACAGCAAAACTTCGCTAACCCGAGCACTGTATCAGTATTTAAACCTTTCCTTCACACAAACGCCTTTTCACGTATTTACAAATATAGTAGATCCAGATCAGACGGCTCCTGTGTGAGCCCCCTGGTCATGGTTTCCTCTGTTTGCTTACGTAATTGTAACAGATCGAATTGTACAGTTTCTACCTATAACGAAATTTCATAATAATTCAGAGGTCCAGATAAGATGAGTAAATTTAAACATTCTTAAGAATTGATCCTTTATTTTCCACCAAACCCTATACTGTGACCATTCTTTAGAATCGTCTCAAAGAGACGATCCTAAAGAGTGGTCACAGTATAGGGTTTAGTGGAGAAATGACCATTTTAGTATTTGGGTACGCACCTTTATCTGTAGCTCTGAAATTTAATATTATGTACCTCAACATAAACTAAACTAAAAGATATTTCGAACTCGGATAACTCGAAGTCCGGATTAACTCGAACTAAAAGTTTGGTCCTTCTTAAACTTACAAAACAGGATTGCTCTTAAATGTATAACTACAGATATCTAGAAACACACGTGACAGCTTAATGCAGGTGTAAAGTAATGCTGAAAGCTCCTGCAGCATCTTTCAGCATTACTTTATACCTGCATTAAGCTGTCAACTCGAGAAAGTGTCAAGATTAGAAATCCTATAACTCGCACTTCTGTTATCTCGAACAAATTTGTATAGTCCATTGGAGTTCGAGATATAGAAGTTCAACTGTAGTTTATTTAAACATGAGTCTGTAAAAGCATGCGGTTGCTTAATACAGGACAAACGTAGTGCAGAAAGCTCCTGTATAACCTTTGTACTACATTCAGCTACTACCTGTTTTAAAAATCCAGAATTGGACTTTTTAACCCATTCCCTCATATTGACGCCTTTTGGCGCCTTTGTAAATGTCATTTTTTGAAACCATTGTGATAAATAGAGCATTTTCTCCTAGAGCATGATTAAATGCTCAATTTATCATAATGGTTTCATAACTACACAATTCGGTACTTTTCCCTTTCTCTAATACATGCTCCTATTCGGAAGATGTGTTAAAAAATGTTGGGTCTAAAAATAGCTTATAAGGAAAATGGGTCTAAAAATAGCCTATGAGGGAATGGGTTTAAGTGGCTGTATTAGCGAGAATTTGCATCAGAAACAACTACTGTATGGATTTTATCGCCTTGCGCTCTTAACCCATTCCCTCATATTGACGACTTTTGACGACTCTGTAAAAGTCACTTTTTGAAACCATTGTGATAAATAGAGCATTTGCTCCTTTAGGAGCAAATGCTCTATTTATCACAATGGTTTCAAACTACAAAATTCTAAAAGTTTCCTTTTCTCTAGTTAATGCTCCTTTTCGGTAGAGTTATTCAAAGAGGTGGTATCTAAAAAATAGCCTATGAGGTAATGGTTTTAGAGACTGTCGTCTGCTGAAATAGTCGTCTGCCAAAATTCCCAAACATTTCTTTCAAATATCCCTGCAACATTTACAGTCAGGTCACCAAACAATTTAGATTCAGATGAACTACATGATTACTCGAGGATGCATAGGGTGGACCAGTTTTGATCATGACTGAGCGGCGAACTATTCGGCGTTCAATCAGGATTACAGTTTTACTGATCCACGCCCTATGTAAACAGAGTAGAGAAAGACCGAGCTACTCGGCGTCTCATCTGGATATTGAAATCTGAGCTTGAAATGATACGCGTTAATCTGTTTTATTCTGGTCTTTTTGACTGAAGATAAAACCAGTTTCGCGTGATCGGCGAAGACGCATTATCTTTTTGTATTAATGAGTGGACAAAAGCTATTATGACAAAGAGACTGTCACAAATTTTAGCAAATAAATGCTAAAAGAAATGGATCTGTTTAACCAGAGTTCCAGGCAAGTGGGGCAAACTAAATATTTCGCGTCAATGTCTTCAGAGAATCGTCTCAAAGAGAGACCATTTTAATCACAAATATGGATTCGGCGGAGAAATACGGATTTTTGTTCTGAAGAACACCTCCTTATCAAGGAATCCTGCCTCTTGCCACATGTAAAATGGGGAAACGCATCAAATTGTGTTCCACAAGTCACTGTCGGTTGTTTCTTCTTCGTATATTCAGTAGCCGAGGTGTAACCCTTGATCCATTACCGCATAGGCTATCTTTAGATACAACCTCATTGAATAAATCTACACAAAAGGATCATTAACTAGAAAAAAGGAACAACACTAGAACTTTGTAGTTTGAAACCATTGTGATAAATAGAGCATTTGCTCCATAAAATGCATTTTTTCAATGATAACTGTTTGATACAACCTTTTGTTTAATTAATTTTTAGAAAATGAGGAGCCGGTTTTGATTATTCAGCAGATTAACCCAATCCTCCATATAAACATGTTTTGACGTTTTTTGCAAACAGAGTAGACCCAGATTAGACGGGAGCCGTCTGATCAAGGTCTGCTTGGTTTGCTAATAGAATTTGACATATCTGTTTCGTTACTTTCTTAAATGGCTACAATGTGCCATCTTCCAGGTTTGATCATAACTAATTTGTCCATGAATATCCTGTAGGCATTGAAATTCGGAATAAACATAGAACAGGGAAAGGGTTAAGGGATAATGGACTATAGTTTTCAATACTATTGGCTCCTCCTTTTCTGAATACGGTAAAACCCCTCTAAACCGGACGTTTAATTTAGTATAAATATCGGACTTGGAGACAGGTGGCAGCTTAAGGAAGGGCGAAAGTCATGTAGAAAGCTCATATAGGAGCTTGCTGCATGACTTTCATCTTGCATTACTTTCTGCATGACTTTCATCTTGCATTAAGCATCAAGCTGCCTAAAAGTATCTAAATTATGCTCTACTAGAATTCCGGTTTATTGAGGTTCTATTGTATATTGCTCTTTACAAACGGCCCACTAAAGAGAAATTTGATCTGGGTCTTAACCGCTTGCAAAAGGTTATCTCGGTTCTCGCACAGTATGGCAGATACACAGATAAGGATGCGTACCTAAACACTAAAATCGTCATTTCTCCATCAAACCCTATACTGTGACCACTCTTTAGAATTGTCTCTTCGAGACACTGTTAAACAAATATATTACAATCTATACATGTAACTCAGATCCAGTGTATAACACAGTTAACCCATTACCTCATAGGCTATTTTTAGATCCAACCTCTTTGAATAAATCTACCGAAACGGAGCAATAACTAGAGAAAATGAACAATTTAGAATTTTGTAGTTTGAAACCATTGTGATAAATATAGCATTTGCTCCTAAGGACTTTTACAGAAGCGTAGAAATGCGTATTTATGGAGGAAATGGTTAAACCAAGTCATTATATGTTACACAGATCCAGTTTATAGCACTGTCTAACCGAGGCATTACATGTAACTCAGACCCAGTGTACAGCACTGTTCAGCACTGTTAAACCATGGTATTTACATGTAACTCTGATCGAATTACATAAAAACAATGTATAATGAACACGAATGTAAGATTCTTTTTATCACATACTCCTCAAAATGCCATAGAAAATAAATCAGACTAGCTGGCGGCTGTTTCTGCCATTGCTTTACAAACAGCGTAGTAATACAACGGACGACGCGCATGGAGTGCTATGATTGGCTAACGCTATCTAAATGAGCGCTACGATTGGCTAACTTGCTAATTTGCATAAAAATGCACTAGTGCAATTCTGCGAAATACGGCACTCTGTTACGGCACTCCCACATGGTAGATTATGTGATAAATACAGTTATTACATGTAACTCAGATCATATGCACAGCACTGTTAAACAAAGATTGTAATGTAACTCAGACTCAGTGTACAGCAATGTTAACCAGCGATATTACATTAACCCAGACCAAATGTATAGCACATGTAACTCAGACTCAGTGCAAAGCGCTGTTAGACCGAGGTATTAAATGTAAGTCAGACCTAGCACTGTTAAATCCACATATTTCATGTAACTCAAAACCAGTGTCTAGCACTATTAAACCGATGTATCACATGTAACTCAAAACTAATGTACAACACTATTAAATCGAGTAACCTCAAACCTCAGCACTAAACCATTCCCTCATAGACTATTTTAAGACCCAGCCTCTTTGAATAAATCTACCGAAAAGGAGCATTAACTAGAAAAAAGAAAAAGTTTAGAATTTGTAGTTCTGAAACCATTGTGATAAATATAGTATTTGCTTCTTAGGAGCAAATGCTCTATTTATCACAATGGTTTCAAAAAGTGACTTTTACACCGGAGTAGAAAGGCGTATTTATGGAGGAAATGGTTAAACCGATGTATTAAATGCAACCCATAATCAGTGTACAGCACTGTTACACGAAGTATTACATGTAAGTTAGATCCAGTATATAACGCTATTACACCGATGTATTACATGTATATTTAACTCGAAGCCAGTGTATAGCACTATTAAACCGAATAATTACTTAATCATTATTTATTCATATAACTCAAAACCAGTGTATTGCACTATCTAACCAATGTATAACATGTCACTCAAGACCAGTACATTGTACTATTAAACCAATGTATAACATGTCACTCAAAACCAGTACATTGTACTA
Organism: Azorinus chamasolen; assembly: GCA_963576725.1. NCBI lineage: Eukaryota > Metazoa > Mollusca > Bivalvia > Cardiida > Solecurtidae > Azorinus > Azorinus chamasolen. Next base: position 30,694,402 of record OY755236.1, read on the forward strand.
TTACACCAATGTATAACATGTCACTCAAAACCAGTGCATTGCACTATTAAACCAATGTATAACATGTAACTCAAAACCAGTGCATTCTACTATGAAACCAATGTATAACATGTAACTCAAAACCAGTGTATAGCAATATTTAACCGATTTATTACATGTAACTCAAACCAGTGTATAGCAATATTTAACCGATGTATTACATGTAACTCAAACCAGTGTATAGCAATATTTAACCGATTTATTACATGTAACTCAAACCAGTGTATAGCAATATTTAACCGATGTATTACATGTAACTCAAACCAGTGTATAGCAGTATCACACCGGGGTATTACATGTAACTCAATACCAATGTGAAGCAATATCACACCGGGGTATTACATGTAACTCAATACCAATGTGAAGCAATATCACACCGATGGGTTACATGTAAGTCAGATCCAGTATATAACACTGTTAAACCGACAAAATACATGTAACTGAGGTCCGAAAGTATTGCACTTTTACAACGAGATATTACACGCGGCTCAGATCCAATTTAAATCACGTTTAAACAGCGCTATTACATGTAACTCATACCCAGTGTACAGAATTATTAAACCGAGAGAATACATTTAAGATTTAGTGTAAAGCTCTGTCAAATCGAGAGAATATATCTAACTCAGATATGGGATACAACTCTGTTAAATAGAGGTACATGAATTGCATGTGACTAAAACAATAATTAGAAACATTAGACCAAGAAATCCATGCGCTTTGTAAAACAACGTTCAGAAGAGATCTTAAAATATCTTAATGTAATAGTAGTATGCAGTACATGTATTAATAAATCAAATACTGTTGAACTTCGATATAACGAACTCGAATAATTCAAACTACGGGATAATTCGAAGTAAAAGTTCGGTCTATCCAAACTTTACAATACAGAATTGTTCTGAAATGTATCACTATTTACTCGTATATCTAGAATACATCTGACAGCTTAATGCAGGTCGAACTTGATGCTGAAAGCTACTACTGGAGCGTTCAGCATTACTTAAAATCTGCATTAAGTAATTTGTTTGGACCCTTGAAGTTCGAGATATCGAACTTCAACTTATCTTGAAAACGTCTGAAAACTGATCAATGGGTACATTTTATACATGGTTTAATCCCTTCCTCCATAAATACGCTTTTCTACGCCTCTGTAATAACCACTTCTTGAAACCATTGTGATAAATAGAGCATTTGCTCCTATAGGAGCAAATGCTCTATTTATCACAATGGTTAGGAGCAAATGCTCTATTTATCACAATGGTTTCAAACTACAAAATTCTAAATGTTTCCTTTTCTGTTGTTAATTCTCCTTTTCAGTAGATTTATTCAAAGATTTATTTGCAAACCCAATTAGAATATATTTTCTCTTCTCTTGTAGTGACTACTTCTCGTATGCAAGATTGGAGATTGAAGTAACCAATAAGCATGTACAGTAAGACCCCTCTAATGCAACCACCTAAAAGAGGTATAATTCCGGACGGTAGAGGCAGGTGGTAGCTTAATGCAGGACAAAAGTAACGCAGAAAGCTCCCAGCATTACTTTTGTCCTGGATTAAGCAACCACCAGCTTATAAAGGCAGGTATGTTTATTCATTAAGTGGTCGCATTAGAGGGGTTCTACTGTATTTTCCTTTTTTGTGTGTGTGCAGTGCCTAGTTCTCGTATCGCTTGGTTTGTTTAGGTGAAATGTTTACTGTAGTTCTGAATTATTTTTTATGCATTATCCGCTTTCTTATAAAGACGCCCAAGGAAGTTTGGCACCGGAACGCAAATGCAATTTTCTTCAATTCATAAAGCTTGATATAATGCACAAACTGCAACTGCATATTATAAAACAGAATTGACAAATCAATATCAGGATGATAAATACTCTCTATAGTGTTGTTTAATGAAATTTAAACATTGGAAATGGTTCCGTTGAGATCGATTCAAACGATAAAGTTTCACTGTATGCAGAAAGTCAGTGACAGTCTATAACGTTAACATATATCTGGCGTATGAAGCAATCATTGTTAGATCCTAGATGAGAACAACATTCGAAAATCCGATTTTAACCCATTCCGTCATATTGACGACTTTTGATGACTCTGTAAAAGTCACTTTGTGAAACCATTGTGATAAATAGAGCATTTGCTCCTATAGGAGCAAATGCTCTATTTATCACAATAGTTTCAAACTACAAAATACTAAAACTTTCCTTTTCTCTAGTTAATGCTCCTTTTTGGTAGATTTATACAAAGAGGTTGTATCTAAAAATAGCCTATGAGGTAATGGGTTAAAAGGTAAAGCTAAATTACTCAAACAATAATTGTAGAAGACAAGTTCAATCTCCAATCTTGCATAGACTCTTTAACGCTTTGAATGCTGACTATTCAAAAATAAAAGGTCAAGTCAGTGTTTAGTGATAGAATCCATTCAATATGAAAGGTTTAAGTTTGTTAAAGGATATTGCAAATTCTGATCAGAGATTTCTGGTTTCGGTCTGTATCATTTCAAAATGCCAGTGCATTCGTTTCCCACATTCAAAGGCAGTTCGCAGTTCGTTATTTGAATAACGAACCAGAGTTTTCCACATAAGATGCGCAAATTGAAGCAGTTTCAAGAATAACTTCTTTATTTCTCCACCAATGTGTATGTTGTGACCACTCTTTAGAATCGTCTCGAAGAGACGATTCTAAAGAGTGGTCACAACATAGGGTTTGGTGTAGAAATGACGATTTTAGTATTTGAGTACGCACCTTTATCTGTTGCTCTGGCGAACTGCGAACTGGCAGCCCACTTAACGCTGTCCTATTCAAAGGGTTAAAACAAGACCTTGCGAGTATATAATTATGAAGTCTTCAAAAATACAGAGGCTTTATAGGGAACGAAAGTTGTAAAGAAAACTGGTTTACTTTCGTCCTGTATTAAGCTACCGCGTGATTTTATTTTTCATAACTGCACAGGTACACATACTGTTTTTGTATAGGTAGAAACTGGAGAGTCAGATATGTTATATATTTTAATAAACAAATATAGCCGACCCTGATCAGACGGCTCCTTCAGAAGCTGTCTGGTGTGGGCCAATTCTGTTTGCAAAGATATGAAATGGGTTTGTATGAGGGAAGGATTAAAAACGTACAGTTGAACTTCGATATCTCGAACTCGGATAACTCGAACTTCGGGATAACTGGAAGTAAAATGTCGATCCTTTCAAAATTTACGATACAGAATTGTTCTAAAAATGTATCAATGTGCATATCTAGATACACATGTGACAGCTTAATGCAGATCGGAAGTAATGCTGAAAGCTCCTACAGGAGCTTTCAGCATTACTTTCGACCTGCATTAAAAATTGTTCAGATTAGAAATCGGACGACTCAACCTCTGTTATCTCGAAATAAATCGTATGGTCCCCTTAAGTTCGAGATATCGAAGTTCAACTGTACACCGTTTACTACATAAATCTGGAATGAATTCCTAGACTGGTTTCTTAACAGTATATTGGGGCGTATAGCTCAACACTATTCTAATAAGAAATGGAATGATCAAGGTAATGAAATAGGATACGGTAAATCCCTCTAAACCGGAATTCTAGTAGAGAACAATGTAGATACGTTTAGGCAGGTGGCTGCTTAATGCAGGTTGAAAGTCATGCAGAAAGCTCCTAGAGGATCTTTCTGCATGACGTTCATCCAGCATTAAGGTGCCACCTGTCTCCAATACCGATATTTTTTACTAAATTTAACGCCCGGTTTAGAGGGTTTAACAGTATTCTAACATAATATTGAAAGAGATTTCTATATAAATTTAATGCTTTGGATTTGTGTCTGTATAATTGGCTTCATCTTAGTGTTATTAATTTTCGAGCTTGTAAAAACTATTGTCTTTTTAAATTTGGATCTGTTAAATATTGACTACGACCGATTCCATATTGAGAAACAATTGACCGAGTGTCATATAGCTTGGATTCTGATGATACGGCCTGTCACTCAGCATCTCATCTGGATCCAAGTTGTTTGCTTTTGCAGAGTCCTGTCGCGGGATGAGGTTTAGCCATTTGCCCAATAAATACGACTTTCTATGCCTTTTGCAAACAGAGTAGACCCAGATCAGACGGCTCCTATAGGAGCCGTCTGATTAGGGCCTGCTCTGTTTGCTTTTGATATGATATAGATAAATTATATTCTTCAATTTTTGCCATGGCAAAAGATTTCCTGTGTTCATGTGTCATTATAAAAAATAACCTGATTAATGTTCATTATTTCTTACATGAATAGTCATGGAGTAAATGTTTAAGCATGTTGGTCTGTCGTTTGAAATGGATCTTACTGTAATTTAAATATCAGCCGCGTTCGAAATGTTCAACAGTTAATAGCTTATTCTTGATTATTCAGCTAAAAGCTGATTAATGTTTATTGGCGCTGTGAAATAACGAAGTCTAATTATGCACGGATCCTGGTGAAGCAGGCAATTTATCAAGGAGGCACAAATTCCATTTTATCCCGTCAACATTTTGCTTTGGCGACACAGGCCAGTGGGTCTGAATATTTTACGGGATTCTCGGAGAATTTAAATATCGCATTCTCCAGACTTGGAAAATTTGTACGCGTTTGCAAACAGAGTAGACCCTGATCAGATAGCTCCTGTGGTAGATGTGTGATTATGGTTTGGTGTATTTACCAAATGTTGTAGATCAGAGTCTGTACAGTCTGACAATGGCAAAATCACCTTTTCAGTTGCAATCATCGTACATTCTTATAAAGTAGAACCCCTCTAATGCGACCACTTAATGAACAACCATAGTTATTTTTATAAGCAGGTGGTTGCTTAATTGTGTGCGGTGGTCTAGTGGTAACGCGCTTGACTATCAGTCCGGAGGTCTGGGGTTCAAATCCCGTTCCCTCCCGGAAATTTCAGAGACGCTTTTCCGTGTCTCCCACCCGCACCTCCTCTTCACCCAGGGGTTAAAATGGGTACATGTGAGGATCACTCGCCGGTACTGCTGCTGCATGATTGCACCATATGTTAGCAGTGCTCAATATTGTAGGCCAATGACTCAATGGCCAGGGGAGTAAATGTACAGTCGGCTGAGCGGTCATTCGGACTGAAAGTAGACTCTAACTAGGTACATGTACTTTACTTTTAATGCAGGACGAAAGTAATGCAGAATAGGAGCTTTCTGCATAACTTCCGTCCTGCATTAAGCTACCACCAGTCTCTGTCACCCATAACTATGTCCCTTTTTAGTGGTCGCATTAGAGGGGTTTACTGTAGTCATACGTTACCATGATGTAAAGAATGACTGCTGCATATGAAAATGATTGGATAACATGTGTTTCAGTTGGAGAGCGGATATTAAAGAAGAGAGCTTTTTGAAACAATTGCCTAAATCTAAAATCTATCGGAGATTCGGATGCACCGATGTACTGCTTGAAAATTGTATTGTTTATGTGTCAGGAGGAAAGTCAGAATTTCCGTAGAGTAACAAGTGCAAAATAATTTCTGCGATGATTGATGTCGTGCAAATAAATATGTTTGACGCTGTTATTGAAATCGACGGGGAAATATTCCAAGGTGCCTGTGAATGCATGCATGCAAAGAGAAATGTTCGGGGAAGTGGGTAGGGCCAGAAGAAACAACCATTTAGAATTGAAGAAGGACATTTTATCAAGCTATCTAATATATCCTGTGATCTAATTTCCTTATTGGATTGTAGATCTATTGCTATACCGGGCGTGGTGTTTTTCCGATAATTTCCATACATTTCCATACCTAGATGCAGCATTTTTTTTTAAACATTTAAGTATATTTTAACAGAGTTGATACGACACGATACCTCAAGGAAATTTGATATGGGCAATGCCTTTAAGGCATAATAATGTCTCTTGTCAATATTCGGAATACTTTCGACATCGGCTTACATCCAGGTTCACAGTATTTTTTCAGGTTGACAATACCCAATGAAGGCAATATTGATATAATACTACAGTAAATCCCTCTAAACCGAGCGTTAAATTAGTAACAGGGCTAATATTTTAGACAGGTGGAAGCTTAATGAAAGTTGACAGTCATGCAGAAAGTTCCCAAATGAGCTTTCTGCACGTTTTTCATCCTGTATTAAGAAGCCGCCTGCATAAAAGACCTAAATAGTTCTGTACTAATATTCCCGTTTAGTGGGGTATTAGTATATAGTTCAAAGTATGTATTATTAATATTAGTATATACTTCAGAGTATGTATTCGTACATAGTTCGGAGTATTACACTGTTCAGAGCATGTATTAGTGCACAACTCTGTTTACATATCAATATATAGTTTAGAGTATTAGTATATAGTTCGGAGTATGTATTAGTACATGATTCAGAGTATATATCAGTACGTAGTTCAGAGTATGAAGTACTTTATAGTTCAGAGTATGTATAAATATATAGTTTAGAGTATGTATAAGTATATAATTCAGTATGTATTAGTATATATTTCAGAGTATGTATTATTATATAGTTCAGAGTATGTATTAGTACATAGTTCAGAGTATGTATTAGTATATAGTTCGGTGTATGTATTAGTATATAGTTCAGTGTATGTATTAGTATATAGTTCGGAGTATGTATTAGAACATAGTTCAGAGTATGTATTAGTACATAGTTCAGTGTATGTATTAGTATATCGTTCAGAGTATGTATACGTATACAGTTCAGAGTACAGTATGTATGAGTATATAGTTCAGAGTATGTATTAGTATATAGTTCAGAGTATGTATAAGTATATAATTCAGAGTATGTATAAGTATATATTTCAGAGTATGTATTAGTATATATTTCAGAGTATGTATTAGTATATATTTCAGAGTATGTATTAGTATATATTTCAGAGTATGTATTAGTATATAGTTCAGAGTATGTATAAGTATATAATTCAGAGTATGTATTAGTATATATTTCAGAGTATGTATTTGTATATATTTCAGAGTATGTATAAGTACATAGTTCAGAGTATGTATTAGTATATATTTCAGAGTATGTATTAGTATATAGTTCAGTGTATGTATTAGTACATACATGTAGTTCAGAGTATGTATTAGTGTATAGTTCAGAGTATGTATTAGTATATATTTCAGAGTATGTATTAGTATATATTTTAGAGTATGTATTAGTATATATTTCAGAGTATGTATTAGCACATAGTTCAGAGTATGTATTAGTATATAGTTCAGATTATGTATTAGTATATAGTTCAGTGTATGTATTAGTACATACATGTAGTTCAGAGTATGTCTTAGTGTATAGTTCAGAGTATGTATTAGTATATAGTTCAGAGTATGTATTAGTATATATTTCAGAGTATGTATTAGTATATATTTCAGAGTGTGTATTAGTATATATTTCAGAGTATGTATTAGTACATAGTTCAGAGTATGTATCAGTATATAGTTCAGATTATGTATTAGTATATAGTTCAGTGTATGTATTAGTACATACATGTAGTTCAGAGTATTTATTAGTGTATAGTTCAGAGTATGTATTAGTATATAGTGCAGAGTATATATTAGTGTATAGTTCAGAGTATGTATTAGTATGAACTATGAGTATGTATTAGTACATAGTTCAGAATATGTATTAGTACATAGTTCAGAGTATGTATTAGTATATAGTTCAGAGTATGTATTAGTATATAGTTCAGAGTATGTATTAGTATATAGTTCAGTGTATGTATTAGTATATAGTTCAGCATATGTATTAGTATGTACATGTAGTTCAGAGTATGTATTAGTATATAGTTCAGAGTATGTATTAGTACATAGTTCAGAGTATGTATTAGTACATAGTTCAGTGTATGTATTAGTATATAGTTCAGCATATGTATTAGTATGTACATGTAGTTCAGAGTATGTATTAGTACCTAGTTCAGAGTATGTATTAGTACATAGTTCAGAGTATGTATTAGTACATAGTTCAGTGTATGTATTAGTATATAGTTCAGAGTATGTATTAGTTCATAGTTCTACGTGAGCATTTACTTTATGAAAACCACAATTGCGGTAAATAGTGTGGCCTAGTACTTCACCAGGTTCGGGACGGGATACCAAAGGTTTAAACCTGTATAATCAGTCGTTATCGTGTTATGCAGTATTGCACATGCATCTAAGTAGTTGTATTTCAGTCTGAATGAAAACATATAATACAGTGAAATGTATATTGCAATAATGTTGCGTTTATTTGCAGTTAACCCATTCCCTGTTCTATGTTTATCCCAAAGTCCGATACTTACTGAATATTCATGGACAAAATAGTTATACATGTAACGAAATATGGAAGGTGGAAAGTTGTAGCCATTTTAGAAAGTAAAGAAACAGATCTTTCAAATTCCATTAGAAAATAGAGCAGACCCTGATAAGACGGATCCTAAAGGAGCCATCTGATTTGGATCGACTTTGTTTGCAAATGCGTGAAAACATGTATATATGAAGGAAAGGGTTGATGGTATTTATTGCATTAATGCTGAAAAGAGCTGTTGATATCATTCAAATATTGCGTGAACATAAACTATTAATTACTACCTACATGTATATATCCACAGAAAAAAAATCGATACTTCCAAATTTTGGTAATGAATTGATGCCCTGTTAGGCAGGCGACTGCTTAATACAGGATGGAAGTCATGCAGAAAGTGAAAGTTGCAAGCTGTCTTAAGTACCGATAATGATACTTGCTTTAATTAGTGTCCGAATTATCGGGGCTTTACTGTAATTGGTTTTCGAGTTGCGTCAAAGCCGTCCTTTTGTCACACTTGTTATTTTTACATCGCATTTGATAACGCACTTTGAAAACAAACGAAGTGCAGCGCGGTAGTACAAAAATATTAGTAACAGAATGTCAAAGCGTAACCCATTCCCTCAAAGGTTATATTTAGACACACTCTCTTTGAATAAATCTACCGAAAAGGAGCATTAACTAGAGAAAAGGAAAATTTTAGAATTGTGTAGTTCTGAAACCATTGTGCAAATGCTCTATTCATCACAATGATTTCAAAAATGACTTTTACAGAGGCGTCAAAATGCGTCAATATGAGGGAATGGGTTAATATGAGTTTATAGCCAACGAGAGAGAAACATTGATAGTGACGAAATGGCAGAGAAGATCGTATGATGTTCTGTGATATGAGGTCAACACCTTAATACACTATACCATCAATCACGGTCACTCAATGATCAACAGAAGACTTCTTCGACGTTCAATTATTGTTCTGACCACATACAAGCGTAATTCTATCTCTCTCCGTAGAAATAGTTCAGAACGTACCATAAATAAAATTGATATTCTGATCTATCGATCCTATTTTTGGGGCGAATGATGACTTTTGTGTAATGTTCGCCCACTCCAGGACAGACAGATTCCATTTATAAAAAAATAAGTAGGGCAATATCCAATACTAATAGATACAAAACATAATTATTTCTTATTGTTGTGTTTGGTCTTACTTATCGACATACACTATAGCAAATAAACGAACACAAAGAAACGAATGACCATGGCAGAACTTTAGAATCAGACCTCGTATAATAGTCTTAAGCAAACAGAGCATGCCCTGATCAGATTGATCCTATAGGCGACGGGTCTACTCTGTTTGCAAAGGCGTTAAAGGTGTTTATATGGAGAAAAGGGATATCCTGGTCCATCGATCCAGTTTCGGAACATGTAATTTTCCCCAACTACAGACAGATGTCATTTGTTAAAGAATGGCAGGGGTCTATGTAAGCAGGGCAACATCCTATACAATAGATATTGCATTATATAGAGATACCATAGAACTTCTAACTTCTATAACCCACTTATTCCCATATTAGTTAACCCTTTACTCCATAAATACGCCTTTATACGCGTTTGCAAACAGAGTGGACCCAGATCAGACGGCTCCCGTAGGAGCTGTTTGATAAGGGTCTGCTTTGTTTGCTTATGATGTAAAATAGATATGATTCTAGTTTCTGACGTGTCTATTTGCTAATATAACGAATTAATCTAATGCATATACATGACGTCATTATTTCATTCCTGAATTTCCATGGATGAAATGGTTGAGGAAACCCCAGAGTTTATTTTGGAGCCCATGCATGTTTCATGTGGGACCGGGATTTGAACCATAACTAGGTAATTTACTTTACTTTTTTTGTCCTGTGGCCATGCCTGTCTCAATGATGATATTTACACAACTTAACCCTTTCGGCGCAAAATTTCTAATTGTCGTCTGCAATCCAATTTTGTTCAATCATATGGTAAAATAATAGGGAAATGAGATAAATAGATGCAAATTTCAAAGGAATAAAGATTTCAAAGGAATAAAGCATAAATATAGAAAGAGAGTTGAGACAAAAAGTGAAGTCCCTGATCAGACGCCGCCTTGAAAAGGCGGCGTCTGATCTGGGACTGCACTATTTGTCGTGGTGCATTTTACGACATTGGCGTCCCATTCAAAAGATGTTGTCAGGACGGGCCAGAGTGTGGACAAAAAGACAAATATTTTATTTAATTTTTATTTTCTTCTATTATCATATTTCCACATTAAATATTAATAACATTTTAATATAGCTCTATATTCATAATTAAATAAATATAGATCTATACATTTAAAAAATCAATACCTTTCCACAATAATTCATCTTAACAATTTTCAACAGGCAATATCGTGTGAACAGTTTTCAAAGTTTGAGAACCTTTTCAAAAAGCAATATCGTTCTAACGGACCGTTTGAAATTCGGCCGATTTATTCGGAAAGCGCGGACCGAATAATAGATCGAAATCTCCGGATGCTAAGCATCTCAGAGGCTTCAAAGTGAAAGTATTCATTAGCCAATCAGAGACGAGATAACAAATAATTCCACTTCCGCTTCAATCCGTCGGTTGAAAGTTGTGTTTGTTGAGAGATACAAATTCAAAGACAATCATGACGATTAAGAAGTATAGATCGATTATACAACTTGTATATGAAAGGATCATATAGGCCGTAGACATTGTCATGCGGGATTGAAGAAATACGAGGTAAAAATGTATGAAATTGACTTGCTTACACAATCGGTTTTCGTGCATACAGCAGGTGACATCATAACAATATTGTCTGCTCAACTCTGATATACTGTGTATCCTTCGTGTATGCAGAAAGGAGTCGTTTGAGTTGAGATGACCACTCGCCTGGATCTAAGCTGTTTGCAATTAGATCTATAACCAAAACGCGTTTTGGCAAGACAAAAGTTCGGTGGTGGAGTAAGGGAGGTTTTAATGTATAGGAACTATGTTTTCGTGAGGCTAGAAAACAGTTTCAGCAAATGAGACAGGTTGGTTAAAGTTATATCCTGCCTATTTATAATATAAACAGCACCATAAACAGTACACACAAAAAGTCATATTCGGTGTATTGTGGACGTATTTCCGTTGGTTTTCGTGGTAATACAAAATTCTCTTTTTTCGACTCACACAACTACATGTACGAGTATTTCCTCACCATATAGCCTACCTTAACAAAAAGTTTGTTTCAAGCCACGTAGACTCGGAATCTGAAGTTAGTTTTAAGCAAAATTGGCCACAGTTCACGCAGAGTACATCTTTAAAGATATGTTCGCTTGAGGATAAAAAATCAAACAGTTTTAATCCTGATGAGGCACTGAGTTTGCTATGCTCTATCGCAGCCAAAGCGGATCTGTGAATAAATATGCAAACGGTTTGGGTCCAAATGAGACATGTAACTTAACACCTAATTAGTATCCACGTTGTTGGTTATTGTGAAAATGGTTTTTGAAATAAAAGGAAAGAAAAGTGTTATACTATAAAAATATTATAGTAAACGACAAATATTAAAGACGACAATTCATGACGGCGAAAAAGTTCACTAAATTAACACTTTACCTTGTACGTAACTACACTTTTAAACACACTTGCAAACCGAGTAGATCCAGATCGGACGGTCCCTGTTTATAAATGCCTTGAAATGTGTAAAGGGATAAGCTTCATGATGAATACCGTTTAACCCATTCCCTCGTAGGCTAATTTTAGACTCAACCTCTTTGAATAAATCTAGCGAAAAGGAGCATTTATTAGAGAAAAGAGTGTCTTTTTTAGAATTTTGTAGTTTTTAAACCATTGTGATAAATAGAGCATTTGCTCCATAGGAGCAAATGCTCTATGTATCACATTGGTTTTCACATTGGTTTTCGAAAAGTGACTTTTACAGAGGCATCAAAAGGTGTCAATATGTGGGCATTGGTTAGAAGACAAATTCATGTATGAATCATTCATGACAGTACAGTATAGTATGAGTCAAAATGTTACTTGTGTCATGCATACATGTAGTTCGGCCAAAATGTACTCTCAGTAAAAATTATTAGCATAAATGGGTAATTTTGCAACACAACAGAACTACTTTATAAAAAAACTGTTTTCTCTGTAACAACTGAACTGCCAATCGATAGTTGGCGTACCAGTGAAGAAACTCCTACGCAGATAAGTTTTACAGCTTTTGTGGGTGATGCAATACCTATCCTAAAAAATCCATTTGTACTACAAGCAGTAATTTATGTGAACCTTAAAATATTTACTGTCTTCGGAACGTCTAGAAGTCCGTTTTTTTACGAAGTTCGTCCGTAACTCTTTCCCTCATATAAACGTGTATTTCACGCATTTGCAAAGAGAGTAGACCCAGATCAGACGGCTCCTATAGGAGCCGTCTGATTAGGGTCTACTCTGTTGGCTAATTGACTTTGAAAGATCTGTTTATTTACTTTCTAATATTACACCTTCCATATTTCATTATAATTATTTTGTCCATGAATATTCAGTAGGTATTGAAATTTGGAATACACATGCACATAGAACAGGGAAAGGGTTAACCCCTATACCGCTATGCCTGACCAGATTTGCAGTTGCAAACGGCTTCGATCCATCTAGATCCACATGTTCGACACTTGATCAATAGTTTCTCAAACGTTTGATCGAATCGGTAATAGTCAAAATGTCACGATATCTAAATTTGAGCAGAAGGTGTTTATCACAAAACATAGCATATAGCCAATACATTTATTATAAATTCTCATATGTTTAACGTTTATGACGTATGGAATGTCGATGACATCTTGTACAGATATTTGACATTAAATATATTTAAGTTAAACAAAATGTTATTGCTAAAATCAAATTTGACTGGTGAATACAGTTAAATTTCGCTAATTGAAACACCCAAATAAGTATCATGCTACTTTTTACCCTTTTGCTGCCAAACTCTGTCGTCTGTTAACTTTGTCGTCTGCTACAAATTTTCATTCTTTTGATTTTCTTCATTTTTGCTTCCAAAACATAGTAACAGTAACAAACAGTTTGGATCCTGATGAGACGCCGAGTTACTCGGCGTCTCATCTGGATCCAAACTGTTTGCATAGGTAATCACAGATCCGGCATTGGCAGCGAAAGGGTTAATTCAAGATGAAGGTCAATGCGAAAAAAGCTCCTCGTTCAGCTTTCTGTTTGACTTTCTCCATGCAACCACACGCCTAATAGGTTCTCAAATCTTTCCCCCCTAAAAATTTCGGATTTGAACCTTGTTTCTCCTATTAGTTGACGACGCGTTGAAAAATCAATTCACACCAGTGGACTGAAGTGTGTGAGTGTTACAAATGATTGACAGCTCCAGTAGGATATCCAAACACAATTCCCGAATTGAGTCACATGGGTCGGTTGGTTTATGACGAGGTTCAGGAGATCTAAGAACACGCTTGTCAGTTCATTTTAATGAGATATTTGCTTCCATACACGGCAATCCTGATAAACATGGAATAGTCCATGGGTGTCCGTATTAACCCTTCTCCCTAATATAAACGCCTGTTCACGTATTTGCAAACAAAGTAGATCCAGATCAAACGCCCCCTATAGGAGCCGTCTGAACATGGTCTGCTCTGTTTGCTAATGGAATTCAATAGATCTGTTTCTTTACTTTCTAAAATAGCTACAATGTTCCACCTTCCAAATTTCACTGTTATTATTTGTCCATGAATATTCAGTAGGTATTGAAATTTGGAATAAACATAGAGCAGGGAACCTGTTAACCTGGACTATAAACACATACCCAGCTATACGTCATGTAGCTTGGATCCTGATGAGACACCGACTAACTAAACTTCTCACTGTCAGGAAGTTCATTTAATTAACCCGTTCTCTCCTACTGAGGCCTTTTTGATCCTCTGTAAAACTCATTTATTGAAACCACTGTGATAAATAAAGCACAATGGTTTCAAAACTACACTTTTGAAAATCTCCTTTTCTACAGTTAATGTTCCTTTTCGGTAGATTAATTCAAAGGGGTTGGGTCTTAAAATAGTCTAGGAGGGAATGCGTTAATGGTTTCTCAAAAGCTTCATCGAATTGGAAGTCAGTAATATTTAGTAATATTGCTGTAGATCAGCGTTTGAGCAGACCATCTCATGTATTTAAGGGATAAGAGTAAAAACAGTGATGTAACCCCTTCACCGCCAATGTCGCAATGTGCACCACCATAAATAGTGCAGTCCCAGATCAGACGCCGCATTGAAACGGCCTTCTGATATTCTGATGACTGAAGAGAACTGCATATGTTATTGAATAAGATTTAAAAACATTTTTTATTCTTAACTTCATAACAGTAACATTTGACCCCAAATGAACGTCCATACAAAATTTCAGCATCCTAACACAATTATTAAGTTTTAAAATAGCCCGTCCAAAAAACGTTAACCTGGTGATTTGTGGCCAAAATGTCAAAAATTGATAAAATTGAAAAATAGTTTCTATGTTAACTTCATAACAGCAATATTTGACCCCAAATAAACTTCAATACAAAATTTCAGCATCCTAGTAAAAATATTAAGATTTAAATCAACCCGTCCAAAAAACTTTGAACTTGGCCACGCTCACGCTCACGCCCACGCTCACGCCGGGGGTAAAAGGTAAGCTCTGCTGTTCTACGACCAGGCGAGCTAACAAAACGCCTGTGTGGCTATCATAATTCAACTTGTTACCTGTGTGGTTAGATCAAACGTCTGTGTGGCTATCCTAGTACAATGTGTTACCTGTGTGGTTAGACGCCTATGTGGCTATCTAAATGCAACTGTTACCTGTGTGGTAAGAGTAAACGTCTGTGTGGCTATTCAGCATATAGTGTGGTTAGACTATACGCTTGTGAGGCTATATTAGTTACAGGTGCAACCTGAGAGGTTTAACAGTTACGCCGTCCGTGTGGCTTTTCTTCTGATATTCTGTTGACTGAAGAAAACTGCATATGTTAATTGTAAATATGTGATTTTACTGTGACAATTGGGTGACAATTACGTTGCATAGTATCAGCGATTTTAAACTGTCATAAGTGTTGTGTAATAGAAGGGGTTTAGTAGTGGTTTAGCAAAGATAGAAGACTATATTAGAGAAATGTGATATTGCTGGCCAGCATTGTGTTTATCTGTGTTTGAGTCAGACTATACGTATAATAATATAATAATCGAGTAACATAACTCAAAGTCTTGGTTTTTATTGTCTTTTAAAAAGAATTCCGGAACATGGTTTCCTTATTATCTTAAGGCAATTGTGACATTCTTGAATATTGATGGTAAGCATGACATTTTTGTATTTTAGAATTTTGGAAGAATCTCTGTGTTGAAATGGTCAACCCTTTCTTCCATGAATATTCATGTTAGAAATATAATGACGTCATGAATATTACTTATATCAATGTGTTAAATTAGCACATGGACACAAGAAGTTTTGGCAATGGATGAATCTGTTGAATCATATCTATACTATATCATAAGCAAACAGAGTAGACCCAGATCAGACGGCTCCTATAGGAGCCGTCTGATCTGGGTCTACTCTGTTTGCGTATGTGTAGAAAAGCGTATTTATGTAGTAAAAGGTTAAACAAGAGACCCTACGTGCCAGTACTCTGTTGTTGTTGTTTTGCACATTATTTCCGACAGACACAATATCAGGGACTGGTCCATGGTTAGGTGTTATTAGCCCTGATACGACCACTCCTGTTGTGTGCCAAAATATTGCTAAATATAGTAACGAATGTAATGAACAGTTTTATATCTGCGGGGCCAGTACTTGGTATTTTTAAATAGGTATTTGTACTCTTTGTATCCAGAACTGGTGTTTCAGTACTTATCGACCAAAAGTAAAATTCTGCATTTCAGGCCGAGAATAGAACGTCGAAGAGTTTACGTCATTGTATTGCTTTCATATAAAAGCATAAATAAGGGGTATTATTATATGACCTCTGTGATACTATAATACGATTAGCAGCGTTATTATGCCTTCTACGATATTATAATACGAGTAGTATTTTTATATGACATCTGCATTACTTTAACACGATTGGTATTATTATTATATGATCTTCATGACACTGTTATATTAGTATTTCTTATTATATGACTTCTGTGATAATGTAAAACGATTAGTAGTATTATATGACTTTTATAATAATGTAATGAGATTGGTATTAATATAGACCTTCCATAATGCTGTAATATTCGTACATGTATTATAATATGACTTTTATGCTACTGTAATACGATAAGTATTATATGCATTCTGTATACGATTACTATTATTATATTACTTCCGTGATATTGTAATACGATTGGTATTATTGTATGACTTCTGCGATACTGTAATACGATTGGTTTAAATTTAATCAGCTGTTAGTTCGAAGAAAATGATACTTAATTGCTACAAATAGTGACATTCCTCAAGGCAAACTGAGTCATTGGTCCATGCATGTGCTCCTTTTTGTATATAATGTATAGTAACGGTCTTTCCTAGCTCTGCAATGACGTCATACACAAACAAGAGTGTAGCTGAATCCAAATGTTATGTACGCATCGTGACTATAGGGGTCCGAGGGCATGCTCCCCCCGCGAAAATTTAGAATGTTGTACTTTTTAAAACTATTGTGATAAATTAAGCATTTGCACCTATAGGAGCAAATGCCCTATTTGTCACAATGGTTTTAAAAGGTGACTTTTACAGAGGCATCAAACGGCATCAATATGAGGGAATGGGCTAAAGCTTGTACATGATAAGACAGAACGTTTATCAAAGCCTAACCCTCATCCCCCTTAGCCTTCGATTTACGTTCCATTTTGGCCGTAATAATGTTTTCACCTTTAATATTAATGTTATGCACGTGCGTAAGTGCGTATCGCTAGCTACGTCCCTGACAGATCATTACGTGACATTACAGACGTCGCGAAAATAGCGTTCAAAGTTTAGTTCGTTTATATATTAGAATAACCAATGTTAGCCCTTATTCTGTCATCCGCGACATTAGTCACAGTTGAAATCAGTTTGGATTTAGATAAGGCGAAGAGTAATTTTGCACTTGGTCAATATTGTCTCTAAAGCTTGTCATGAGTCAAGTCACTTGGTCAATAATTTTAATAGGGTTTGGCACATGGGTCTCCTTGCACACCTGAAATGAGCTGGTATCCGAGAGCCTATCCTAGAGTGGTTTTCCGAATACCTCTCTGGAAGGAAGCAGGTAGTGATTATTCCCGTTGTAAAATCTAACTGGACCGAAATCAAGCCCGGAGTACCACAAGGGTAAATTTTGGGTCCTCTTTTGTTCCTTATTTATATCACCGACAATGTCTCAGATATTCAATATAACATTTTCGTCTTTACGCAGACGATTCAAGTTTTTATCTTATAGTTGAACACGCTCTGCCGACATTCTTAACAATGACATCAAAATGATTACCGATTGGGCAAGAACTTGGCTGATATCTTTCAATCCTAACAAAAAAGAGTCTCTTCTTATCACACGTAAACATAACAATATCCCCCCATCCATCTCTGTCAATGTTGCACCAAAACATCTCTGAGGTGTAGTCTCACAGACATTTAGGTGTTATTCTTTCGAACAATGGATGCTGGCAATCTCACATCGATTATATAAAATCGAAACTATGGCCACGTATAAATATTATGCGAATGTTAAAATTTGTTCTTAACAGGAAATACATAGAAAGAGTATAGTTCTGTTTTGTTAGACCGATTCTTGAATACGCCGATGTCACATGAGACAACTGCACATTATACCAAAAGGAAAAAAGTCCAACAAAAGGCAGCTAGAATTGTAACGGGGACAACTAAACTCGAGAATTATACACCGGAACGGGATGGGAGACACTTGAACCTAGACGGCAAAACTATATGTTGGTTCTATTTTACAAAATGGTACATCAGCTTACACCAACATATTTGTCATTGTTAGTTCCATCACAAGTCAGGGAATTCTCAAAATACAGTTTGCGAAACTCTAATAACCTCCGAATTCCTTTCTCTCGAACTAAACTCTATGCCGAGTCATTTCGTCTTTCTGTAATAAATATGTGGAATTCTTTGCCTCAATATATTAACATAGGCTATTTTTAGATACAACCTCTTTGAATAAATCTACCGAAAGGGAGCATTAACTAGAGAAAAGGAAATTTTTAGAATTGTATAAGTTGAAACCGTTGTGATGAATAGAGCATTTATGAATAGAGCATTTGCTCCTATAGGAGCAAATGCTATATTCATCACAACGGTTTCACAAAGTGACTTTTACAGAGTCGTCAAAGGTCGTCAATATGAGGGAATGGGTTAAAACATCTGTATCCGTATGACATGCGTCCATTTTAGTTTGAGTCTTGTAATATTCATATGCCACAAGTGTTTGTCTTTCGCTGTGGTGGACAACTGCTTTTATGAAGTATTAGATACAAAGGAGAGAAATTTTAACAAGCTCCCGGCTATCATTCCAATACTGTTTAGAAACTATGTATATTTATGCATGTTGTAAATTACAGAAATAAAATATGTTTAACCCAAAGATTTGATCGAAACGATAGTAGTCACAATTGCATCAGATCCAAATTGGAGCAGATTGCTTTACAGCGAGGTAATTTCTAAACTGGGGAATTAAACCATGTTTGCGGGTACACAACATCATACTTATTAAACCTTCACCCACGTCAAAATGTAAAATGATATTCCCCCTCCAGACAACTCCAGAACATGAGTAACTGAGTAACTATGTCAAGAATTAATAGTACATTTCGTCCTGCAGAAAGTAAAACCTTCCGCCCTGCATTAAGCTACTGCAGGCCTATAAGACCAAGATTAATGCCTATTTATTGCGGTTCCATTAGGGAAATTGTACTGTTTTTCATCGCACGTACTCGAGCCATTGATGAAGTGACTATCGGATAAGATACAGAATAATACGAGAAATGAAAAGGATATACAAATGAAATTTAAATGATTGGATGTGTCTTTCAAGCTGATACTGGAAAATATTGTATAACTGTGGCAAAAATTCACCACGACAAGTAGTGCAGTTCCAGATCAGAAGCCGACTTGAAAAGGCGGCGTCTGATCAGGGACTTCACTTTTTGTCTCAAACTCTATTTCTATATCTGTGCTTTATTCCTTTGAAATTTGCATTTACTTTTCGCATTTCCTTATTTTAACAAATTGGTTTGCAGACGACAATTAGAAATCTGGCGCCGAAAGGGTTAAATAGGACCAATACATATCTACGAGGGGTGTTCCATAAATAATGTCATCTGTGCTTTTTTTCGCGGAAATCGTGCAATTCATGCACAAAACCACCTCGTGTCGATTGAGTGATCACTGGCTCGTGACACAGGTAAATATCTCGTCAACACGTTCACTTGCCTCGGTACAGTGTACATCGTTTCATAGCCTATTCGTTAGACTATACACAAAATGACAGGAAAACGAGCTGAAAATGTTCTTGAAATTAGGGCCTATATAAAAGGTAGGTCATTACTCGGCATAAAGGCTGTAGATATTCACCGCGAGGTGTGTGACATTTATGGGGAGGGCCAAATGTCCCACAGGACTGTTTGTAGGTGGGTAGCTAAATTTAGTGCTGGGCAGCAGCAACTGAAAGATGCTGCTCGCCCAGGTCGTCCTGCAACAACTACGACCAAAGGTAACATAGAAAAAATCCGAAATATCCTCAAAACTGATGCTCGATTCACCGTAAGACAATTGGCTCGAATGACAAACTTGTCGTTAGCAAGAGTTCATGCAATTTTGAAGAAACACCTAAAAGTTATAAAGATAAATGCAAGATGGATACTCCATTTGTTAACGGATGAGCAAAAGAAGACGCGTGTAACAATGGCAAAAAAACTTCTCAAAATGTACCCAAAATATAGTAAAAAGGCTTTTGATAATATAGTCACTGGTGATGAGACCTGGGTGTATTATTTTGAACCAAAGCTGAAGGTTTCCAACCGAATATGGGCCACTAAAAATGCCAGACGCCCAAGTACAATGTATTGCCAAACGAATACGAACGGTAAAGAAGGTTTTGTATGCTATTTTTTCACTATTAAGGGTCCAGCTATTCAAATCCCGGTTCCAAAAGGCAGAACGGTCACAGGCAAGTTCTATAAAAACGTTGTTCTGAGAAAATTGAAGAACTACTACAAAGGTAGCCGCCCCAAAACAGGACTTAAGTATGTCCGACTTTTGCATGATAATGCACCCGCTCACAAGGCACGTATTGTGACTGACTTTGTGGAGTCAGAGAAGGTTACCGTCATTCCGCACCCTCTGTATTCGCCAGACTTGGCCCCCTGCGACTATTTTCTCTTTCTAAAACTTAAATATCATTTATCTGGAAGGAGATACAATTCGAGAAATGCCCTTGGATCTGCTGTTTATCAGTGTCTGATGGGTGTCCCCATTGAAGAGTATGAAAAATGCTTCCAAAAATGGATTGACCGGCTAAAAAGGTGTATTCTGGCTGGCGGAGAGTATTTTGAAGGGCAGAGCAAATTAAAATGAACAAAAGCACTTCCGCTATATGAGCACCGATGCAAGTGACATTATTTTTGGAACACCCCTCGTACTTAACCATTCACTTGCTATTCACGTCATTATACCTACCTGTAAATAGTGAAGACCCAGATGAGACAGGAGCTGTCTCATCAGGGTCTGCACTATTTACAAGTTGATTGTGCAACCAGTGCACTCCACAGCAGTGATTGCACAGCGAAATACTTGTACACAGTGAAGATTTATGTAATAATACAACAGGACATGGGTAAAGAAGGGGAAATGTATTTTAAAATTCATCAAGCTAAGGGTTAATTCGATCTTACAAGTTATCGAACCAAATATAATTTCCCTGCATCCAACCAGATATAATTTCTTTGGGAGATTTCTCCTTAACCCTTTCCTCCATGAATATCCATGTCAGAAATAATGATGTCATGAATATTGATTAGATTAATTTGTTATAATAGCACATGGACACAGAAAGTTGCAAAAATGAAAGAAGCTGTGTCTGAGGTAATGGGTTAAAACGAGTGAGATGGCATTTAAAAATAGTACAGACTAAGATCCATACTCAATTATTTCGTAAGATAAACTCTTTATTCCATAAATATGCGTGTATATACCTGTGTTAACAAAGACTCTCTCTGTGTCTCTGTCCCTGTCTGTCTCTGTCTCTGCCTCTCTCTCTCTCTCTCTCTCTCTCTTCTCTCTCTCTCTCTCTCTCTCTCTCTCTCTCTCTCTCTCTCTCTCTCTCTCTCTCTCCCTCTCTTTCTCTTATAAACACGTATTTAAGGAGTAAAGAGTTAAGTTCCCTTGCTATAGAAGCCAGAATGTCAACTTCTATTTGAAGTAAAATCTCTTACGAAATATTCGACATTTACGTCCGTGAATAATGTGAATAATGTATGCACTTGATGTGTTAACTCAATTATATTAAACACTGAGGACTTTTTAATTACGTTACTTGCCAATCATTCACAAATTTCATTTGACGTGAGACTTTTTATTATATTTCCGTAGAAGAAGACTCAAATATGAGCTTCACAGTAAAGATTATGTTGGTGTTTTTATTATCCTTAACCCCATACATACGCCTTTCTACGCCTTTGCAAACAAAGTAGACCCACGTGAGACGGCTTCTGTAGGGGCCGTCTTATCAGGGCCTGCTCTGGTTGCTTATACAGGGTGTTCCATATTATATGTTACCATTACAAACTAATATAAAAATTACACAGAACACACAATCCAGTCATGTTATATGTCATTTTAAAGGACACATTTCAAAGTTTTGAGCATTGTAAGAAGTACGGGAGAACGTTGACATCATGATTCTGCAGATTCTGCCATGTTAAAACATTGTCTGTGTAAATGTGATATTTAAACAAATAATCTAATTAATATCATGATGTACAGTAAAACCTCTCTTAACCGGAATTCTAGTAGAGAAGAATTTAGATATTTTAGGCAATGACTGCTTAATGCAGGGTGAAAGTCATGCGGAAAGCTCTTTCTGCATGACTTCCATCCTGCATTAAGCTGTCACTTGTCCCCAAGACCGATATTTATACTAAGTTTATCGGCCGGTTAAGAGAGGTTTTACTGTATAACAAATGTGCCTATATGCCTATGCATTTACCTTTTTATATGTCAATATCCATGAACGGTCAACAGGGTGGTTACTAGGCTATGTATGTACATATATACGGCTAAAGGTCAGGGTATGCGCTAATAATTAACTTTATTTTGCATGAAGATAGGTGGCTGCTTAATGCATGGTGAAAGTCACTCAGAAAGTTCCTAGATAAGCTTTCTGTATGACTTTCACCATGCATTAAGCTGCCGCCTGTCTTAAAGATCTATATGTATAATGATACGTATTTTAGTGTTCGAATAATCCAAATTTTACTGTATTTCACTGTATATTGAGTGTTTAGAAAAAATATTTCGGTCTAATTATCATGGAGTCTGAACGTGACATTGCCTATGGTACAAATGGGCCACAAATACATGGAAACGAAGCTAAACGTATGCAGTCGGTACCCACAACCGGTCCGACACCGAGAGTGGGAAGGATAACGGATGGCAGCAAGTAAGACGCAAACAACACAAGAGCATTGGAACAGTTTCATTTAATGGCCTTTCAAATGATGATAGACTTGTATGCTTATTTGGAAACCTGAATAGACACTTTGATACATTAACTAAAGTAAAGAAATACCAGAATAAGTTCTATAGGGTTATACGAGAGCTACAGATAGGTGTGACTAAGCTGTGTGGTCGTGCTGACCCGTGCTGAACGAGTTGCTGACAAAAATCACAGTATATCGCATATCGCTCCATTGACACAGAGGCTAGTTCGAGACGAAATAACATAATATTCTGGGAGATTACTGAAAGAGCCAAAAAAAAACATTGGAAATATTGTATTTCATTGAAGATAGACTAGACATGTGTATTGACCGAGTACATCGTCTCGGCTCACTGACAACTTTCTAGGCAAAATATAAAC
Source organism: Azorinus chamasolen (assembly GCA_963576725.1). NCBI lineage: Eukaryota > Metazoa > Mollusca > Bivalvia > Cardiida > Solecurtidae > Azorinus > Azorinus chamasolen. The sequence continues at coordinate 30,717,798 of OY755236.1, forward strand.
ACGGCCCGAAACACCCCATATATTGTACGCTTTCGCGATGACAAGGATACAGAGACTATTATGAGAAATGCATTCAAACTTAAAGGGACCATGCTCGCCATTGACAGGAACAATCCGAAAGAGATTGCAGATGCTCGGCGAGAACTGTACAATCCCCCGAAGCCGAAACAACTCGTTAGAATAGACAGAAAGTGCAGCGTTTCTATCCGCCAAAGCTTGTTGTTGCAGGTAATTGGTCCGCGATAAGTTTCCTGACTGGCATAAAGTACTGAGTAAAAGCCGCGTGTCTATGGTTGTATTTGAGAGTCTCGAGCATGAAGATGATAGCCTGACAGACGGATCTGGTGACACCAGGAATAGACGTTTCAAATTTATATAGCGATGCCACGGAAATCGACAGAGACAGTGATGCCACTTGATCAGTCACATGATAACACGCTAAAACACACAAATCTAGAACACTTATTAAAAAACAAACTTATAGTCTATTACCTGTTCATAAGAAATCCCATTCCAGCCCTGGTCAACAGCGTAAGAAGAATACTCCAAAATACAATAATAAAAAAGGCCGACACTGAGCAGAAACCAACAACAAACACTAACACTAGTCTAATCACGACAACGATTCACAACACATGTTAGATCCCGGTACACTTACTATTGTGGCAGCAATGAGAATATATACAATGTCATTTTAGTTATTTTACTTGATACACAGTAAACAATTAGCAATAGCTTTATAGCTTTATATACATGGTTCACTACTCTTGTATTAAATATAAAAAAATACAAATAATGAATTATGATAATATATTATTATTATTATATATAGCTTCGGTTGATGTCGATTGTTTCCGCTATTAAAAGCTTTCCTACATGGCTCATTCGAGTGCATGTATATTTATTGTACATCTCGTGAGAAACGTTTGAAACACAGGTTTAATGAAGCTACATATATCTTTCAGTGACGTAGGAATATTCAAATTTTGACAGGTAAAAAACAATACGTATTGTGATTATGATTATTTGTATAGGTATAAGTAAACAACAAGCAGTGAACCATAAAAATCGGCGCAGTCCACTTTTTTGGGGGAATCAGCATTCTGTCAGCATAAAAGCCTGCATGAGAAAATCGTGATTGAGTGTCGCATGTAAAGTACATATCTTAGTTAGATGGACTGCAGCAATGCCGACACCCCTAAATCGTGGAACGTACCAAAATGTAAAGTACATTCACGGCTTACCTATATCGGCATTGCTGCATCTATTAAAAAAATAACTAAGATATGTACTCGAAATGCGACATTCAGTCATGATTTTCTCATGCAGGTTTTTATGCCGACAGAATGCTGATTCCCCCAAAACAAAAAGTGGACTGCGCTGATTTTTATGGTTCACTGCTCGTTGTTTACTTATACGGGTAAACTGATCATGTGTATGCATTTGATAACACTGTCTGCTAGACAAGACGATTGCATACTTTTCTCGTGCAACTTTGCTGACGAAAAGCTCTCTGCCTATCTTTGCTCAGTCTGGTAGAGAACCAAGGTATAGTTTACCTCTCTCTGTCTCCAACTGGCCATCTTTTCTACAGTTCTCACTATCGCTCTGTCACTTCCTCTCTCACTCTCTGTGTCCTAGTATGTCAGTATGCTAAACTAGATTAATATTTGAAACATTTTCGGTAAGAACTTTAGAGCCATGAAGTATTTAAATAACGAGAATAAAAGCCTAAAACGTTCTCTGATATTTATTTAATTTAATTTTCCACTCAAGTTGTTCAAGAGATAACAGAACCTGGGTTAAGAAAAACCGACCGAATGCACCTGTTTCCAAGAAAACCGTATACAGACCAATCCGGATACACTATATATAGACCCGGGACACCCCAGCAGACTGAAAGTATGACCGAAACAGACAAAGACAAAATTAAGTGAAGAATTATCATTTTGTGTTAAACATTCAATGGCTGAAAGGTAAACCTATGACAAAATAAAAAGTGAACCTTTCAAATTTATTTTTTAAAATCATTCTTGTATTTACGGAATATTGTTTAAACGATAACAAAGTCTATGGGGCTGCAGATTTTACAGCTCATGCTCCATGTAGACAATTTAGACCTAAAAGAAGCATCAGGGACAGCGGGGGACTGATTGTTTATATTTCTGATAGAATAACTGATAAAGTTAGCTGTTTGAAAACATTTAATGATAATTGTTTGTGGTTGAAATTTGATGGTGAATTAATGGGGATTGATTACCATTTGCTATTGTGTGTATGCTATAGTATACCAGCTGATATAGCAGCAGAGGGACTTTCGCCACTCAGAGTATTTTCGATAGTATTCGTGAAGATTTGTTATTATTTGAAACAAATACGGGAGCTCATGCCAGTTTCTGATTACTGGAGATTTTAATGCCAGGATAGCCTTAGGTGAAAGACCAAAAAAGTTTCTTTAAATTTAGATATTTTGTCTGACGATTATGACGATTGCCTGCCTAAAAAGATCTAAATTCTTCTCTTCTACCGGTACTGGTTTAGAGGGGTTTCACTTTTAACCCATTACATCATATTCTATTTTTAGATACGACCTCTTTGAATAAATCTACCGAAAAGGAGCATTAATTAGAGAAAAGGACATTTTTAGAATTTTGTAGTTAAAGCCATTGTGATAAATAGAGCAAATGCTCTATTTATCACAATGGTTTCACAAAGTGACTGTTACAGAGTCGTCACAAGTCGTCAATATGAGGGAAAGTGTTAAATTAGTGAATTACAATAAAACCAATATAGGAGTATTAACATTTTACCAGAAGGAGACTCATGTAGAAACTAATTACTGTATGTATATTACTTAGCTGAAATGTTATAATGGCATACGAACACATGAATGTCTGGCCATGGCAGAAACTGTATAGTTATATCTATATCATTTCAAAAACAATAGAGTAGACCAATATAAAAGTGATCCTACTGGGGCCGTCATATGTCGGTTTACTCTGTTTGCAAATACGCCAAAAGGCGTCTCTGTCAGGTGAAGAGTTGCCGTATTCTCCCTAATAAACGCTCTCATTCTAATAACGCTCCCACTCTAAAAACGCACCCATTCTAATAACGATCCCATTCTAATAACGCTCCCATTCTAATAACGCTCCCACTCTAATAACGCTCCCATTCTAATAACGCTCCGACTATAATAACGCTCCCATTCTAATAACGCTCCCATTCTAATAACGCTCCGACTATAATAACGCTCCCATTCTAATAACGCTCCCATTCTAATAACGCTCCGACTATAATAACTCTCCCATTCTAATAACGCTCCTATTCTAATAACGCTCCCACTTCAATAAACGCTCCACTCTAATAACGCCCAAACTCTAATAGCGACCCACTCTTATAGTGCCCCCACTCTCATAACGCCCCAACTCTGATAACGCCCCAACTCTAATAACGCCCAAACTCTAATAACGCCCCTCTCTAATAAACGCCCCAACTCTAGTAAACGCCCCATTCTGATAAACCCCCACTCTAATAAACGCAGTCTTACATTTTGGGGTGTGGAAAAACTAAAACACCATACAGTGACTATTTAATAAAGAACTATTTTGTTTTCAAAATACACGTGACACGTAAATGTAGACTGAAACCAATGCCGAAAGCTCCCATGTGCGCTTCCTTCATTGTTTTTTTTCTGCATTACACAACCACCTGTGTGCAAAACGCAAGAATATCCTTTTAAAACTGCTAGGTCCTCGGGAGCGTTTATCACAGTACGGTATAAGAAGCTTTACTGTATTTAAACTTAGATATCTTACAATTATTTTGCTGTCATTTTTATTTATTTTCATTTCAAATCATGTACAGTGCGACCCCTCTAACGACCACCTCGTGAATATACGTATGTGACTTTAATAGCGCGTCGTTGCTTAAGTCATGTCAAAAGTAATACAGACAGTTTCTGCAGGAGGTCTGTTCATAATTTACGCCCTGCATTAAGCTACCGTGTGCCTTTAATACCTAGAATTGAACATATTTTTTATGGTCGATTTAGAGAGATTTTACTGCATAAAACCAGAAAGTACGGCGCCAAATCAAATCTAATGTTCTTCAATTCTAATAGCTTGTATAGTACCGAAACTGCAACGACACATTATCAACAGAATCGACAAATCAAAACCAGGAAAACAGTTCCATTGAGATCGATTCAAACGATAAATGTCTGGTATGAGCAGAAAATAAACTTTAAATGACAGGTTATAACTGGCACATATAACCGACAAAGGAAATAATAATAGGCCTAGATTCCAGTTATAGGGAGAACAATCGTAGGATGGCTTGACACATCGCCTGCCAAGCACGAACTGACTGGCAATTGCCAACAGTAACAGCATTTGCAAACAAGTTACTCGGCCAGGGGGCGTAGCAAGCAATACGCACTAACGTGTACGTACGTGCGTAACATCAATCTGAACGGTGAAAACATTAGCATGGCCAAACTGGAACAAAAAATCGAAGGATAAACGCTCTGTCTTGTCATGTAAGCTTCAACCCATTCTCTAATAGTGGCGCCTGTGGCTGCCTCTGTAAAAGTCACATTTGAAACTATTGTGATATTTAGATCAGTTGCTCCTTCTATTTATCGCAATGGTTTAAAAACTACTCCATTCTAAATTTTCCAATGGGGAGCATGCCCTCGGACCCCTATAGCCACGGTGCGTACATTACATTTGGATTCAGCTACGCTCCTGTCGTCTTCTCACCAGGGTTTAATTAACCCTTTCCCTTATGTAAGCGCATTTTGACGCATGTGCAACAGAGTAGACCCAGACCAGACGGCTCCTATAGGAGCCGTCTGATCAGGGTCTGGTCTGTTCGCTTATGGTGTAATATAGATATGATTCTACAGCTTCTGTCTGAGCCCAAATGTCCTGTGTTCATATGCCATTATAAAAATAATAATCTTATTAATATTCATGACGTCATTATGTCCTACATGAATATTAATCAGAGAAAGGTTTAAGCTGGGTCACTCGGTCAAAAGTTTTTATCAGTTAAATGTAAAATTCGCATTGTTAATAATAAAGTAGTTGAATTGAGATCTTTTCAGATAGATTTCTGAAATATGAACTTAATCGATATGTACAGTAGAACATCAGTAAAGCAACATCTTTTCATAAAAACATGACAATCCTTGACAAATTACCTGATGCATATGCATTAACCCTTTCCCTAATGAATATTCATAAAGGAAATAATGACGTCATATATGTAATATTAATAAGATATTTTTATAATGGCTTATGAACACATGACATTTGTCTCAGGAAGAAGCTGCAGGATCATATCTATATTACACCGTAAGTAAACAGAGCAGGCCCTGATCAGACGGTTCCTATAGGAGCCGTCTGATCTGGGTCTACTCTGTTTGCAGATGCGTCAAAATGCGCTGACATAAGAGAAAGGGTTAAAGAAATAATAACATTATATTTATCATCTGAATTTTATATAATCATATCAGCACGTCTTTTTTGCCATGGCTGAAAGGTGAAAAGCTATAATGGAATTGATGACTTAAACAAAAACTAAAATCAGATATACATGTATATAATTTCATAAGCAATCATGAGCCATCCATGTCTTCTCTGTTTGCAAAGGCATGAAAAGGTATTCATGTGAAGGAAATGGTTAAGCTAACATACATGTACCTCTAAAGACCAATCTAAATTTTAATAACAACCGAAATAGTAATAAAAAATATTACAAAACTGGTTGAGATGCGAAAATATTATTACCTTTGGGTTGTCAACCTAAATTGTGAATACAGACTTATTGGAAAGCGATTTTTCAGTGGTATTGATAAAATAAAGAGGAGCTTAACGTAGAAGAGAGTGTATTACAGTGCTCCCTCCCTACAACGGCCCTCTCAATAACGATTCCCTCCTTACAACAATGCATCTCACTGTTACCGAAACAACAAGGCTCCAGAAACAACTTTTTTCCATCGTATTTCTTTATGCCTCCATCAAACCCTATGTTGTGACCACTCTTTAGAATCGTCACTTTGTGACGATTCTAAAGAGTGATCACAACATAGGGTTTGATAGAGGCATAACGGTTTTAGTTCTGGAAATAACCTTATCTGGGGATCTGCAAACAAGCTAATTATGTTTGATTTTCCCTCCCTATAACAACTCCTTCTGAACAACACATACAATCTTCGTATCCCAGAGGGTGTCGTTGTAGAGAGGGAGCACTGTACATTTCAAGAATTGGCAATAATCATCAAACCCCTATTATAGTTTAGAATTATACCTCTCTATTTATAAATGACTGAAATGTGCTCGAAGCGATGGTAATTCGAGAAAACAACAACATTTGTTACAATTCAGGTTGACTACTCTATCATAACCGAGTTTGGCAATTCCACTGGTGGAAGACGCACGTTCAGTGGACGTATAGTAAAACCCCGCTAATGCGACCACCTTAAAAGAGGTATAATTCTTGAAGCATTGATGCAAGTGGTAGCTTAATGCAGGACAAAAGTAATGCAGAGCTTTCTGCATTACTTTTGTCCTGCATTAAGCAACCACCTGCTAATAAAGAGACCCATGTTTATTCATTAAGTGGTCGCATTAGAGAGGGTCTACTGTATTGGCAAACTGTTATTGCGAACAGCTAGGATAATGTCCATATGTATACTGATACATGTTTCTCAACTCAACATCGCATCGGGGCCTATAGATTAGTTTTATTCTAATAAGAAACGGAATGATTGACATAACAAATAGGATATTCTAACGTACATATTGAAAGAGATTTCTATTCAAATTATATGCATTGCTTCTTTTTACTGTAGACTATATAATTGGATTGCTTGTTAGGTTGTCCAATACTTTCGGGACGCCTGGACAAGTCTGACAGAAAAGACTTGTACAAAGAAACATACACGAGATGAATATAAACAATGTGGTTGTTATTGTATCATCCGGTACAAAATGGCGAGGAGGGGTAAACTGTACTCATAGTTGACATTGTTAAACATCTAAACCGAAATTCTAGTAGATACTAATTTAGATTCATTTAGGCAGGTGACTGCTTAATGCAGGGTTAAGCTACCACATGACTTTGCCACTGTGAATTATGTCCCTTTTTGCTGGTCGCATTAGAGGGATTTTACTGTATATCTGATTCTACAGTTTATAGCATTGCGGAAAAAAATCCTCTGTTCATTTGCCTTATAAAAGGCCAGCTAGTTTATCTTGACGATACCGTTCTTTCTAACATGAATATTCATAGTTAACCCATTCTCTCCTACTGACGCCTTTTTGCTCCTCTGTAAAACTCATTTTTAAAACCATTTTGATAAATAGAGCATTTGCTCCATGGGAGCAAATGCTCTATTTATCACAATGGTTTCAAAACTACACCATTCTAAACGTTTCGCCTTTTTTAAGTAAATGCTCCTTTTCGGTAGATTTATTCAAAGAGGTTGTTTCCAAAAACAATAGTCTAGTTAGAAGAGAATGAGTTCAAACTACATTTTACTGTAATCTAAATATATCGTTTAGCTACGTTTGCGGAGTTCAACAGTTATCGTTTCCTCTTGAATATGCCACTGAAGCGATTATGCCACTCAGGCGCTGATAAATGTCTACTGGCGCGTAAAGTCCCAAAGACTAATTAGCGCTTAGCAAGACAAATGTGAATCCTTCATTACCTTTGCAAGCACTTTAAATATAGATGAGAAAACTATTAACCCGGTGTCTAATCAAGATCCAAACTGTTTTACTTCTCTGGTTATATTGTTTAAAAAGGGATGTAGGAAGGTCGACTTTCAAATCTGATATGTTCTTCCAACGAAATGGCTGAGCAGGCTAAAGTTTATATCCCAGCGCCAGTGATACTTGCAATTTATCAAAGAGGCATTGATTCCATTTCATTCCAGTCAACAATTTGCTATAGTGACACAGAGACAGTGTGGCTGAATATCTTATGGGATTCTAGTTTTTTAGGACGTTCCGAAATCCTTCATCATTAAAAACATTTAATCGACAGTGGCATTACACTTTATATCTACATTAAAAGGAAAAACAAGATGTGTTTGTGAAACACTTTGGCACCGATATGACCTTTGACCTTGATGAATGACCTTGACCTTGATAATTCAACCCTAAACGTGTGCTCCTCCGTAAGTTGCACATGCATGCCATGTTTGAAGCACGTATGCTGAATGGCGACAAAATTATCTCAATTTGACACGTAATTTTACCTTTGACATTGATACATGACCTTGAACTTAATAAGTCACCCCTAAAAATGTTCGCCTTCATAAATTGCACATGCATGCCAAGTTTGAAGTATGTATTTTCAATGGCTACAAACTTATCACCAACGTTAAAGTTGGGGACAAACCAACAAACCAATCAACAAACTAACAGACAGAGCAAAATCAACATGTCCCCATGGGGACGTAATAAACGCAGAGTAATATTGTTTGAGATATCTCGTGAACGCGGGATTTAAATACAATAACAAGAGCTCCGTGTGTCGGACCAATATACGCCCGAAGTGACCTTGACCTTTGACCGACTCAAAATCTATAGGGGTCATATAATGGCCATGACCAAGCTTTCTTCTAAGTATGAAGACAGCACACCTAATATTTAGCAAGTTATTGAGCGGGTATTTTGAGTGAAGGTCATTACGACATTGACCTTTGACTTACTGACCTCAAATTCAATAGGAATCATCTACTGACAAAGACAAACCTCCTTACTATGTATGAAGACGGCACACCTAATACTTATCAAGTTATTGAGCGGACAATATTTTTTATTGAAGGTAACTGTGACCTTGACCTTTGACCGCCTGACCTCAAAACTGATATGGGTCATCTACTAGCCACTACCAACCTTCCTACTAAGTATGAATACAGCACACCTATTACTTGTCATGTTATTAAGCACACAAGGTTTTTGAGTTGAAGGTCACTGTGACCTTGACCTTTGACTGACTGACCTCAAGATCAATATGGGTCACTTACTGGCCATGACCAACCTTCCTACTAAGTATGAACAAAACACGCCTAACACTTATCAAGTTATTGAGCGGACAATATTTTTAGTTAAACGTCACTGTGACCTTGACCTTTGACCGACTGATCTCAAAATTAATAGAGGTCATCTACTAGTCATGACCAACCTTCCTACTAAGTATGAAGTCAGCATACCTAATCATAATCAAGCTATTGAGCGGACAATAATTTCGACTTGAAGGTCGCTGTGACCTTGACTTTTCACTAAATGACCTCAAAATCAATAGGGGTCATTTACTGGCCGTGACATACCTCCCTATTATGTATGAGGACTGTCCACATAATATTTGTCAAGTTATTGAGCGGACAAATATGTGGCTAACGGACAAACGGACAGACAAACGGGCGGACAAGCGCCATACCACAATATGACCGAAGTTATAGATAAACAAACTAGGTCTGGCAGTTACGTCAAAACAATAACAAAGAACGTTTATGCGGCTTTGCATTCGCGCTACCCGAGTTCGAAACTCACCGGCATTTTTACTTTTATTTTTTTTTTTTTTTTTAAATACTTTTGTAAGTATAATTTTTGTATACGATATATTCTCTTTTATATGTTTTGTTCTTGTTTAATATTTTATTACATAATGTATTGTTGACTGGCGTGGGTTTCGAACCAGGTATATTTTGATTCGGATGAGAACGCCTTTATCCACTCGGCTACGGACTCCACAAGCATGTCATCATAATCAAATAGTCAGAGTATTGCAATTAAGAAATAAAATGTCATATGAATATTGAAGTAAACTAATTATGACGTAACTGTCAGAAATTCCCTGTCGGACTATACAGTCCAAATTATTGTCGATAAGGTTTGACCTGGCACTGCATGAATATTCCGCCTTTTTCCGTAAGCTGTTTTATCCTTCCCGAACACACACGTGAAACATGCGTCACTATCACGATTTTTCATCGACGAAAGTCGACGGAAAGTGATGAGTGCCAGTTCAAACCTTACCGATAATAGGCCTATAATACCTGTACCTTCGGGTGTAAAAAAATCAGTCAATTATTTCTCTCTGCTATACTGCACGTGTTCCAGCATAAAATAATGCATATCGATTTAACGTTATCCTTTCTTCCGGAGAAGATACTAGGAAACACGAAATTCTCGTGCACAATGAACAGCGTTGTTACATTGAAAAAGACACATCGCCATGCCGTTAGGTAGGCTTTAGTGAGACGCATAGCTTTTCGATTTTTTTTGTTTTTATACGCCCACCTAATAAAGGTGGTCGTATATTGTCGTGGCCCTGTCCGTCCGTCCGTTCGTTCGTCCGTCAACATTTTGTTTGTCCGCTGTTTTCTGGGAAAACTATTTGACAGATATTAATGAAACTTCACACAAATGTTAAATGCATCAAGATCTGAAGCTGAGTTGATTCTGAGGTTCATTTGATTTTTCATTTCAGAGTTATGGCCCTTGTCCTTAAAAAATATGCAAATAGTTTGTCCACTGTTTTCTGGGAAAACTATTTGAAAATATATTAATGAAACTTCACACAAATGTTTAATGCATCAAGATCTGAAGCCGAGTCGATTCTGAGGTTCATTTGATTTGTCATTTCGGAGTTATGGCCCTTTTACTTAAAAAATTATGCAAATACGTGCAAATAGTTTGTCCGCTGTTTTCTGGGAAAACTATTTGACAGATATTAATGAAACTTCACACAAATGTTAAATGCATCAAGATCTGAAGCTGAGTTGATTTTGAGGTTCATTTGATTTTTCATTTCAGAGTTATGGCCCTTGTCCTTAAAAAATATGCAAATAGTTTGTCCGCTGTTTTCTGGGAAAACTATTTGAGAGATATTAATGAAACTTCACACAAATGTTTAATGCATCAAGATCTGAAGCTGAGTTGATTCTTACGTTCATTTGATTTGTCGTTTCAGAGTTATGGCCCTTTTACTTAAAAATAATGCAAATACCTGCAAATAGTTTGTCCGCTGTTTTCTGGGAAAACTATTTGAGAAATATTAATGAATCTTCAGACAAATGTTTAATGCATCAAGATCTGAAGCTGAGTTGATTCTGAGGTTCATTTGATTTTTCATTTCAGAGTTATGGCCCTTGTCCTTAAAACTATGCAAATAGTTTGTCCGCTGTTTTCTGGGAAAACTATTTGAGAGATATTAATGAAACTTCACACAAATGTTTAATGCATCAAGATCTGAAGCTGAGTTGATTCTTACGTTCATTTGATTTGTCGTTTCAGAGTTATGGCCCTTTTACTTAAAAAATAATGCAAATACCTGCAAATAGTTTGTCCACTGTTTTCTGGGAAAACTATTTGAGAAATATTAATGAATCTTCAGACAAATGTTTAATGCATCAAGATCTGAAGCTGAGTTGATTCTGAGGTTCATTTGATTTTTCATTTCAGAGTTATGGCCCTTGTCCTTAAAACTATGCAAATAGTTTGTCCGCTGTTTTCTGGGAAAACTATTTGAGAGATATTAATGAAACTTCACACAAATGTTTAATGCATCAAGATCTGAAACTGAAATGATTCTGAGGATCATTTGATTTTTCGTTTCAGAGTTATGGCCCTTGTCCTTAAAAAATAATGAAAGTAGTTTGTCCGATGTTTTCTGGGAAAACTATTTGTGAGATATTAATGAAACTTCACAATAATGTTTAATGCATCAAGATCTGAAGCTGAGTCGATTTTGAGGTTTATTTGATTTTTCGTTTCGGACTTATTGCCCTTTTACTTAAAAAAAATGCAAATATATGCAAATAGTTTGTCCGCTGTTTTCTGGCAAAACTGTTTGACAGATATTAATGAAACTTCATACACATGTTTAATGCATCAAGACCTGAAGCTAAGTCGATTCTGAGGATCATTTGATTTGTTGTTTCGGAGTTATGGCCCCTGCACTTAAAACAAGATGTGTTTGTGAAACACTATGCCCCCTCATATATTTGACCTCTGACCTTGACCTCTGACCTTGACCTTGACATGTCACCCCTCAAAATGTGCAGCCTCATGAGATACACAAGCATGCCAAACATCAAGTCTCTATCTCTACTGGTCCAAAAGTTATGGCCAATGTTAAAGTCGGCGATTTGACCCATATATTTGACCTCTGACCTTGAAGGATGACCTTGACCTTGACACGTCACCCCTCAAAATGTGCGGCTTCATGAGATACATATGTATGCCAAATATCAAGTCTCTATCTATACTGGCTCAAAAGTTATGACCAATGTTAAAGTTGCTGACAAACAAACAGACAAACAGACAAACAGACAAACAGACAGACAGACAGACAGACAGACAGACAGGGCAAAAACAATATGCCCCCCGACTATCGTCTATGGGGGCATAAAAATAATGCAAATCTATGCAAATATGCACTTCCTTTCATAAAACAGATTAGAGCGTCAAACAATTTGGATGTTGGTGACCAGAGAAAACTTTTACTATCAATGCGTAACTTTGCGTAACAGAGACGTAGCTTACGCACGCGCGTAACATCAGCCTGAAAGGTAAAAACATTATTATTGACAAAATGGAACAAAAATCGAAGGCTAGGGGTGGGGGTTGGGGTAGACTTTAATCAACGTTCTGTCTTGTCATGTAAGTGTTAACCCGTTCTCTCATATTGACGCCTTCTGACACCTCTGTAAAAGTCACCTTTGTGATAAATAAAGCATTTGCTCCTATAGGAGCAAATGCTCTATTTATCACAATGGTTTCAAAACTATATAATTCTAAATTTTCCCGGAGAAGCATGCTCTCTGAGTCCTATAGCCACAGTGAGTACATTGCATTTGGATTCAGCTACGCTGCTGACAACATACAGTTTTACTCAGTGTCTCATCTGGTTCTACACGGCCTGCAAAGTTCATCAATACTCAGTCACGTCATACCCTGTATTACTGAATTACTATACACGCGTCTTTCACGCGTCACACAAAAGTATTGTTGTTTTTTAACTATTTCGCTGCCATTGACGCATTTGTGATTACCCATGCAAACCGTTTGGATCCAGATGAGACGCTGAGTAACTCGGCGTCTCATCAGGATCCAAACTGTTTGTTACTATAACTAAGTTTTGAAGCAAAAATGAAGAAATGTATAAAAAATGAAAATTGGTAGCAGACGACAAAGTTAGCAGACGACAAAATTTGGCAGCGAAAGAGTTAAACTGTACATCTGTAGAACTCTTAAATGAGCGGGAACTGTGTATATAAGAGATTTGCAAGCAGTGTAGACCCAGAATAAATGTCTCCTGAATGAGCCCTTTGACCAGGGTCTGCACTGTTTTAAAACAAATATCATTTTCTTCACTGGTAAATTTTGATATCAGTTTTGGTTTTATTATTATTTAGAAAGGGGGTCCAGAAGACAGAAAGACGGACGGACGGACACTCACAGAGAGAGAGAGACAGACAGACAGACAAACAGACGGGCATTCAGACAGGACAGGACAGACAGACAAGACAAGACACACAGGGATAGAGAAAAGACTGGGAGAAATACAAGAAGAGACAGTAAAGAGAGACGTTGACGCAAAAAAAACGACGAAACTATAGAGATTGTTTATGTGAATTCCTGTGAAGTTATATGAGGTCAGCAGCTTAATAACCTGTATTATCAATCAGAGCCACTCCGAGATTAACAAGCAAGTTCTTCGAATTTCAATTATTGTACTGACCAAATACGAGCTCGATTCTATTACTCGCTGTAGTTCAGAATGTAAGATAAATGAACATTTTGGTCCATCGATCCCGTTTCGGGACATGTAATTTTCGCCCACTCCAGGACTGACAGATGCCATTTATAAACACAAAGGTTGGGACCTATTTAAGTAGGACAATATCCATTACTAATACTGTAAACCTCTCTAAACCGAATGTTCATTAGTATACCAATGGCGGTCTGTACGACAGGTGGCAGCTTAATGCAGTGTGAAAGTTAAACAGAAAACTCCTAAAGGGGCTTTCTGCACGACCTTCATTCTACATTAAGCAGGCACCTGCATAGAAAGATACACATTCGTCCTTACTAAAATTCCGGTTTAGGATAGTTTTACTGTACAATAAAACCCCTCTAATGCGACCACATAAAAGAGGTATAATTCTGGGTGCTAGATGCAGGTGGTAGCTTAATACAGGACAAAGGTTATGCAGAAAGCTCCTAGAGGAGTTTTATTTATTTCCTCACATGTTTATTTATTAAGTGGTCGTATTAGAGGGGTTCTACATAAGAAATAGTACAGCCCACTGAGGGCCTTATTGCATTATAGTATACCTTATTCAAATACGCTCCTTCTTTACTTATGTAAACTGTACCGGTCACTAAATTACGATAGTGCCCGCTGGAACATTATAGTGCCCGCTACGCTCGGTAAGTTCCGGTAGTTTCCGCGCACACGGAAACGCAAATGAATTGTATAAATAGTATACCTTATCCCAGAGACATATAAATACATATACATATGGCTCTACCTATCCACATACGCTCCTTCTTTACTTATGTTAAACGTACCGATCCCTAAATTGCAACTGTGCCCACTGGGACACTATAAATGGACCGCTGCGCTCGGTAATTTCCGGTGCTCGGTAATTTCCGCGCATACGGAAACGCACGTTGATGTATTACGTCATTCTAAATTATATATTAATTAATACATAAATACTTGAATAGCATGATCTAATATTTCGATCACTAAGGGTCCTTTTCAAAGATTATCGTGTCGAAATACACGTTACAGGCATTCAGCTACAAAGAAAATAATGTTGATCCAGCGTCGTGGTGTTTTTACAGATGTCAAGACGTCATCAAATGACGTCATTAGCGCAACGACATCATGCATGCATTAGCGTATTATCCTCCTTGATGATAACTACTGCCAAATGATCTGTAAGTTCTCCATATCCAATCAGTTTGATGGATCTGTCTTTCAATTCTACATGCATTTAACATCGGTTTCAAAACTATAAATCTAACATCATCACTGCTATGACCACCGACTCTAGTGATGAGTTAGCTACCCGACCACGCTCTAGATTGAAAAGATAGATCTAGGCCTACTGGGTTTTGCACATTTCAATCAAAGAAATGTATTTAAACAATGCATTTTTCGAAAATAAATTCTGTGTAAAATAATGATTATTATTCAGCTTGAATAAATTGATACTAAAATGTTTTTTAACTTTAGTAAAGGAAATAGATCTAATTGTAATTTGATTTGCAGATTAATACGGCTGAAGGAAAAACTTTTTAAACTGAGGTAATCACGGAGCGACACAGAACTGCTAAAATACTTACGTGAACAAAGGTATTGAAATTTGGAATGCATAAAGAACAGGGAAAGGGTCAAGCAGCTATAGTGGAGAGGTGGTACACTCTATCTGGATATGCTCTAGTATAAATCCAATGACTTGAAACGTGGCAGAATCGACACTCTGTTGCTAATGCAGCAGTCATCATAAATGATTATTATTAGGTACGGTTTCTAAATAAGAAATAGTACAGCCCACTGAGGGCCCTATTGCATTATAGTGACCTACCAGTCAGCCCGAAAATAGTTTAAGGCCCGACTGGTAGGTCACTATAATGCAATTAGGCCCGAAGTGGGCTGTACTATTTCTTATAGTATACCGCATTCCTTTGTTCACGTAAGTATTTTAGCAGTTCTGTGTCGCTCCGTGATTACCTCAGTTTAAAAAGTTTTTCCTTCAGCCGTATTAATCTGCAAATCAAATTACAATTAGATCTATTTCCTTTACTAAAGTTAAAAAACATTTTAGTATCAATTTATTCAAGCTGAATAATAATCATTATTTTACACAGAATTTATTTTCGAAAAATGCATTGTTTAAATACATTTCTTGGATTGAAATGTGCAAAACCCAGTAGGCCTAGATCTATCTTTTCAATCTAGAGCGTGGTCGGGTAGCTAACTCATCACTAGAGTCGGTGGTCATAGCAGTGATGATGTTAGATTTATAGTTTTGAAACCGATGTTAAATGCATGTAGAATTGAAAGACAGATCCATCAAACTGATTGGATATGGAGAACTTACAGACCATTTGGCAGTAGTTATCATCAAGGAGGATAATACGCTAATGCATGCATGATGTCGTTGCGCTAATGACGTCATTTGATGACGTCTTGACATCTGTAAAAACACCACGACGCTGGATCAACATTATTTTCTTTGTAGCTGAATGCCTGTAACGTGTATTTCGACACGATAATCTTTGAAAAGGACCCTTAGTGATCGAAATATTAGATCATGCTATTCAAGTATTTATGTATTAATTAATATATAATTTAGAATGACGTAATACATCAACGTGCGTTTCCGTATGCGCGGAAATTACCGAGCACCGGAAATTACCGAGCGCAGCGGTCCATTTATAGTGTCCCAGTGGGCACAGTTGCAATTTAGGGATCGGTACGTTTAACATAAGTAAAGAAGGAGCGTATGTGGATAGGTAGAGCCATATGTATATGTATTTATATGTCTCTGGGATAAGGTATACTATTTATACAATTCATTTGCGTTTCCGTGTGCGCGGAAACTACCGGAACTTACCGAGCGTAGCGGGCACTATAATGTTCCAGCGGGCACTATCGTAATTTAGTGACCGGTACAGTTTACATAAGTAAAGAAGGAGCGTATTTGAATAAGGTATACTATAATATGTTATCCTATTCGCTGCCAATCGTGAAATCTCTGATCATCTTTGCAAGCAGTGTAGATTCATGTGAGACATTGTATCTCGTCAGGATCCAAACCATTTGATTACTTTTGCTGCAAATAGGAAGAAAAGTAAAAAATAGAACGTGAAGCGGACAACTACCATGCTTAACAACAGCCTTAAAGCAACCAATAAGTGACTAAAATAGTGCCTGTAACTTTGCATTAAGCAAACACGTGTCTTACAGACACCATTAAAGTGATGACATAAAAGCAGTTTAATGTACATGCAAAAAACAGTTCAAGCGAATAAGACAAATGCATTCACGTTGTGTTTGCTGTTTTTGTAAAAAGTCAAACAGTCTCTAACCCTTTACTCCATATACATGTATACACCTTTCAACCCTTTCCTCATTAAAATTCATGCAAGAAATAATGATGTTGAACATTAATTAGATCGATTTGCTATAATAGCACATGGTGTTTTGGCCGTGGCAGAAACTATCAAATCTATATTACATCATAAGCAAACAGAGCAGACCCTGATCAGACGGCTCCTATAGGAGCCGTCTGGTCGGGGTCTACACTGTTTGCAAAGGCATAGAAAGGCGCATTTATGGAGTAAAGGGCTAACGCATTTGCAAACAGAGACGCAGACCCAGATCAGACAGCTCAAGGAGAAACCGTCTGGTAAGCGCCACTCTGCTCTGTTTGCCTCTGGATTAATATAGATCTGATTCTACAGTTTCGACCATAGCAACACATTTCTGTTGGGTTTTTTATATGCATTTATAACAATTCAGCGAAGTAATATTTAATGATGTCAATATTTCTTACATCGATGATTGTATCAAATGACAAGTGGGTTCAATCATTTAACTGTTTAGTCAACTGAGCAGATTTTCTTCCAAAGAAAATATGTTCTTCTGTTTCAAATTTTGTCTTATGTTGTGCTTAGTTTCGCAAATTCTTTCGATGCGTTAAGTAGATTGGTACCATACGGATTAAACAGCGAGTTACTCGGCTTTTCATCTGGAGTCAGTCTGTTGGCAGATGTAATCACAATTTACAGTTGAACTTCGATATCTCGAACTCGGATAACTCGAAGGGCGGTATAACTCGAACTAAAAATTCGATCCTTCCAACATTTACAATACAGACATGTTCTAAAATGTATCACTACACATATCTCGAAACACATGTGACGGCTTAATGCAGTTCAAAAGTATTGCTGAAAGCTCCTACAGGAGCTTTCAGCATTACTTTAGACCTACATTAATCTGTGAACTTGAGATATTAGTTAGATTATAAATCGGATGACTCGAAACCCTATTATTTCGAACTAATTTGTAAGGTCCCTTGAAGTTCGAGATATCGAAGTTCAACTGTATACCATAGCCCACAGGCTAAGAAATGAAATTCATCATATCTACTCAAAGATGGATCAGTGCGATTTTGATCACATCTGATGGTAGAGATTTTACTGTGTTTGAAAGGCAAAATGGATGTCATTCAATCTACTTCACTTTTACAACTATTTAAAGTATTTTGTTAAAGATGTGCTGTAGCATCTACAGCTTGCATTAGTCTGTCAATTTAATTGCTTTTGAATTCGATGTCAGACTTATGAAGTTCGAGCAAAGCACTATGACGTGCGTATACGACTTTTGCAATTTTCAGACACCTTTATTTTTTGTTTATGACAGAGCTACAGAGAACGGTGCATACTCAAAAACTACTAAAATCGGTATTTCTCCACCAAACCCTATGTTGTGACCGTTCTTTAGAATCGTCTCTTTGAGAGGATTCTAAAGAGTGTTCACAACACACAACATAGGGTTTGATGGGGGGGATAAAAAAAGTTTATTTGAAAATATCTTAATTTACGCATCTTATATGAACCTGTGTTATGATGTAAGAATAGTCGCTATTGTGACATGGAATAAATCTTAACCGTGATTTCCTATTTCTTGCAAAGGCATTGAAAATCAATTCATGGCGGCGGGCTGAATTCGGTGAGCTATACAAATGATTGACATCTCAAATAGGAAATTCAAACACAAGTCCAGAATTGAGTTGCATGGATGGTTAGCTCATAACCAGGTTGTGAAGATTTAAAGCCTCAAGTTATGAATTTTTACAATGGCATTACGAGCAGGTGAATTTTGAGTGTTTGACCATAGCATGCACTTTAGAATCTGTTCTATATTATTTCATATAAACCGAGCAAACACTGGTCCGACGGCTCACCCGTCTGACCTGGGTCTATTCTATTTGCAAAGGCTTTGAAAGACATATCTATGAAGTAAATTGCTGTGAGTGTAATGATTTTAATCCTTTACTCCATAAATATGCATTTCTACGCCTTTGCAAACAGAATAGAACCGATCGATCAGACGGTTGATATAGGATCCGACTAATCAGGTTCTTCTGTTTGCTTATGAAATAGTATTAGAGATATGATTCTACAGTTTCTGTCATGGCCAAAATTTACTATGCACGAGGTGATTATTTCTTACATGAATATTCATGGAGGTAAAGGGTTGACGCGATATTTGCTGCTATGCAAACTGATCCTTACAAATTGGGTAAACGTGTATTAAATAGGGGCTCGTATGTGTGTGTTGTGTCAGTGTGTGTATGTACATGTGTGGGTGCGTGCTTGTGGCGCATACGTGCGTGCGTGTTACTTTGATGGGTTTCTTTTGTTGTTGTTTTAGCTTACTTTTTACCTACTAAACAAGTAATTTAAGAACACGATTTTTTACACAACCCACAAAGGTACAATACTATATTTTCTAACGAAATTGGGGAAATTGTTGCAGTTGGCTACTGGCTTCAAGTTGCTCATTTGTTATACTATTCCATTTGGCAGCCAGAATTTAAACTGGCGCCTTTCTGGGGGAAGTCATTTGAAATATTTCGTGAAACCATTAGAGAACGAGGATGGGTGCTTGTTGTTAGTGGTTAATTTATAATCGGCTTGAACTGGTACAGTAAACCCCTCTAAAGCGACGAACAAAACGAGATATCTTATTCTGGGTGCTAAAGTGAAGTGCTAGATTAACTCTTATTCTGTGTGCTAAAGTGAAGTGCTAGATTAACTCTTATTCTGGGTGCTAAAGTGAAGTGCTAGAGTAACTCTTATTCTGTGTGCTAAAGTGAAGTGCTAGACTAACTCTTATTCTGGGTGCTAAAGTGAAGTGCTAGACTAACTCTTATTATGGGTGCTAAAGTAAAGTGCTAGACTAACTCTTATTCTGGGTGCTAAAATGAAGTGCTAGATAAACTCTTATTCTCGGTGCTAAAGTGAAGTGCTAGACTAACTCTTATTCTGGGTGCTAAAGTGAAGTGCTTGATTAACTCTTATTCTGGGTGCTAAAGTGAAACTCTTATTCTGGGTGCTAAAGTGAAGTGCTAGACTAACTCTTATTCTGGGTGCTAAAGTGAAGTGCTAGACTAACTCTTATTCTGGGTGCTAAAGTGAAGTGCTAGACAAACTCTTATTCTGGGTGCTAAGGTGAAGTGCTAGATTAACTCTTATTCTGGGTGCTAAAATGAAGTGCAAGATTAACTCTTATTCTGGGTGCTAAAGTGAAGTGCTATATTAACTCTTATTCTGGGTGCTAAAGTGAAGTGCTAGATTAACTCTTATTCTGGGTGCTAAAGTGAAGTGCTAGATTAACTCTTATTCTGGGTGCTAAAGTGAAGTGCTAGATTAACTCTTATTATGGGTGCTAAAGTGAAGTGCTAGATTAACTCTTATTCTGTGTGCTAAAGTGAAGTGCTAGATTAACTCTTATTCTGGGTGCTAAAGTGAAGTGCTAGATTAACTCTTATTCTGGGTGCTAAAGTGAAGTGCTAGATTAACTCTTATTCTGGGTGCTAAAGTGAAGTGCTAGATTAACTCTTATTCTGGGTGCTAAAGTGAAGTGCTAGATTAACTCTTATTCTGGGTGCTAAAGTGAAGTGCTAGACTAACTCTTATTCTGGGTGCTAAAGTGAAGTGCTAGATCAACACTTATTCTGTGTGCTAAAGTGAAGTGCTAGATTAACTCTCATTCTGGGAATTAAAGTGAAGTGCTAGATTAACTCTCATTCTGGGTGCTAAAGTGAAGTGCTAGACTAACTCTCATTCTGGGTGCTAAAGTGAAGTGCTAGACTAACTCTTATTCTGGGTGCTAAAGTGAGGTGCTAGACTAACTCTTATTCTGGGTGCTAAAGTGAGGTGCTAGACTAACTCTTATTTTTGGTGCTAAAGTGAAGTGCTAGACTAACTCTTATTCTGGGTGCTAAAGTGAAGTGCTAGATTAACTCTTATTCTGGGTGCTAAAGTGAAGTGCTAGACTAACTCTTATTCTGGGTGCTAAAGTGAAGTGCTAGATTAACTCTTATTCTGGGTGCTAAAGTGAAGTGCTATATTAACTCTTATTCTGGGTGCTAAAGTGAAGTGCTAGATTAACTCTTATTCTGGGTGCTAAAGTGAAGTGCTATATTAACTCTTATTCTGGGTGCTGAAGTGAAGTGCTAGATTAACTCTTATTCTGGGTGCTAAAGTGAAGTGCTAGACTAACTCTTATTCTGGGTGCTAAAGTGAAGTGCTAGATTAACTCTTATTCTGGGTGCTAAAGTGAAGTGCTAGACTAACTCTTATTCTGGGTGCTAAAGTGAAGTGCTAGACTAACTCTTATTCTGGGTGCTAAAATGAAGTGCTAGATCAACATTTATTATGTGTGCTAAAGTGAAGTGCTAGATTAACTCTTATTCTGGGTGCTAAAGTGAGGTGCTAGATTAACTCTTATTCTGGGTGCTAAAGTGAAGTGCTAGATTAACTCTTATTCTGGGTGCTAAAGTGAAGTGCTAGATTAACTCTTATTATGGGTGCTAAAGTGAAGTGCTAGATTAACTCTTATTCTGGGTGCTAAAGTGAAGTGCTAGATTAACTCTTATTCTGGGTGCTAAAGTGAAGTGCTAGATTAACTCTTATTCTGGGTGCTAAAGTGAAGTGCTAGATTAACTCTTATTCTGGGTGCTAAAGTGAAGTGCTAGATTAACTCTTATTCTGGGTGCTAAAGTGAAGTGCTAGATTAACTCTTATTATGGGTGCTAAAGTGAAGTGCTAGATTAACTCTTATTCTGGGTGCTAAAGTGAAGTGCTAGATTAACTCTTATTCTGGGTGCTAAAGTGAAGTGCTAGATTAACTCTTATTCTGGGTGCTAAAGTGAAGTGCTAGATTAACTCTTATTCTGGGTGCTAAAGTGAAGTGCTAGACTAACTCTTATTCTGGGTGCTAAAGTGAAGTGCTAGATCAACACTTATTCTGTGTGCTAAAGTGAAGTGCTAGATTAACTCTCATTCTGGGAATTAAAGTGAAGTGCTAGATTAACTCTCATTCTGGGTGCTAAAGTGAAGTGCTAGACTAACTCTCATTCTGGGTGCTAAAGTGAAGTGCTAGACTAACTCTTATTCTGGGTGCTAAAGTGAGGTGCTAGACTAACTCTTATTCTGGGTGCTAAAGTGAGGTGCTAGACTAACTCTTATTTTTGGTGCTAAAGTGAAGTGCTAGACTAACTCTTATTCTGGGTGCTAAAGTGAAGTGCTAGATTAACTCTTATTCTGGGTGCTAAAGTGAAGTGCTAGACTAACTCTTATTCTGGGTGCTAAAGTGAAGTGCTAGATTAACTCTTATTCTGGGTGCTAAAGTGAAGTGCTATATTAACTCTTATTCTGGGTGCTAAAATGAAGTGCAAGATTAACTCTTATTCTGGGTGCTAAAGTGAAGTGCTATATTAACTCTTATTCTGGGTGCTAAAGTGAAGTGCTAGATTAACTCTTATTCTGGGTGCTAAAGTGAAGTGCTAGATTAACTCTTATTCTGGGTGCTAAAGTGAAGTGCTAGATTAACTCTTATTCTGTGTGCTAAAGTGAAGTGCTAGATTAACTCTTATTCTGGGTGCTAAAGTGAAGTGCTAGATTAACTCTTATTCTGGGTGCTAAAGTGAAGTGCTAGACTAACTCTTATTCTGGGTGCTAAAGTGAAGTGCTAGACTAACTCTTATTATGGGTGCTAAAGTAAAGTGCTAGACTAACTCTTATTCTGGGTGCTAAAATGAAGTGCTAGATAAACTCTTATTCTCGGTGCTAAAGTGAAGTGCTAGACTAACTCTTATTCTGGGTGCTAAAGTGAAGTGCTTGACTAACTCTTATTCTGGGTGCTAAAGTGAAACTCTTATTCTGGGTGCTAAAGTGAAGTGCTAGACTAACTCTTATTCTGGGTGCTAAAGTGAAGTGCTAGACTAACTCTTATTCTGGGTGCTAAAGTGAAGTGCTAGACAAACTCTTATTCTGGGTGCTAAGGTGAAGTGCTAGATTAACTCTTATTCTGGGTGCTAAAATGAAGTGCAAGATTAACTCTTATTCTGGGTGCTAAAGTGAAGTGCTATATTAACTCTTATTCTGGGTGCTAAAGTGAAGTGCTAGATTAACTCTTATTCTGGGTGCTAAAGTGAAGTGCTAGATTAACTCTTATTCTGGGTGCTAAAGTGAAGTGCTAGATTAACTCTTATTCTGGGTGCTAAAGTGAAGTGCTAGATTAACTCTTATTCTGTGTGCTAAAGTGAAGTGCTAGATTAACTCTTATTCTGGGTCCTAAAGTGAAGTGCTAGATTAACTCTTATTCTGGGTGCTAAAGTGAAGTGCTAGATTAACTCTTATTCTGGGTGCTAAAGTGAAGTGCTAGATTAACTCTTATTCTGGGTGCTAAAGTGAAGTGCTAGATTAACTCTTATTCTGGGTGCTAAAGTGAAGTGCTAGACTAACTCTTATTCTGGGTGCTAAAGTGAAGTGCTAGATCAACACTTATTCTGTGTGCTAAAGTGAAGTGCTAGATTAACTCTCATTCTGGGAATTAAGTGAAGTGCTAGATTAACTCTCATTCTGGGTGCTAAAGTGAAGTGCTAGACTAACTCTCATTCTGGGTGCTAAAGTGAAGTGCTAGACTAACTCTTATTCTGGGTGCTAAAGTGAGGTGCTAGACTAACTCTTATTCTGGGTGCTAAAGTGAGGTGCTAGACTAACTCTTATTTTGGTGCTAAAGTGAAGTGCTAGACTAACTCTTATTCTGGGTGCTAAAGTGAAGTGCTAGATTAACTCTTATTCTGGGTGCTAAAGTGAAGTGCTAGACTAACTCTTATTCTGGGTGCTAAAGTGAAGTGCTAGATTAACTCTTATTCTGGGTGCTAAAGTGAAGTGCTATATTAACTCTTATTCTGGGTGCTAAAGTGAAGTGCTAGATTAACTCTTATTCTGGGTGCTAAAGTGAAGTGCTATATTAACTCTTATTCTGGGTGCTGAAGTGAAGTGCTAGATAAACTCTTATTCTGGGTGCTAAAGTGAAGTGCTAGACTAACTCTTATTCTGGGTGCTAAAGTGAAGTGCTAGATTAACTCTTATTCTGGGTGCTAAAGTGAAGTGCTAGACTAACTCTTATTCTGGGTGCTAAAGTGAAGTGCTAGACTAACTCTTATTCTGGGTGCTAAAATGAAGTGCTAGATCAACATTTATTATGTGTGCTAAAGTGAAGTGCTAGATTAACTCTTATTCTGGGTGCTAAAGTGAGGTGCTAGACTAACTCTTATTCTGGGTGCTAGAATGAAGTGCTAGATCAACACTTATTCTGTGTGCTAAAGTGAAGTGCTAGACTAACTCTTATTCTGAGTGCTAAAATGAAGTGCTAGATCAACTCTTATTCCGTGTGCTAAAGTGAAGTGCTAGACTAACTCTTATTCTGTGTGCTAAAGTGAAGTGCTAGACTAAGTCTTATTCTGGGTGCTAAAATGAAGTGCTAGATTAACTCTTATTCTGGGTGCTAAAGTGAAGTGCTAGATTAACTCCTATGCTAGATTAACTCTTTCGCTGCCAAATTTTGTTGTTTACAAATTGTGTCGTCTTCTGCAACTTTCATGTTTCACATTTTCTTCATTTTTGTTTTCAAAAACATAGTCACAGTAACAAGCAGTTTGGATCCTGGTGAGACGCCTAGTTACTCGGCGTCTCATCTGGATCCAAACTGCTTGCATATGTAATCACAGATGTGAGATTGACAGCGAAAGAGTTAATGCAAGATGAAAGTTACACAGAAAGCTCCTTCAGTGACTTCCTGTGTTGCTTTCGTCCTGCTTTAAGCAACCACCTGCATTTAACCCGTTCCTCCATAAATACGCCTTTATACGCCTCTGTAAAAGTAACCTGTTGAAACTATTGTGATAAATAGAGCATTTGTTCCTATAGGAGCAAATGCTCTATTTATCACAATGTTTTCAAACTACAAAATTTTACTTTTCTCTAGTAAATGCTCCTTTTGGGTAGATTCATTCAAAGAGGTTGGGTCTAATAATAGCCTACGGAGGAATGGGTTAAGCAACCACCTGCATTTAAAGAGACCCGCATTTATACATAGTGTGGTAGCTGTACATGGGGGAAGGGGGTTATTGTTGTTGGAATGCGTATTCGCAAGTATCCAAGTTCATTGGCAGCTGGGAACAATTACTTGGCAACCACATACACTGTAAAGAAATGCGATCTGGAAGAAGAGGCTAAACTGTCTACAATTCTTCTTTCTAGGGAATAATATATTGAAGATACATTGGCAACCCATGGTCTAGATTTTCTGCATCTACTGGTAGAAATCAGATATAGGAATAATATACAGTAAAACCTCTCTATAACGGCCACTAAATTACATCAATTATTTTGTGTTAAAGGCAGGTGGCTGCTTAAAGCAAGGTGAAAGAAAGCGGAACGCTCCTATAGGAGCGTTCTGTTATACTTTCACCTTGCTTTAACCAACCACCTGCCCTAAATACCAACTAATTAACACAATTTAGTGACCGTTATAGAGAGGTGTTACTGTATAATGTAACTTCTTCTATCATTGCATTTAACCATTTTAAGACTGAATTTTAAAGTGGAAATGGAATGGTCCATTATTGTTTAAAACGATAATGTTCATTCAGTATGAAAGAGTATACTTTCTGAAAGAACTTTGAATGACAAACAGTGCAGACTCTGATCAGAGGGCTCCTCTAGGAGATATCTGATCTGAGTATACACTGTTTGCAAATGGCAATATACACGCGTCCTGCATTCAAAGGGTTTAAAAGCAAATGTTAATACAGTAAAACCTCTCTATAACGACCACTGAATTGTGTTAATTAGTTGGTATTTAGGACAGGTGGCTGCTTAAAGCAAGATGAAAGTAAAACAGAACGCTCCTATAGGAGCGTTCTGTTTTATGTTCACCTTGTTTAAAGCAGCCACCTGTCTTTAACACAAAATACTTGATGTAATTGAGTGGCCGTTATAGAGAGGTTTTACCGTAGTATTTGAGAAAATCAATAAGTAATTCCATCCAATGCTTTTCTGTTTCCCTGTAAATACAGGAGTAATTCATTGCCCAATTTCAACGTAGTATGAAAGTAAACGAAATCTACTGAAGTAGAGGCGAAAGATTTACAATTAATTTTCTTTTAACATTATTCAAGCTGATCGAAAATCGGTGATAGAAAATGTTTGGCTTATTTGTGTATTTCCCCCGTCATTTAGCTTGAAGGCCCGAGAGCATTAACCCGCTATATCGTGAATATTCATGTAATACATACTGAAATCGTGAATACATGTATTTATTAGTTGACGTTTTATAATGGAATACATGTATTAAAAACAGGATTGTGTGGCTTTGGCAGAAAATGTAAAATCAAACCTACAGTGGAGCTCTCAGTATCTCGAACTCGGATGACTAGAACTTCGGGATAACTCGAAATTAAAGTTCGATCCTTACCAAATTCATAATAAAGAATTGCTCTAAAATGTTTCACTACGCATATCAAGAAACTCACTTGACAGCTTAATGCAGGTCTTAAGTAATGTTGAAAGCTGCTATAGAAACTTTCATCTTTCCTTTAGACCTGCATTAAACTGTAATCTTGAGCAATTTTCCAGATTAGAAATCGGATAACTCAAATTTCTGTTATCTCAAAGTAATTTGTATAGCCCCTTGAAAACATAGCAGACCCAGACCAGATTGCGTTGGGATTACTCTGATAGATGAATTACATAAAGTGCTTATTTCTAAATGTGTAGCAAATGTATGCATTGCGTTTCCTAATTAATAGGGACATAGGCAAAATCTCCCGTTGAAGTTTTCAGTATTACTTTAGACCTGCATACAGCTGTAAAGTGTGTTTCTTGATATTCATTGTGATGCATTTTAGAGCAATTCTTTATTGTAAATTTTTGAGGAGTCGAACTTTTAGTTCGAGCTGTCCCGAAGTTCGAGTTATCCGAGTTCGAAATATCGTAGTACCACTGCAATCAGTCTTGTCATGGTAATAATAAAGTGTATTCTCGGCTCGCTGCACGTAGTGTTTTGGGTTCAAACTGAAGCATACGTAAATGTATAAATGCGTGTGAGATAATTACCATCACACACACATTTAAGCCTAAACAATTGCAGAACACCAGTTTCTCAAGTTAACAACAAATATATCCTTGAAAATGTCCAGGCGTTTGGATACAAAGTTCCCCATTACTCTTTCCACTCTATTGGCCATTTCGTAATTACCAAGTATGCAAACAGTTTAAGTCTGGATGAGACGAGAGGTAACTCGGCGATTCATTATTTTTGACAGTCTCGTTTAACCCTTTCGCTGCCAAACTGTGTCGTCTGCTAACTTTGTCGTCTGCTACAAATTTTCATTCTTTTGATTTTCTTCATTTTTGTTTCAAAAACATAGTAATAATAACAAACAGTTTGGATCCTGATGAGACGCCGGGTTACTCGAAGTCTCATCTGGATCCAAACTGTTTGCATAGGTAATCACAGATCCGGCGTTGGCAGCGAAGGGGTTAATGTTGGAAGAGAAATGAAGGAAACTTTAATTTCGAGAATTGCAGCAGACGACATTTGATGGGAGACATTTTCAAGATGTGCAAAATGTTAAATGTCATACATTCAATTAAATTAGCTGAACAAATGTAGTGCAATGTACCTAAATGTTATCAGTTACAGGTCAAAGCCAAGGTATGTTCACTATAATACATATACACAAACAGTTGACCTTCGATATCTCGAACTTCAAGGCCCTAGGGCCAAACAAATTACTTCGAGATAACAAAAGTTCGAGTTACCCGATTTCTAATCTGGACAATTTCTCACGTTTACAGCTTAATGCAGGTCTAAAGTAAGGGACATGCACTACACTGTAATGTGTGCTTCTTGATATGCAAAGAGATATATTTTAGAGCAATTCTTTATTGTAAATTTTGGAAGGGTTTAATTTTTATTTCGAGTTATCTCAGTTCGAGATATCGAGGTTACACTGCATACTGTATACAGGACTTTCAATTCTGGGTGATCATAAATGTAAACCAGCAAACAACCTCATCGATCTACATATATAGCATTAACCCTTTATGTGTGAATAGTCATGAAACACTCCACCAATTATTGCTCGTAGCTTTATAAAATGCTCTACAACATTACGATAATGTAAATATTTCAATATGCAAAAATAACAAACCTTGGTCATATGACTCCTACAGAAGCCGTCTGATCTGGATCTTCTCTATTTGCAAATGGGACTAATGGGCGTTCCTATCAAGTACAGCATTAATTTAATGCTTGGTAGGTTGACTAAATGAATAATGGACGCTTTACGTCAAAGCAATACAGCTCCATTTGTCTTGCGCCTATAAAAGTAAATATATTTTATAGAATCAACTGTATTTTACTTCTATAGAATTGTTGACTGATTGAGAAGTTTATTAGCAGCTAAGAAACGCAAGAGGAGAATTACACCGCCACCTATTCAATGATTTCTTTTCTTCAAATTTTCTTGCAAATCTGTGAGTCCTCAAGTTGAAAGAAAAAGTCCAAATATTCTATGAAAATGCATTAAAGCACCCAGTCAACGGTATTTATATATAATAAAGATATTAATATAGCTTCAAAATTAAATTTTGTTAGAAATTTCAATGCATTATTGGGACTCACATAGTTTGAAACATTGCATCCCCAAAGAGTTTTGTGAGTACAGGACTCCGGACTCGCAGGTAAACAAGAGTGCTAACATGTCACAATATACGCCCGTCAAATGTCTGGATGTTGAAAGGCCATTACTCCATATCAGGTGGCTTAAAGTATGGGGATAATTGTGGAGTGCCAAGGGCAATCTTGCTATTTATCGAGATTGACTGAGACATTATGGCAATTGACCAAATTCAAAAATGATTGGATTATACTTGTTTGAGTTGGACAGCAAACAAGCAAACGTACACCGAAATTCAGAAAGTAAGGTGAGATAATTCTTGAGTGTCAGGGACAAATCGTGCTAGCTATCGAACTTGACTGAGACATTGTGGTAATATTCATGCTGACCAAATTTAAATTCGATTACATTTGTTTGAGTTAGAGAGCGGACAAGCAAAACTTCACGGACGGACAGACGGACGGACAGACGGACGGACGGACAGCGCCACGGCATAATACGTCCCGTCTGAAGACGGCCGTATAAAAACCACTGCCAATTAGAGAAACATGGATAATGTTCACATATCAGTAACTGACGAAGGCCATTACGTCCTACAGGGGCCGTTTGATCTGGGTCTACTCTGTTTGCAATGACGTAGAAATGCGTATTTATAGAGTGAAGGGTTAAGATTCCAACAGTAACATCCATACCGTACCAAGCGCGACATGACTGACAGTTGGAAACAGTTTGGATTCAGGGCCCAAGGTTATATAACTTCTGAGTCTGAGATCATTCTCAAGCATCTGATTGGTCAGATTCTGAGCTTGCTCAGAATCTGACCAATCAGATACTTGAGAATGATCTCAGACACAAGTAAAAACTTTTATTACCTCGGGGCCTGATGAGACACCGAGTAACTTGGTTTCTCACCAGGATCCAAGTTGTTTCTCAAAACCTTTCTCAAAAGCTTGAACGAACAGGAAATAAGAAATAACGCTCCATATCAAAGTTAAAATCGATTTAGGCGATAAAGTATGTCAATTAAGTTTGTTCTGTTCATAAGGAGACGACCAAATAACAGGCTTACTGGTACAAGTGCCTATTCGTGGAGAAGATGCAGGATACAAAACCGTATAAATTCAATAAGCGGGCTGTCTAAAACTATAATTTTAGGTAATTTCAGGTTTATTTTTGCTTTATAATTTCACAAATTATTGATTTGTTTCCGAAGTTGCAATTTAAGCTGTTTTTATCATTTATATTTGGTTTTGTTTGGTATTTATACAGTGATCTGTGCTTCCCTACCGCAATGGTGAGTTCGTTATTTTTGTTTGCAAACAGTGTTGCTCAAGAGCAGAGCCCCAACTACGAGCTCTGGCCAGGTTTTACTCGATTAGACTTTTCACTGATTGATCTGGGTCCATGCTTATAAAATTTTTTAGTTGAGTCTGAGTTCGTTCTCAAGCTTTTGATTGGTCAGATTTGAAGCTTTTGATTGGTCAGATTTGAGTTCTCAATGGCTCAAATATGACCAATCAAAAACTTGAGAACGAACTCAGATTCAACTAGAATTTTTATAAGCATGGACCCTGATTTTGCACTTATGCAAGTTATTCGCTTGTTTTAGGTCTGCATTGTTAGATAAGTATATTAACTAGCTCTAAACCGCTTGACGTGCACAGGCCTCGCAGAGAGTTACGGTCAACAAGTAGTTCTGAGCCGTTGGTTGTACCAAGAAGTATGGCAAAATACGGGGATGCAGCCCTAAAACTTTTTGGAATGCTCTATCATCAGGCATCAACGACGAAAGCTCACTAGCATCTTCAAAAAGATATCTGAAAACGTATTTCTTTAACATATTTTACTATAACAGTATAGTATACCTTATTCAAATACGCTCCTTCTTTACTTATGTAAACTGTACCGGTCACTAAATTACGATAGTGCCCGCTGGAACATTATATAGTGCCCGCTACGCTCGGTAAGTTCCGGTAGTTTCCGCGCACACGGAAACGCACGTACCGGTAAATGAATTGTATTATTTATAGTATAAATAGTATACCTTATCCCAGAGACATATAAATACATATACAAATGGCTCTACCTATCCACATACGCTCCTTCTTTACTTATGTTAAACGTACCGATCCTTAAATTGCAACTGTGCCCACTGGGACACTATATGGACCGCTGCGCTCGGTAATTTCCGGTGCTCGGTAATTTCCGCGCATACGGAAACGCACGTTGATGTATTACGTCATTCTAAATTATATATTAATTAATACATAAATACTTGAATAGCATGATCTAATATTTCGATCACTAAGGGTCCTTTTCAAAGATTATCGTGTCGAAATACACGTCACATTCTTGTTACATGCATTCAGCCACAAAGAAAATAATGTTGATCCAGCGTCGTGGTGTTTTAACAGATGTCATGACGTCATCAAATGACGTCATTAGCGCAACGACATCATGCATACATTAGCGCGTTATCCTCCTTGGTGTTAAGTAGCCTACTGCCAAATGATCTGTAAGTTCTCCATATCCATTCAGTTTGATGGATCTGTCTTTCAATTCTACATGCATTGAACATCGGTTTCAAAACTATAAATCTAACATCATCACTGCTATGACCACCGACTCTGGACAGTAATGAGTTAACTACCCGACCACGCTCTAGATTGAAAAGATAGATCTACTGGGTTTTGCACATTTCAATCCAAGAAATGTATTTAAACAATGCATTTTTCGAAAATAAATTCTGTGTAAAATAATGATTATTATTCAGCTTGAATAAATTGATACTAAAATGTTGTTTAACTTTAGTAAAGGAAATAGATTTAATTGTAATTTGATTTGCAGATTAATACCGCTGAAGGAAAAAGTTATTTAACTGAGGTAATCACGGAGCGACACAGAACTGCTAAAATACTTACGTGAACAAAGGAATGCGGTATACTATAAGAAATAGTACAGCCCACTTCGGGCCTAATTGCATTATAGTGACCTACCAGTCAGCCCGAAAATAGTTTAAGGCCCTCAGCCTTCGGCTTCGGGCCTTAAACTATTTTCGGGCTGACTGGTAGGTCACTATAATGCAATAGGGCCCTCAGTGGGCTGTACTATTTCTTATTTAGAAACCGTACCTAATAATAATCATTTATGATGACTGCTGCATTAGCAACAGAGTGTCGATTCTGCCACGTTTCAAGTCATTGGATTTATACTAGAGCATATCCAGATAGAGTGTACCACCTCTCCACTATAGCTGCTTGACCCTTTCCCTGTTCTTTATGCATTCCAAATTTCAATACCTACTGAATATTCATGGACAAAATAGTTATAATGAACTATGAATTGTAGGATATTGTAGCCATTTTAGAAAGTAAAGAAACAGATCTTTCAAAATGCATTAGCAAACAGAGAAGACCCTGATCAGACGGCTCCTATAGGAGCCGTCTGACCTGGGTCTACTCTGTTTGTAATTGCGTGAAAATGCGTTTATATGAAGGAAATAGATAATCAATAGCAATACAGGTGATGTGGAACGAAAGTAATGTGTTGTGTGTAATTTTCGTCCTCTATTATCCTATCCTGCTATTCTCGTCCTGGTTCGCATTTTGCAAACAGCTTACATCCAGATGAAATGCCGAGTATAGCCGAGCTGTTTGACTCTATTATGCCATATAAATACAGGAAGTTTTGGCCATGGCAGGCACTGTATTATTATATCTATATAATTCCATAAGCAGACAAATCAGACCCTAGTCAGACGGCTCCTACAGGATCTGTCTGATGTGGGTCTACTCTGTTTACAAAGAGCGTTAAAAGGCGTCTTTATGGAGTTGAGACGTTTCAGTGGTTATCTGTTTAAGTGTCTAAGTGACTATTGTGTTGTTATTAACCCATATGCTATTTTTAAATACAACCTCTTTGAATAAACCTACCGAAAAGGAGCATTAACTAGAGAAAAGGAATTTTGTAGAATTTTGTAGTTTGAAACTATTGTGATAAATAGAGCATTTGCTCCTATAGGAGCAAATGCTCTATTTATCACAATGGTTTCACAAAGTGACTTTTACAGAGTCGTCAAAAGTCGTCAAAATGAGGGAATAGGTTAACTGTTTCGCTGTCATAGACGAACCCCTGATCACCTTTGCAAACACTTTGGGCCCAAAGGAGAGGCCGGGTAGTCTGACCAGGATCTGCTCTGGAATTTTGAAAGTTCTGTGTCTTTACTTTCTAAACTGGCTACAATGTTCCACTTTCTATATTTCGTTGCAACTATTTTGTCCATGAATAATAAGTAGGTATTAAAATGTGGAATAACTATAGAACAGAGAAAGGATTAAAGGACGACATCGGAGTTTACTTGTGAACAATTACTTGATAAAATACATTCACAAATCATTTAACCCATTCCCTCATATTGACGACTTTTGACGACTCTGTAAAAGTCACTTTGTGAAACATTGTGATAAATAGAGCATTTTCTCCTATAGGAGCAAATGCTCTATTTATCACAATGGTTTCAAATTACAAAATTCTAAAAGTTTCCTTTTCTCTAGTTAATGCTCCTTTTCGGTAGACTTATTCAAAGTGGTTGGATCTAAAAATAGCCTATGAGGCAATGAGTTAAGCATGCTAGAGCATTGCTATTGCCACTACTAGAAATTCTATTATAGAAGTTAAGGGTTTGTAATAGTTTGTTTATTAATGTTTAACACTTTATTTTTTTCTCAGCCATAAATTCAAGCAAGGGAATCTTTTACTCGCCCTTGGACGTTTGGTCGAGACAAAAATTAAAGTGTCAGATAGAGATAATTAAAAACTATTGCATTTTATTATCAAATTTAAAGTCGTAATGGTGATGTTTTAGTAGGCTTACACGTTGTGTGAATATACAGTAAAATCTCGATTATTTGAACACTAAAATACGTATTATTTATTTATGATCGATCTTTTAAGACAGGTGGCAGCTTAATGCATGGTGAAATGCATGCAGAAAGCTCCTCTGGGAGTTTTCTGCATGGCTTTCACCATGCATTAAGCTGTCTTACAATGTATGCCTAAAAGGGTCTAAATTCTTCTATACAAAAAGATCAAACAATCCAGAATTTACTATTCAATGAATAATGTTTCAACATAAAGCGTCGACGTCTGCCTTTAATTAAATACAATTGGCATAATGGATTTTGTCTTTTAATGACTTACTAAGGAAAATATTCATTAACTGGTTTTTTTAACCCTTTACCTTATATTCAAGTGAGACTTCGCCCATTAAGGATATCAATTATTTTATAACTTATTTTCGTATACTGTTATATAGAAACAACTGAACATATTGCTTTGATATATAGATTAGAATCCGATCTAAGCTGTTCTAGAAGCACACAGAGCAGGCCTAGATCAGACGGTTCCTACATGTCGGGGCCGTTTGATCTGGGTCTGCACTGTATTCAGATGCGTCAAAGGGCGTCTATCAGACAAAATGGTAACCCTTTCCATCATACAAACGCCTTTGTTTGGGCATTTGCAAACAGAGTAGACCCAGATCATACGGCTCCTGTAGAGACTGTTTGATCAGGTTCTGCTATGTTTGCATATGCATCATAATAATTCTTTATAGTTTCTACTTATACCAAAAGCAACCTTTATACAAATGTCATTACAAAACATCAGCTAATAATTATTCATGATCGGTTATGTGGTATAATAATAATAAAAAAGGAGCATTAACTAGGGGAAAGGAAATATTTAGAATTTATCGTTTGTTACAAGAACATTCAACAAGGAAAGAGCTAAGCAAAGCAGATGTTTGTCTATTGTCTTAGTGTGTTGTCTTTGCAATTGCTAGGCTATTGAGCACGACTTGCCGTAACGGTCTCAGTATCATGACATTATTAATCCTTCGCTTGCTATTCACGTCAATATACCTACCTGTAAATAGTGAATACCCAGATGAGACAGCTCCTGCAGGAGCTGTCTCATCAGGGTCTGCACTATTTACAAGTTGATTTACAAGTTCATTCTCATCAGGGTCTGCACTATTTACAAGTTGATTGTGTAACCAGTGCACTCCACAGCAGTGATTGCACAGCGATATACTTGTACACAGTGAAGATATATGTAATTATACAACAGGGCATGGGTAAAGAAGGAGAAATGTATTTTAAAATTCAGCAAGCGAAGGGTTAATATTTATATTTTGCACATGTGTATATGTAATTATACAACAGGGCATGGGTGAAGAAGGAGAAATGCATTTTAAAATTCAGCAAGCGAAGGGTTAACCCTTTCCCTCATATAAACGTGTAGACCCAGATCTGCACTTTTTGCTAATGCAATCTGATAGGTCCGTTTATTTAGTAGCTCAAATGTCTACAATGTTCCTACTTCCATATTTCATTATTACTATTTTCTCCATGAATATTCAGTAGGTGTTACAATTTTGAATTAATATAGAACAGGGAAAGGTTTAAACACACTTTATGTACATAGTCATATAAATTAATGTTTGTTTGTGTATTTTAATATGTTTCATTTGGAATATACAGTAGAACCCCTCTAATGCGACCACTTAATGAACAAACATGGCTATTTTTATAAGCAGGCGGTTGCTTAATGCGAGACAAAAGTAATGCAGAAAGCTCCTAGCTTTCTGTATTACTTTTATCCTGCATTAAGCTACCGCCTGCATCTAGCACCCAGAATTATACCTCTTTTAGGTGGTCGCATTAGCGGGGTTTTACTGTATTTAAAATTACTTGGTAACAAAGTTTATAAGAACACTGTTCTGTTCTGTTCTAACATAACACTAACTCCTGGAATTCCCACGACCGATTGCTGACCTGTTCCCACTTTGCATTAATTTACCCTTATCTTACGTATAAATCTGACTCGCATAAAATTTGCAAACAGTCTGGTTCCAGATGAGACTCCGAGTAACTCGGCGACTCACCATATCTAAGCCTTTGGAAACTCGTTCAATGCTTCTCAAAAACGTGTTCGAGTCCGAAGTAGCTACATGTATAACTGAAATTGGTCCAAATTTGAGCATAAGGTTATTTTTACAGCTGGTAAAATGTTACGACATGGCGTATTTCTATTGCATGCCTTTCAAATTCAATGGCAAAACGTAATTTTCCGAGTTCTAAATAAATCACGATTCTATGAAATTCGCTTGATCAGTTTTCACGGATGTGTGGTAATTAAATCAACTTGCTGTGCACACCAGAAATATGACACAAATAGTTCGACATTTGCAGATTAGTGCATACAGGCCGCGACTGGGTATAACTTGTACGTGGGTTTTACGACGCTATTATCGCGACGTCCAGCTATATTTACAAGTGTGTGTGGGGGGGGGGGGGGATAATCCGTGCACGAATGTCCGTTTACAATTAACATTTGAAACAATTTTGTTTCTTTTTTTCTGATATTAATTGTCAGAACAGTCTCTTCGAGTATTTCTCTAAATTTAACCTTCTATAGATAGGTTTCGGTATATTTGCAAACAGAGTGGATCCAGATCAGACAGCTCCTATCAGGGCCTGCTCTGTTTGCTTATGGAATAATATAGATCTAATTCTGAAGTTTCTGCCACAGCTAAAAATATTCCGTGTCAATGTGTTGTTATAAAAATGTCAAACGGCGTATTTATGGAGGAAAAATGTGAATTTAGTAATAAAAGTAATAAATTCTTTAATTAATATTCATGGAGGAATAGGTCAAACTATACCATGATTACACTTGATTTTCCTTACAATTCAAAGCATTTTATACATGAACTACACAGGGGTCCATATAAGATGCGTAAATTTCATCATTTTCAAGAAAAACCCCTTTATTTCTCCACCGAACCCTATCCCGTGATCACTCTTTGGAATTGTCTCTTCGAGACAAACAGTATATGGTTTGGTGGAGAATTGACGATTTAGTATTTGGGCCTAATTTGGCTGAGCCTTGCTAAAGCGACCACGTGATTTAATTACTTACGAGACCGTAAATGTAGATGATTGCTTAATGCGAGGCAAAAGTGATCCAAAAAGCTCCTACGGGAGATTTCTTTAACACGATTGCCCTGCGTTAAACTACCACCAGTTTCAAAAACCCAGACTTCTTTTGAGTGGCCGTATTAGCGAGACTTTACTGTACCTGAATAAAACTGTGTAGACATATGTAATATAGACCTATATATCATTGTCACAATGTATATATCATGAAAGAAGGAACATAAATATTTTCATTATTAAAATGTGACTTTAGTGTTAAAACTATCTTCCTAAGGAACTCTTTATCAGAACTGGAATGATAATATGTTGTTTGTTGTTGTTGTTTGTTTGTTTTTAAGACAAATCGATGGAGTCTCTATGCGGGAAATTGAAGACAAGAACAGGGTGTTTATCGTTTTGAGTCTTTTGACAGTACACCAGAAAGACCGCGTAATTCAGTGTCAAATTTCCTCGAAGAAAATGTAATTTGAGTATGTTCACAAACCAGGACTCCGGTAAAACCGCACTACAGTCCAGACAAAAACAAATCTAAGTCTGGACCTTAAAAAGCACTTCCATCTGCATTAAGTAGCAATCTGCTTTATAAAGAAGGTCATATCTATTCATTTGTAGTGTTGGTTTTAATTTCGCTGTATATGTTCACATATCTTATATAAAAGAAACGTCTTTACAATAAATGCGATGAACGAAAACGCATGGCGTGTGCTCTATTTCAATGCCTGAAATATGCGTGTTTGTTTCCCATTTATTCCCATTTTATACTAAACTCGCCCAGACATGACTTTGGAACCCGTCCATCTTTCATATGGAGGTATGGGTGTGTTGTGGAGGGGTGGGGGAGGGGCATGGTAAACAAAATGTTTGCTGGATTAAGCCATTGACCTTGGGCGTTCAGCAAACAGTGCATACCCTGATCAGATGGCTATTTCAGAATCGATCTGATCTGGGTCTACAATGTATGTCTGTGTCCTTTTAACCATTTCCTCCATAAATAACGCCTTTTGACGCCTCTGTAAAAGTCATTTTTGAAATCATTGTGATAAATAGGAGCAAATGCTCCATTTATCACAATGGTTTCAAAACCGCACAATTCTAAATGTTTCCTTTTCTCTAGTAAATGCTCCTTATTGATAGATTAATTTAAAGTGGTTGGTTCTAAAAATAGCCCTGAAGTAATGGGTTAACCCATTACATCATATAAACGTGTTTTCACACATTTACAAACAGAGTAGACCCAGATCAGACGGCTCCTAGAAAAGCCGTCTGACCAGGGTCTGCTCTGTTTGCTAATGGAATTTGAAAGATGTGTCTTTACATTCTAAAACAGCTACAATTGTAACATTTTTCATTATATTAACTACATTGTGTATTTGGGCCATGAATATTCAGTAGGTACTGAACTTTGAGAGAGTGAGTTGGGTTTTACGTCCGACCAACAGTATTTCAGTTATTTGCAGACGGCACCCGCATGTGACAAGTTATAGTGCTGCCTCACTGGAATACCCCTGCCGCAGGCGCATGGCAAGGGCATCCCAACCAGTCACATGGGGGAGGGCCGTTTCTAATGTTGTCAGAGCTTGTGGCCTGACCCCATTCCAAACATTATACGGAATAAAATATGTTTAAACTAACCAGTCACATTATCCTGACACCGGGCCGACCAGTCCTAGAACTACCCGTTTAATGTCGAGAGTACACAAGGAAGCTAATGCCGAACATAGTACCAACTTTTAACGACTTTTGGTCTGTCGCGGCCGAGGATCGAACCCACGACCTTCCGAACCGCAGGCGGACGCTCTACCACTGAGTCACGCGGCCGGTTACTTTGAATACACATAGAACAGGGAAAGGGTTGAGGGACACACACTGGGCACAAATGGGTTAAACCTTACCCCGCGTTGAAATAAAATAGTGTCTACTCAACCTGTGACTACTTCAGATTCGATGAAGCTATTGAGGAAGTATTCACTGAGTGTCAAACAGCTTGACTCCTGATGAGACGCCGAATTACTCGGCATCTCATCTGGGTCGAAGTTGTTGTATGCTCCAAGCAATATACGACAGTGTAAGGTCATGAGTCAAAGTAACGGTGCGTGCACCGATTACTTAGATAGTCAAACGGGCGTCAAGCAGGGTGAACCTTTGTCTCCCCTCTTATTCATATTTTTCATCAATGATATGTACAATTATATCTATGACGAAACAGTAGATATGTTCACTGTTAGTGGCTTGAAACTGTTTTTATATTTATTTGCTGATGACACCGTGTTATTCTCATATACAAAAGACGGCGTACAGATTTTAATCAATCAACTACATAATTATTGCA
The DNA here is from genome assembly GCA_963576725.1 of Azorinus chamasolen. NCBI lineage: Eukaryota > Metazoa > Mollusca > Bivalvia > Cardiida > Solecurtidae > Azorinus > Azorinus chamasolen. The sequence goes on from OY755236.1 coordinate 30,756,937, forward strand.
CTGAATGGGGAGTAAGCGTCAACACAGATAAAACAGTGCTAATGGTTTTTAAAGCTGGAAATATGAAAGAAAATGTTGACATCTTTTATGATACAAATAAACTGAATGTGGTAAACAAGTTTACTTATTTAGGAGTAACCCTGTCAACTACTGGGAAGTTGTTCCAATCACAAAAAAATGTTTGGCCTATCAGTCATTAAAAGCAATTTTTTCATTAAATAAATTGTTTGACAATGTATCTTTAGATATAACAGAAAATATTAGATTATTTGATACTATGGTAGGGCCAATTATGAATTACGGGTCAGAGGTTTTGGGGTTTTCACAAACCTCCAGACATTGAACGAGCACATACAAATTTTTTAAAACATGTATAAACAGTGAGGCAACACACACCTAATGCTGCCATCTATGGAGAACTGGCTAGATACCCACATTATATTAATAGAAAAGTACACATTCTTAAATATTGGTTCAAGATATTAAAGCCAGAGTCATTGATGCACTTATTCCTAAATTTAAAGGATGAAAATCTCATAGAATGGACTAATAATGTTAAACACCTCTTAGATACACTTGGATTTGCTTATTTGTGGCATTACAGAGAAATCTCAACATCGCAACTGAATGAAGTTATCCGAATAGTGTATGATGGTTATATACAACAATGACATGTAGATATAAATGCGTCTAACAAATTAGAAACATACAGATTATTTAAACAAACATCTGAAGCAGAAAAATATCAAAGTATAATTAGCAATACCAAACATAGAACTGTATTGGCAAGATTCAGATCTTCCGCACATAAGCTTGCAGTCGAAGAGGGTAGATTTCGTAATATAGAAAGAAATCATCGTAAATGTACTTTTTGTAACATGGATGTGGTTGAAAAATGAGTCTCACTCTTTACTTGTTTGCCCTTGCTATAGAGAACTTAGAAAGCAAATATTGCTAAAAAATACTACTGTTCTTGGCCAAATATAAACAAATTTAAAAACTTGATGCAGTCATCAAGTACTAGTTTAAAACAATAGCAGCATTCCTTTATCAAGCCACATGTATAAGAGAAAGTATCATCACACAAAGATTAAATAACTAGAATTTGATAGTTATGTATATAGTCATGTATAGTTATATGTATGTGTATAGTTTTTCCCATACTTACCGTATACAAATGGAAAAGTAGTAAAGTCATCATTGTGAAGTTGAAAATACAGATTTTAGAACTATGGTGCCCGCCTTTCCTCGCTCAAACTACATTTTTGTGTTAAGGATATTCATAGAACTCCGAATTATACGTAGATGCAGAAATGTGTAATTAAATTTATCTATTAATTATAGATGTGATTGCTGTACTGTTCATATTTGTTATCTTGATAAATATTCAAATGCAAAACGTAAATGAACGTCAGTCCTTTTTCTGTTAAGATTGAATGACTTGCATCTACAGACAACTTTAATCCAGATGCGAGGTCGAGTTACCCGGCTTCTCTTCAGGATGCAAGGTAGATTACTCAGTAACATGATTTCAAAAGCGTAAATAGACCGGAAGCAAAAACAATATTCACCAAACATACTGTATATCAAAAATAGACACCATGCAAACAGGATAAGGGCTATACTTACTTCAATGTTGATCTGGCCACGGATGAAGTATTTAAACTTATAATAACATGTATAAATTATACTCTGCTCAAGTGGTTTTATCCATATTCTGATTAGTCTCTGTATGTTGAACGTAAATCCAATGCTCGTCAGCAACACCAGCCAGATTGAGTGAGTCGTATGTTTAAAAAAGATTAAACTGTAGACTTGGTTATCTACCATCTCCTAGTTATTTAAAAGCTTTCCATACTTTTCTCTGACAATAACTTTCATTTCAAGTGTGTGTACATTCCGCCATTTATATTTATGTTAATATGTACCATGGCAATGGACATGTCATGTTTATGCCAATAAAATATCTGTTCTGTTCTGTTCATTGATATATTCAATGCATATACAGTAAACTATCTCTATACATAACGGCCACTAACTTACATCTTGAGTATTTTGTGTTTAGGGCAGGTGGCTGATTAAACAAGGTGAAAGTAAAACAGAACGCTCCTTTAGGAGCGTTCTGTTTACATTCACCTTGCTTTAAGCAGCCATCTGACCTAAATGCGAACTTATTAACACAATTTAGTGGTCGTTATAGAGAGGTTTTAATATACAGTCGGGGCTCATACGTCTTTCCCCAAAATGCAAGCCGCCATTTTGTTCTCTTATCTAGGTACATGCAAACTTTACACATCAACCAACTCAAAACAATAACTCTTACTTACCTGAAACTTTCACTCAGAAATTTGTTATAGATCCACTGGCTCTCAATGTATGCCGAATTCTAGCTGGAATGCTATTATAAAATATTCATATATAGGCCTGAATGTGACGTTCCAAATGTCCAGAATATTTCTAAGGCCGTCCTTGAATTTGATTTGCACTGCACGTTTACACATGTTTACTTTTCAATTATATTCAAGTCTGGGCTTTGGACCGGCCAAAGCATTGATGAAATATTGTTGTTTCGTGTCCATTCAGTGGTCAGGCTAGACCTATGGAGTGGTGCATTGTCATCTTGGAAGATATAGATATACGGGTGGTTTGAAAGTTTAGCAATAACAGGCCAGGCCCACAGATTGGTATCTAGAATTTCAATATATTCCTCTGAGTTTATATTACCATCAACTGGTGTCTGAGTTCCAACTGCATCATAGGTCAAGAATATGACGGATGTTTTGCAGTAAAGGGTTGGGTCAGTATGAACACCCTGACAGACGCCTGTGAAAATGTTGACCGTCCGTATGAAAGTTTAGAGTTATGTGTTTCAGCTCTTGAGTCAACTCTGTTCGTTTCATGGTTGACATTTTATGATGCAGACGATATAAACAAAACCGACTTTGTTTGTTTTCAAACAAAAAAGAGTATTTTTCGGTGAACCATGGAATCTACTTTGTCAACATTTCAGCAAGCATGGTGACCAAATCACGGTGATTTTCATTGCGGCCATTTGCGGTATCGGTTAAATCGTCGCCATACTGGAGAAAACGTATGAGTCACGGCTGTATAATTAATTTAAGAATCATATTTAAAACCAAATCATACCTTTTCCGTATGTTTATATGCCTGTGCCATATTATATTGCGCACTCAGATCACCCAAAATCAAAGGTAATATGTCTATAAGTACGTCACAGTTACGACCCAGAACCACATGGTTTGGGTGTATGTATCAATATGGCATACAAGTAATAGATACAGAACGAGTCTTACTACCAAAGTGTCTTCTTACAACCGTTATCAGGACAGTTTGTTCGCATGACCGAAGACGTGTCCGAGGTCATGCGAACAAACTGTCCTGATAACGGTTGTAAGAAGACACTTTGGTAGTAAGACGAGTACATGTATCTTACTTGTACGACAGTAGGCCTACGTTGCAGACTTTTAATTTTGATTAAAAATGAATATTTCACAAATGAGTACAAAATGTTTTCCCCTTGGTTCAGCCAATTCAAATCCTAGGTAGATAGGTTTTAACCACAAGAATCACGTGCGTACAAAAGTGTCCACTTACAACCGTTATCAGGGCACTTTTTCAATAGCTTTGCTGGGGGTCTGTCGTACAACACTACATAATTATAAAATATTGCCTGTAAGACAAAGGGGTAGCAGAATATGTCACTTTGTAGAACTTTAATTAATGCATATAAACTACACAATGAAATAAAAAACAACAACTAAACAACCGTTACATACACCCAATATGCAATCCGCTCCAGACGAACACTATTCGGCCCGCGATGGCAATAAAGGCGTACATGAAAGATATCTTGTTTGCTACATTCCTCCCTTCTTTTTTTTAATAGAGTTGTAATAGGGTATATCCAAAGAAAATCCCCTAAATTACTTAAATGCCCTATTAAGGGAACACGGAAAGCTTAGCCAAAGTAGAGCTAACAATGATATCCCGTATAGTTCCCTACAGCGTATTCCATAGGCAAAATGGCAAATGAATTATATCAGGCCAGTTGACACCGACTGGGACAAACGATGCTGCCTCGAATCGCACAGGTTTGACCCACTGCCCATACATTAAATGACCCAGTTCCCGGTAAGCCAAAATAAGGATGATATGTTAGCTTAACACTAACCACTGGCGCTAGTTGAAGCAGGACAGTAATGCAAGCAAGATACCCGAGGTACAAATATGTACAGGGATGTTCTGTTTAACAACAGTGTTCCTGCGGTATTGACAACTGGACAGGACAACCTTGCTGATACAACAGTTTCACCGCACGTCCAACAGCAAGGAGATATTCCCTATAAATCCATGGAAGAGTGTGGATGATTTTGTCCGATTGTTTACTCCACATGCACAGCATTATTTATACATGTATTTCAAAGATAACTCTTATGTTCGAAAGGTGGATTCGAAAGAGCCCCACAGCCACAAGAGAGTGGCAGAATCGACACTCTGTGGCTAATGCAGATCGTCATAATTGATAACTATTAGCTACGTTTTCTAAATGGTTCTAGTAAAATATGTTGAAGAAATGCGTTTTCAGACATCTTTTTAAAGATGCCAGTGAGTTTTAGTCTTTGAAGCATGACGGTAGAGCATTTCAAAGATTTAAAGCTGCATGCATCAAACTTCTCTCCCCGTATTTTACAATACGACTTCTTGGTACAGCCAACAACACGTACGGAACTACTTGCTGATGTTAACTCTCTGCGAGGCCTATACATTGTACTTGGGGCGATTCACTGTGCATGGCTTAGAACGTGTCAGAATTTTGAAATAAATACGATGTTAAACCAGAAGCCAGTGAAATTCTTTCAAAACCGGCGTATAATGACAATACAAGAGGAGTCCTGGTTATGATGCGGGCAGTTGTGTTTCGCACACTTTGAAGTTTTCGTAGTGTATGTGATTTTTAAATTCCATACAGCAGTGAGTGGCAGTAGTCTATTTTTATGTAACCAGGGAGGTCAAGCTGCTTTTTGATCAACATTAAGCAAGCACATGCTATTTAAGACAACAGTAATCGGTCGCTTAAAACAGGTTTAATTTCATGTTCCAGGACTCGATAAATATTCATGCCGGCAAGCTGAATGAAAGAAAAACACACAGAAAGAAAAATTGCAAGAGACAATTAGTATGTTGGTGTTTAATTTCTATCCAAAATGCCAGACCTGTGAAATTTTGTATATTGTCATTTTACTTCATATGGAAATCTTGAAATACGTTTTTTCTGTTTCTCTCGGAAAGGCAATGGACGAGTAGGTGTTTGTAAAGAGAGCAAATTGCAAAGCAGATCGGTTTTCAGTCTCAGATAAGTGTGTAGCCAATTCAGTAAAATCTGTTTTAAGCGGACATTTACTGAATTGTGGCACGGGTCTTAAACCACAGGTGTCTGTTAAAGTAGGACGACAGAAATACAGAAAATCCTCGATATATCTGAATTCCTTTAGTTCTGCATTATGATACCATCTGTCCTTAAGTCATTCAATTAGTCTCTCTTTCAGTGGTCGCTTAACCCTTTCCTTCATATAAAAGTGCTTTCACGCATTTGCAAACACGGGAGCCGTCTGATCAGGGTCTCCTCTGTTTGCTAATGGAATTAGATAGTTTTGTTTCTTTACTTTCTAAAAGAGCTACAATGATCCACCTTCAATTACAATTATTTTGTCCATGAATATTCAGTAGGTATCGAAATTTGGAACAAACATAGAACAGAGAAAGGGTTGAACGTTATAAAAGCCTTTTGACGTATTTGCCAACAGGGCAGACCCTGTAGGAGCCGTCTAGTCAGGGTATGCTCTATTTGCATATGAAATGATAGAGACCAGGCCCGACTATTATTTCTTACATTAATATTCATGAAGTAAAGGGTTAAACGTTTTATGTTGATACCTTCTCTTTCCATTATAATATACCCCTGGCATGTTTCTGCCGAATGTGCAATTCAAATATTTACTGTACAAATGATAATCTTGGACACAAGAAATTTCAACGTAGTACAATTAATTATCTCTTTACCTGATGAATAGTCAAGCAAGACGTCAGCCGTTATGATTATTATATTAACATTTAGCCTGCTATGGGCGGATGAGTGAATACCTTTGCAAATAGTTTGGATCCAGATGAGACGCCGAGTAACTCGGCGTCTCATCAGGATCCAAACTGTTTGACAACATGATTGCATTTTGGTAGATAAATTGATTATAGCTTGAATTTTGAAAATGTAGTAAATGAAAATATCTGCAAAAATAATTTGCTCAGCAGGCTAAAGGTTAATTTGTTTAATTCTTGTGTCTAATACATGTATAGACAATAAGGGTATGTGTATGGCAATAGAGAATCAGATCAATAACATATAAACGAATAGAGCAGACTCTAATCAGAGAGATTCTACTGGAAGTGTCTGATCTGTGTCTCCTCTATTTGCACAGACATTTTTATCTGACACGTAAATGGGTTAATTCTTAAAGATATTTACTGCCCATCACTCGATTTAAAAGATATTGTACTTGTCATCAGTGTTTTTCCCCAATTTTTACAATCACCATTAAAGTAGTCGGTAAAATCTCTGAAAATAAATATGCAGTTTTTGTAAATTAATTATAATGTCATTAATTTGTGAGCAGAAGAGATAAATTGCAATTTGAATTAAAAACAACAATAACAATTGTTTATGAATGTATCGAGTAATTGTACTGGTATATTGAATTAACCCTTTCCCTGTTCTATGTTAATTTCAAATTTCAATACCTACTGAATATTCATAAACAAAAATATTATAGGAGCCGTCTGATCTGAGTCTACTGTTTTCAAATGTGTGAAAACATTTATAAGAAGGAAAGGGTTAAAAATGTAAAATACGGTACGTTTATGCTTAGCTTGCAGATTTAGCTGGTCCAGTATTTCCCAGCTCGTTTATTCAACTAGTCTACAAGAGTTACATGCTTTCGCTTATCTACATTACACAGTGATTAAAACAAAGACGTCTAATGGATCTGGGCAATATTAAAAACTGCCTAACAATCGGTTTTAAACCCTTTCGGATCTTCATTTTCTTTCCAGCTTGTGGTAATTTAGGACTGTTGTGTTCCTACTGCATAATTTTCACATTCATTAGCAAAGTAATTGTCCGACTTCTAAATAATTTAAATTTCAATTTCAATTTGCAAGAATTTGCTTGATCAGTTTTCACAGCAAGTGTTATTTCATCGAAGCGCGTAAAGCACCTCGTTAAATATATGGGCAAATTCACAGTGGAATTCCCTCCAAAAGTCAGTTTTATGTGTATCAGTAGAACATATAAGTTGTACTCAGCAGTAGCACTGATTTACAAACATAATATCAAGAGCTGAATTTTACTCCGCAATAAATCATACAGTAAAACCTCTCTATAATGGCCACTAAATTACATCAAGTATTTTGTGTTAAAGGCAGGTAGCTGCATAAAGCAAGTAGGTGAAAGTAAAACAGAATGCTCCTATAGGAGCGTTCTGTTTTACTTTCACCTTGCTTTAAGCGGCCACCTGCCCTAAATACTAAATAATTTCAAATACATCTTAGTTGCATTCTGCAATGATTTACATTCATATCCCAAAGACAGTTGAAGTTTTGATATACAGGCAGGTATATGATGTGAAAAGTACAAAGTGTCTTTCCAACATAAACATTACCCATTGAATATTAATGTCAATTGCAAATAAAACAAATTAAGTTGAGATACAAAGTAAATAAAATTTTAAATATACAATAGAACCTGTCTTAACCGACCATTCATTTATTTAACATAGGAGTTTTAAAAACCAGGTGGTTGCTTAATGCAGGGCATAAGTAATGCACAAAGCTCTCTGCATTACGTTTGACTTGCATTAAGCTACCACCTGCCTTATAGGCCCATAATTATACCTCTTTTTGATGGTCGCTTAACCCATTCCCTGACATTGACAACTTTTGACGACTATGTAAAAGTCACTTATATATCACAATGGTTTCAAACTACAAAATTCTAAAATTTTACTTTTCTCTAATTAATGTTCCTTTTCGGTAAATTTATTCAAAGAGGTTGTATCTAAAAATAGCCTATGAGGTAATGGGTTAAGACAGGTTCTACTGTACAAACAATGATACTTACTTATATTTTTTGAAAGAAATAGATGACTATATAAGCTATCATATCTTCTTAACATGCACACAATATGAACACAACTAATAGGCAGTTGGAAGTAAGTTTCAGAATATACAATAAACAACAATTGTTACTTCAAATTTAATAAGAAAATATTTCACCATTCTACAATAAATAAATATACACCAGATCTGGTGAAAAGGTACATATGGACGGAATGCCTATGAGACCAGTTAACAGCATAAATCTGTCTAGGTCTTAGATTCTAACGTACAAATACACATATAAGTAAGTTATTTCACTACATGTGCGCATTATGTATTAGTTACAAAGAAACAGTCATAGAAACAACAAGAGCCAACCCTCGTCTAATCACAATAGCTCCACTTTTCTTCGAAACAGACGAGCTAAAAAAGACCCTATTTTAGTCTATCCCTCTTTTAACCCTTTCCTTCATATCAATGCATTTTCATGCATTTGCAAACAGAGTAGACCCAGATCAGACGGTTCCTATAGCAGCCGTCTGATCAGGGTCTGCTCTGTTTGCTAATGGAATTTGATAGATCTGTTTCTTTACTTTCTTAACTGGCTATAATGCTTCCATATATATATATATATATAAAACCTTCCATATTTTATTATACCTATTGTGTCCATGAATATTCAGCAGGTATCGAAATTTGAAATAAACAGAGAAAAGGGTTAATTTGTTTGTTGAGTGGACGAATTAACCTGATAATTGGAACACCCAGTATCCCCTCTCCACCACTTTGTAAAACTGAATAATTCAGTTTCGCAACATTTCGATAACTTTAAATTTGGTAGACAAAGTAGCAAAAAGTGTAGACCCTGATTAAACAGCTCCTTCACAAGCCGTTTGATCTGGGTCTGCGCTATTTGCCCAAGTGTGTCTGTCCAAATGCTTAGGGTCATTGGAGTATACAGCACAGTCTCACAGTAGCAGTCACGTAAAACATTAAATATGGGTGTGTTTAACCCTGTCCTATGTTTATTCCAAATTGCAATACCTACTGAATACTCAGACGAAATAGTAATAATGAAGTATGGAAGGAAATAGAACTATGAAATTCCATTAGCAAACAGAGCAGACTCTGATCAGACGGCTCCTATAGGAGCCATCTGATCTGGATCTACTTTTTTTGCAAATGTGTGAAAAACAGGTTTATATGAAGGAAAGGGTTAATGCAGAATGAAAGTATTAAGCTATCATCTGCCATACAAGAATCATTGTTGCCACCTAATAGAAGTTTTGCTGTATAATATTTTTCACAATGCTGGCTGTGTTTCCAAAATTTAAACCTTTAACCCTTTCCTCCATAAATACGCCTTTCTAAATGACCACAAATTCCTTTGTCCATGTGCTATTATAACAATTAATCTAATTCTTACATGAATATTCATGGAGTAAAGGGTTAAATACTAAAACTTCAAAATAGAATGGCCAATCATCATTTAATGATAGTGTCCATTCAGTATGAAAGTGTATAGTTTGTGAAATAATTTGGAATGACAAACAATGTAGACCCTGGTCAGATAGCTCCTCTATGGGCAACTGGGTCTATACTGTTTGCAAAAATGCAAGTACACCAATTTCCGGCATTCAAAATGTTAATCATGTATCAAAATTAAGATTTTTTACATACGATGGTTTGTACTTAATACAGAAAATGCACTCTTTTCTCTATAAATACAACATGACATTATTTGATTTTATAAAATAGAAAACCTTTATATGTTAGCAATAATGTAAATGGCTTTTACAGAAAGCCTGTTAACAACTTTCAACTACTAAACACGTTTAAGGTGATTTGTAATAAAAGTTTCGATAGGATTCTCGGGTTTGTACACTGTACAGTAAAATCTATAGCAACCACTCAAAAGAAATTTAATTCTAAGTCTTAAACAGATGGTTGCTTAACCCTTTCACCACCAATGTTGCAAAATTGCACCACAACAAATAATGCAGTTCCAGATCAGAAACCGCCTTGAAAAAGGCGCCGTCGAATGATTTAACAAAATTGGATTGCAGACAATTAGAAATTTGGCGCCGAGAGGGTTAATTAATGCAGGACAAAAGTTATGCAGAGAATATGCCAAAACATTGGCCAAATGACAGTTCTAACCTTACTTTACTAAAGACATTGTCTCCAACTGAATTTCAATACACTATTATAAGAAGATTATCAGATGATATCCAAAACATAAACTATCGAAAAGGAATTACAAATGATTGGCAGCGTGTCCCCGAGAATGCAGCTCTCCATAATTTGAGGGTCCCTAGTGCTTCAGGGAAGCAGGATCCTGAATTAATGGAAACCAGGATATGTCATTATCAAAATTCATCTGACTGATATTCAGAATGTGATTATTTCTTACATGAATATTCATGGAGGAAAGGGTTAAGCAGCCATCTGCATTAACTCATTCCCTAATATTGACGCCTTTTGACACCTTTGTAAAAGTCACTTTTTGAAATCATTATGATAAATAGAGCATTTGCTCCATAGGAGCAAATGCTCTATTTATCATAATGGTTTCAAAACTACACAATTCTAAACTTTTCCTTTTCTGTAGTAAATGCTCCTTTTCGGCAGATTCATTCAAAGAGGTTTGACTGATATTCATAATGTCATTATTTCTTACATGAATATTCATGGTGGAAAGGGTTAAGACTGGATTGGACTAAGAAATAAGATACAATAAACCTCCTCTAAACTGGACAGTCAATTAAGTATAAATATCGATCTAGGAGACAGGTGGCAGCTAAATGCAGGGTGAAAGTCATACAGAACGCTCCTGGAGGAGCGTTCTGTATGACTCTCATCCTGCATTAAGCAGCCACCTGCCTAAAAGTATCTAAATTCTTCTCTACTAGAATTCCAGTTTAGAGGGGTTTTACTGTATTTGAATGGAATGATATGCCTCTCATCAAGAGCTGTGTTCATTTCTAACCATGACTTTGAAATATAAATACATAGATCCATTCAGTATGAAAGGCTTAAACTTTCTATATAATTAATAAAGAGTGCAGACCCTTATCAGAGGGCTCCTCTAGGAGTATCTACGTGTCCTTATACCAACCATGTTAGCCATACATATTTCCTTAACCCTTTCCTCCATAGGCTACTTTAAGACCCAACCTCTTTGAATGAATCAACCCAAAAGGAGCATTTACTAGAGAAAAGTAAAATTTTAGAATTTTGTAGTTTGAAGCCATTGTGATAAATAGAGCATTTGCTCCTATAGGAGCAAATGCTCTATTTATCACAATGGTTTCAAGAAGTGGTTATTTCAGAGGCGTATTTATGGAGGAAAGGGTTAACATGCTAGCAAAGAAGAGCTTCACTAAGTACTAATGCATTTTAAAAGGTATGCCCACAACAGTTTCAATATGTACCAAAATGAAAACAATTGTTGTCTCCTTCATATCAGCAACATGCTCAAAACTGATAACTAATACCATTACTCTGTTCAATACTGAAAAAAGTATTTCCTAAAATAAATATGTTGCGACCCTGGATTTTCAATCATTTCGATTATTCTAATTCAATTTCCAGAGTACAATTTAAATTAGATGTGTTGAACTAGTAATGAGGTATGAATGTGCAGCCTCTATAATGAAACTACCATTCAATTTACTACACCTCATTAATTTTCCTGGCAGCATAACTTAATGTTTATGTCAGAGAAACTAAGCAAGTTATTGCATCATGTAAATGCTAAAAGCTTGCTTTCAAAGCATATACTCACAAGCTCAGACATATATTTGTCAAACAACAGCACCACAAGCAGATACCACTGCTCGTCTTTCAATGAAAAGTATATAATTTTGCCAAAGCGATAAAACTTGCAATATGCATGACAGAGTTAATGTCCTTAAGATGGAGGTCCTGAAATATTGATGAGGTGTGTAAGGTAGATGGGGCCAACTGTTGACAGTATATGCCAGGATAGTGAGTTTTACACGATTATGACAACAATGTTGATGCAGACAAGACTAAAACAATACAGCGGATTTCTAAGAAAAAACAAACATCTGGCATAAAACAATACAGCAGCTTTCTAAGAAAAACCAAACATCTGGCAAAATGCTGTTGCATAATTTATTAGCATACATTGATCTTTTCCTGCATATAAACACTATTGCAAAAAAAGAAGACCAAGATCTGATGGCTCCTATAGGAGCCATCTGATCAGGGTCTGCTCTGTTTGCTAAGTGAATATATAGATCTGATCCTACAGTTTTTTGTCTATTAAAGCCAATAATTCCCCTTTACCTCATGAAAATTAAGTAAATGCATATTCACGAAATGATCAATACATGCATAAAATGTTCATAAGGGAAAGGGTTAAAGACTTGTAACTAACAAGCTCTTTCTAAAAACAAAGTTTGAGAGCCAAAAGGTTTAGATCCTGATGAGATGCTGAGAAACTCATGACATCATCACATATGGATCCAACCTTTTTGAAATTCATCAACCCTTTCCCTGTTCAATGTTTATTCCAAATTTCGATACAGTAAAACCTCTCTATAATGGCCACTAAATTACATCAAGTATTTTGTATTAAAGGCAGGTGGCTGCTTAAAGCAAGGTGAAAGTAAATATAGGAGCGTTCTGTTTTACTTTCACCTTGCTTTAAGCAGTCACCTTCCCTAAATACCAAATAATTAATACAATTTAGTGACCGTTACAGTGAGGTTTAACTGTACTAACTGGTTATTCATGGACAAAATAGTTATAATGAAATACGGAAGGTGAAACATTGTAGCCATTTTGGAAAGTAAAGAAACAGATCTTTCAAATTCCATTAGCAACCAGAGCAGACCCTGATCAGTCGAGCCATTTGATCTGGGTCTACTCTGTTTGCAAATGCGTGAAAAGGCCTTTTTTATGAGTGAAAGTTTTAACAGTGTTGAGAGTTCATGTCTACATAATATCAATCTCACAAAGTCACATCCCACACAAATATTTCCGCATGAGATGCTGTGAACATGTATTTCCCGTCCGGTGAAAATTTCACGGCTTGGACTCTATCGTTGTGACCAATAAAATCTTGGAAACTGCCTTCATAATAGTCTATCAGCTTCAACAGACGCTCTGAAAAGAAAAAGTTCCAAACAACAAATTAATATCTTAACCCTTTACTTGATAGAGATACTTTTTTATGCTTTTGCAAACAGGGAAGACCAAATTCAGACAGCTCCAGCAGCTGTAGGGGTCATCTGATCAGGGTCTGCCCTGTTAACCCATTCCCTCATAGGCTATTTTTAGACCCAATCTCTTTTGAATAAATCTGCCGAAAAGGAGCATTAACTATAGAAAAGAAGAATTTTAGGATTGTGCAGTTTTGAAAACATTGTGATAAATAGAGCATTTGCTCCATTAGAGCAAATGCTCTATTTATCACAATGGTTTCAAGAAGAGACTTTACAGAGGCATCAATAGGCGTCAGTATGAGGGAATGGGTTAACTTATGGAATAATACCGTTTCTGCCAATGACAAAACTCTGCTTGTTACTATGCCACAATAACAGCTAATTAATATTCATACAGTCATCAGTTAACCCTTTCCCTCATGAATATTCATGTAAGAAATAATGACATAATGAATATTAATAAGATTATGTTTTATAATGGCATATGAACAATGGACATTTTGGCTCAGGCAGAAGCTGTAGAATCAGATCTATATTACACCATAAGCAACAGAGCAGACCCTGATCAGACGGCTCCGATAGGAGCCGTCTGATCTGGGTGTTTTCTGTTTGCAGATGCGTCAAAATGCGCTTACATAAGGGAAAGGGTTAATGCTCACCCAAACTGATATTAATTTAGTTTATAACTATGAACCTAAACTTGTCATTGATTAGTTGTGGTAATGAAATTCATCATTTGAATGCAGAATCAAATTTGTTTCTTTTTCAATGATCTAGTTCATTCACTCTGAGATGCTGGGCTTTGCAGCACTGAAGACCCTGGTGAAAGGTCACAGTAAATTGCCCTCATCTTTTTTTTTTTTTTTTTTTTTTTTATTTCCCTTGAGGTTGTGTTAATCAACTTGTTCAAATTCTAACAGTTAAGAGGAGCTGCTGATTCTGACAAGTCACAGCTGTGTGAGTTTTCAATTCTGTTCAATTTTAGAATACTTCATCAGTATTGTTTGTCTTCAGCATGGGTAAATTGGTAATTGTCTTCTCCAATAGTTTGGATCCAGATGAGATTCCTAGGAACGTGGTGTCTCATCATGACTCAGATTGTTTGACATTGTGATTGCTTTAACCCATTTCCTCATAGGCTATTTTTAGATCTCTCTGAATAAATCTACTGAAAGGAGCAGTAACTAGAGAAAAGGAAAATTTTAGAATTTTGTAGTTTGAAACCATTGTGATAAATAGAGCATTGGTTACAAGAAGTGACTGTTACAGAGGCATAGAAAGGCGTATTAATGGAGGAAAGGGTTAAGAAAAAATATGAAGAACTTATTTTAGAAATGATGACACCATGTTCTGTCAACTAGAATAGTTTAGCAGGCTAAAGGCTAAAAAGAAACAAGATGTGTTTCTGAAACAATATGACCTTTGACCTTGATGTATGACCTTGATCTTAATAAGTCGCCCCTAAAAACGTTCCCTTCCATAAGTTGCACATGCCTGCCAAGTTTGAGTTTGAAGTATGTTTGTGCAATGGCAACAAAATAATCACCAATGTTAAAGTTGGGGCCAAACAGGCAAACCAACCAACATACAGACAGCAAAAACAATATGCCCCCACTCCTCCAAAGACATAACACTCTATGCCTTCCAACTCCTTTGTAAACAAAGTAGACCCAGATCAGACGGATCCTATAGGAGCATCTGATAAGGGTCTGCTGTATGCTAATGGAGCCACAAATAATATAATCTTATTGTACAGTTTCTGCCATATTAAATGAGAAATTATTTTGTTCATGATGGCATTATGAATATCAGCTAATCAATATTCATACAGTATTAAAATTTTGTATCTTACATGAATATTTGTTAACCCTTTCCCTCATATAAACGTGTTTTCACACATTTGCAAACAGAGAAGACCCAGATCAGACGGCTCCTATAGGAGCCGTCTGATCAGGGTCTTCTCTGTTTGCTGATGGAATTCGATAGATCAGTTTCTTTAGTTTCTAAAATGGCTACAATGTTCTGCCTTCCATACTTCATTATGACTATTCTGTCAATGAGTGAGTGAGTGAGTTGGGTTTTACCTCCGACAAACAGTATTTCAGTATTTTAAAGAAAAGTGTAACATGACAAACACAGCAGACCCTGATTAAAGGGCTCCTCTAGGAACCCTCTCAATCTGGGTCTACACTGTTTGCAAAGGACATTGATCAGTGACTTGTTTCCTGCACTGAAAGAGTTAATGAAGATTTAGGCAAGAAAGAATAATTTTATGATATCAGTTTGCAGAATACATGTACAGTAAAACCCCTCTAATGCAACCACCTAAAAGAGGTATAATTCTGGGTGGTAGAGGCAGAAGGTAGCTTAATGCAGGACAAAAGTAATGCAGAAAAATTCCTAGAGGAGCTATCTGCATTATGTTTGTCCTGCATTAAGCAACCACCTGCTTATAAAGACACCCATGTTTAATCATTAAGTGGTCACATTAGAGGGGTTCTACTGTACTTATAACAGATGATGGATATCAGAAATCAATATTATTCCTGAGGCACAAATAGCAGACCCTGATCAGACAGTTCCCACAGGAGCTGCCTGATCAGGGTCTATTCTGTTTGTGTCTTTATCAAGAAAATAACATGTGAAGAAAGGCGAATACAATTATTTTCTTTAGCCAGAACTGACATTTTCCATTTCATGCAGACATTATGATTATTCTGCTCTATGGCACTTATTTTTGGGACTGTATGCAGTAGACTGAGATAAATGAGTGTGAAGATTGCAGGTCAGTGCTAGGCTGTCTGATTTCATTAATATGACTTACCATTGGCTCCCAGCGCGATGAGAGGGCAATCCATCACCAGATCTAGCGACTGGCACCAGTGGGTCAGGGCTAGTGTACGCACCACCTTCAAGAGAACGAATGTGATAAAACAAGGGCATGTTGTATTGCTATGCAAGACATGAGTCCCCCATCGGACTGAAAAAAACCTCCACTCTCCCCACCCCACCCACCCATGGTGTGGTTGACCATGGTATATACATGACCACCTGAATGGTATTAATACCTACTTTCATACATTGAATCAGTAAATAAAAAGTTATTGTCCCGACAAGAAAATATGAAAAAGGGGAGTAACTCCAAAAATATTGATGCTAGAGTTATTGCCCTTGTGCATGACACTACTTCTCATCACTCTTGTTCCATATGAGAAGTTTCAAATCAATTGAACCAGTACATAAAGAGTTATTAACTGGACAAGAAAATATGAAAAGGGGAATAACTCCAACAATATAGATGCTAGAGTTATGGCCCTTGTGCATGACACTACCCCTCATCATGATTGTTCCATATGTGAAGTTTCAAATCAATTGAACCAGTAAATAAAGAGTTATTGTCCGGACAAAAAAATATGTAAAAGGGGAATAACTCCAAAAATATTGGTGCTAGAATTATGGCCCTTGTGCATGACACTACTCCTGATCATGCTTCCTCAATGTGTGAATTTATAATGAATTTGGCCTAACTTTGTAGGAGAAATTGCCCGGACACGAAGTGTGACAGACGGACCGACAAGAAAATATGAAAAAGGGGAATAACTCCAAAAATATTGATGCTAGAGTTATGGCCCTTGTGTATGACACTACCCCTCATCATGATTGTTCCATATGTGAAGTTTCAAATCAATTGAACCAGTAGATAAAGAGTTATTGTCCGGACAAAAAAATATGTAAAAGGGGAATAACTCCAAAAATATTGGTGCTAGAGTTATGACCCTTGTGAATGACACTAGCCCTCATCATGCTTCTTCAATGTGTGAAGTTATAATGAATTTGGCATAACATTGTAGGAGATATGGCCCGGACAAAAAGCGTGACAGACGGACAGACAGACAGACGGACGGACGGACGGACAGACGGACAGACGGACAGACAGACGGAATCGAGCAAACCTATAGTCCCCCAACCGGTAACCGGTGGGGGACTAATAAGTCTTAGAGAGTACTGATGAAAGTGTTCAAGCACGTTATCATGTGGTAAAATAGGAGAGTACTAACGAAAGTCTAACTATGCGACATTCTGCCATCCCAAGATTTACTCACACACTAAATTTGACCATTCCTACCTCAAATAATATGGGAGACAAAATATTTCTATAACTGAGGTCTTAGGTCAGGGTCAGAGAGACACGCCACCATCCCAAGATGTACTTACACACCAAATTTGACATTCCTACCTCAAGCATTATAAGAGATATGCTCCAGACAAATGTTCGATTATGATATGCCACCAAAGCAAGATTTGGGGGAATAAAAATTCAGCTAATAGATATTCATAACGTTGTTAACTTGTTATTTCTTACAAAAATATTCATGAGGTAACAGGTTAATAGTCTCTTAATATTCAATTTCTATTCTGAATAAAGAGGACCAGACAGATGCTAATATTTGTTTATTCAGAGAAAAAGACAAAACAGATGCTAATACAGTGGCACCCTCGTTATACCGGCAGTAAGCATTGAAACAAAATTACTGTTAAGTCTTTTAAACAACTACTGAATAAATAGGTGGAATGCCAATAAGACAGGTGATCGCTTAATGCAGAACACAAGAAGTGCAAAAAGCTCCCAGAGGGAGCTTTTTGTACTTCTTGTGTTCTGCATTAAGCGTTCACCTGTTGGTATTAGTTTAACACTGGCCATATGGTTCCTTTCATATTTAAACTCGTTATACCAGCAAAATGTCTGGAAACAAACACCTCCGTTGTAAAGAGGGTTCACTATATTTGTCTTTACAGAGAATAAAACAGAATGAATGCTAATGTTTGCCTATTCAGAGAAAAGAAGGACCAAATGTAAGTAAAAAGTTCTCAAAGGGCAACACTTTGTCGGTTTCAGTCAAAATGCTAAAGATAAAGATACAGACTGATTTGGTTACCTCTTAAGAACTTAATCTTATGAACTAATTGTAATTAACCCTTTCCCTGTTCTATGTTTATTACAAATTTCAATACCTACTGAATATTCATGGATAAAAAAGTTATAAATAAATATGGAAGGTGCAACGTAGTAGACATTTTAGAAAGCAAAGAAACAGAACTATCAAATTATATTAGCAAACAGAGCAGACTCTGATCAGACGGCTCCTCTAGGTGCCATCTGATCTTGGTCTACTCTGTTTGCAAATGCGTGAAAACACTTTTATAAGAGGGAAAGGGTTAAGAACTTAATCTTATGAACTAATTGTAACTTTTGCATAAAAACCACTAACTTTAATGCATATATGATGCAATTGAAATAAATGTTTGTAAAACATATATATCTCCAGACCCACTGACTTTTGACCTTGTGACAATGATAGGAGTCATCTAGTGGTCATGACTTATCACCACAGCCAGTTTCAAGATCCTAAACCAAACCCTTGAGCAGTCATTGATCGGAAACCATTTCACCAATTAAGGTCATGGTGACCTTGACCTTTGATCTAGTGAAATGAAAAACGTTAGGGGTCATCTAGTGGTCATGACCAACCACCACAGCAAGTTTGAAGATCCTACACCAAGCCGTTTATCAGTTATTGATCAGAAACCGTTTGATCTACCAACCAACAGACAGACAGACAGACAGACAGACTGACTGACTGACTGACATGTGCAAAACAATATACCCCCTTATTTTTCAAAAGGGGGGTATAAAGATCAAGCACATAATTATGATGTACCACAATGTCTTATGATAGTTACATAACCAACTAGAGGTTTTTGTCACAAAAACGGATGTCTCCCCTCTAATAAAAACAATATGTAAAGGGAAATCACTAAAAATGTTATGGTCTTGATGAATGATACTTCCCCTCATTTTGCGTTTTTCACACATTTTTCAAGAAGAAAATGATAACAGCTAATAACTCCAAAAATACTGATACCAGATTTATGGCCCTTGTGCATGACACTTACTTTCATCATGCTCTTTCCAGAAATAAAATGTCATTCCAATAGCATCAGTCGAACAGGAGTTATTGATCGGCCAAAAAATGTAACAAAGGGCAATAACTCCAAAAGTATTGAAGCCAGAATTATGGCCTTTGTTCATGACACTTTCTCTCATCATGCTCTTTCCATGTATGAAGTTTCAATACGATGGCAAGAGCCATATAGGAGTTATCGTCCGAACAAGAAAGAATTAAACAAATGTACAAGGGGCAATAACTCTAAATTTATTGAAGCTCGAGTTAAGGATCTTATGCATGACACTTTCTCTTATCATGATCGTTCCATGTATGAAGTTTCACTTCAATGGCATGTGTCACATAGGAGTAATCATCCGGACAAAAAATTGTGATTTTTTTTTACAAAGGGCAATAACTCCAATATTAGTGAAGCCAGAGTTATGGACCTTGTGCATGACACTTCCTCTCGTTATGATCTTTCCATATATGAAGTTTCAATCCAATGGCATGAGCCATATAGAAGTTATCGTCCGGACAAAAAAGTAGTTTTTTTTTTTACAAAGGGCAATAACTCCTATATTAGTGAAGCCAGAGTTATGTACCTTCTGCATGACACTTCCTCTCATTATGCTCTTTCCATATATGAAGTTTCAATCAACTGGCATCAGGCATATTGAAGTTATTGTCCGGACAAAAAATTATGATATTTTTTACAAAGGGCAATAACTCCAATATTAGTGAAGCCAGAGTTATGGACCTTGTGCATGACACTTCCTCTCGTCATGATCTTTCCATATATGAAGTTTCAATCCAATGGCATGAGCCATATAGGAGTTATCGTCCGGACAAAAAAGTGTGATTTTTTTTTACAAAGGGCAATAACTCCAATATTAGTGAAGCCAGAGTTATGGACCTTGTGCATGACACTTCCTCTCATTATGCTCTTTCCATATATGAAGTTTCAATCAACTGGCATCAGGCATATTGAAGTTATCGTCCGGACAAAAAGTGTGACAGACAGACGGACAGACAGACGGACAGACGGACAGACGGACAGACAGACAACTCTCACGAAAACAATATGTCTCCCCCATATAAATATGGGGGGAGACATAATTCTTCACTAATAACAACCTGGAATATGATACTGGCAGTATCGTTATTATGTCTAGACTTCATTTTTGGCTGATTTAGTCCCAGGACCTAATCTTACACAAGAGGATCAATTTCAAGATTATTATTACATTAGATCTTCTGAGTGACTACTAACCATGCATGTCTATAAAAACAAGAGGCTGCTTAACCCTTCACTCCATGAAATTTTATGGAAGAAACAAGGTGTATGTAAATAATAATTAGCTTAATTATATAATTGGCAAATGAAAGAGAAAAGTTTTGGCCTTAGAAAAAACTGTAGGATCCGATCTATATAATTCTTATATAATTAAGCAAACAGAGTAGATCCTGATCAGATGGCTCCTCCAGGATCTGGGTCTATTCTATTTGCAAAGGCATTAAATGACATACTTGATCTGGATCTCTGCTCCATTTGCTTATGACATAATATAGATCTTATTCTACAGATTCTGCCATGGCCAAATATTCTCTTATACATATTCCATAGAAGAATTCAGCTAGTTAATATTCATGATGTCATTATTTCATTAATTGAGGGGTTGATTAATATAGTAACCATGAATATTCATGTAACAAATTAACTGATTCCCTCATAGGCTTTTTTTTAGATCCTACCTCTTTGAATGAATCTACCGAAAAGGAGCATTTTACTAGAGAAATGGAAAATTTTATAATTGTATAGTTACTCCTATGTATAGTTTGCTCCTATGGAGCAAATGCTCTATTTATCACAATGGTTTCAAGAAGTGACTTTAATAGAGGCGTAGAAAGGCTTAAAGGTTGGGCTTAGCACATCTACAGTACATTTGACTGTTACAAGAGAGCTCGGTATGTCTAAGGTTTGTGCTCGCTTGGTACCCAGAATTCTAACAATTGAACAGAAACATCTAAGAGTACAGACCGCAAAGTCATTTCTTAAACAGTATCATTACCTTGTCCACCGTTTCATGAACTCAATAATTACAGCCGATGAAACCTGGATTAGTGTATATGACCCAGAAAACAAACAAGACTCACACATGTGAAAACATCCAGATTCACCATAACCAGTAAAGGCCTTGGTAAACCGCTCAGCAATAAAACTGATGTTCATCATCTTTTTTTATTCGAGAGACGTGATTCTTAGTCATGTGGTTCCAGCAGGACTGACAGTTACAGCAAACTATTATTCAAATGTAAGTTTAGTTGAATGTTGCCGACATATTCTAAATATATTTTATTGCTGAAGTAAATATATGATACCATGATAAAAGTATTTGGTCTGATAATTGTATCACATTTTTCAGGTTATAAAGCGTGATCTGGTACTAGCAGTAAAGAAGAAAAGACAGGATGGTGGCTTCCTTTTACACCATGACAATGCACCGCCCCACTCCTCTGTGGTCACTAAATCAACACTCAGAGAGTTAGGCATTGAGACCATGAAGCATCCTGCATATTCACCGGATCTAGCTCCGTGTGATTTCTGGCTTTTCCCAGCAATTTATTATTATTATTATTATTATACCACATTTATATAGTGCTCTTTTCACACTGGATATGTGCGTTCAAAAGCGCTTCACATGGATAAAATCACTAACCGGAACCATCCGCATGATTATCTATCCAGACAATGAAAGATGTACAATATGTATGAAATCGATAGCCGGAAGGAACTACATGATTTTCCACCCGGTCAGTGAAAGATAAGCAAAAGATATACAATAGATATAAAATCACTATCCGCAAGAAATAGCATAAACTGTATTAACAAACTTGATACAGACAAGTTGACTGAAAGCCATGCTCATCAATATCAACAAATTAGAATAAACTATATTAACAAACTTGATACAGACAAGTTGACTGAAAGCCATGCTCATCAATATCACAAATTAGAATAATCTGTATTAACAAAACTTGATACAGACAAGTTGACTGAAAGCCATGCTCATCAATATCACAAATTAGAATAATCTATATTAACAAACTTGATACAGACATGTTGACTGAAAGCCATGCTCATCAATATCATAAATTAGAATAAATGGGCTGACTGAAAATCATTCCATTTATATGACTATTGGGTCAACTGTTAGCTTGATAGGTTGGCTGAAAGCCATTCCTATCCTGAACTCAGTTGCCACTGTACATGACTACTGGGTCAACTGTTAGCTTAATAGGTTGGCTGAAAGCCATTCCTATCCTTAGCTTAGTTGCCACTGTACATGACTATTGGGTAATCTGTTAGCTTAATAGGTTGGCTGAAAGCCATTCCTATTCTGAACAAAACTGTCCTAGTAACAAATGTTGAAAAAGTGCGTTTTCAGACACCTTTTGAAACATGCCAGTGACCTTGCGTCTCTAATGCCGGAAGGTAGAGCATTCCAAAGTTTCGGAGCTGCATGCATGAAACTTCTCTCACCGTATTTTACCTTACGACTTTTTGGCACAACCAACGACAATGATCTGCTTGCTGACCTTAACTCTCTGCGCGGCCTGTATACGTCAAGCATGTCGACAATGTACTTGGGAGATTCATTGTGCATGGCTTTATACGTAAGAGTCAGAATTTTGAATTCAATCCGATGTTGAACCGGAAGCCAGTGAAGTTCCTTCAAAACCGGCGTGATATGATTATATCGGGAAGTTCTGGTTATGATGCGGGCTGCTGTGTTTTGCACTCTTTGAAATTTCCGCAGTGAGTTGTTTGAAATCCCATGCAGCAGTGAATTGCAGTAGTCTATTTTCGATGTAACAAGAGAGTTTACCAAAGTCTTGGTAGCATCAGGTGAGAGGTACTTTCTAATATGGCCTATTTGTCGGAGCTGTACATAACTAGACCTACACACGGAATTGACATGTGATGTCATATCCATTTGTAAATCGAGCCATGCACCGAGATTCTTTATACACAAAGATGGCCTCATTTTAGAGGGTCCTACTTGCACACTAACCTCTGCAGGTACTTCTGTGTTTTTTGTATGAAACAGAATGACCTCAGTCTTGTCAGTATTGAGCTTCAGCATGTTCTGATGCATCCAAGAGACTACTTCTTTGAGACAGTCCTCAACTCGCGATAAAGCCTCCAGTTGACAGGATACGCCCTTGGGCTTAAAGGACAGGTATAACTGTGAGTCATCGGCATAGAAATGGTGATTAAGCCCATGGTTTCTGCAGATTGAGCCGACAGGTTTCGTGTACATGATGTAGTGTTTTGGTCCTAGGACGGAACCCTGAGGCACGCTATATTCCATTTTAACTGGGGTGGACAGTTCTCCATCTACTGAGACTATTTGATAGCGGTCATTCAGGTAGGAGGTTATCCACTCAAGAGGTTTTCCAATAATTCTGAAGTCTTTTTCCAGGCGTTTTAGCAGAGTTTCATGATCGATAGTGTCAAATGCAGCCGATAAGTCAAGCATGACCAGAAATGTTATTTCGTTTTTATCTAGGGATTGAAGGATGTCGTTCTGAACTTTCAGGAGAGCAGTCTCCGTTGAATGATGCTTTCGGTATGCCGACTGATGATGCTCATGTAGTCCGTTTGAGGTCAAGTGGGACTCAATGCGCTTGTCGACCACTTTTTCTAACACTTTGGAGACAAATGGCAAATTCGAAACAGGCCTATAATTCCTAAGTTCGTTTGAATCCAGATTCGGTTTCTTCAAAATAGGTCTGACATGTGACATCTTGAAGTTTTTTGGAACGTAGGCCGTGTCTAAAGAGGAGTTTACAATTTTTGTCAGAATCGGTAGGAGTTCACCAAGGCATGACAATTTGATAGTGTTGATGACTTACCAACGGTAGTCAGGGAAACCATCCGTAAAATTCCACAAGAACATTTCAGGTCATGCTTTGACAAGTTGATACGAAGGTGGGAAGAGTGTGAATCGTATAAAGGAGAATACTTTGAAAAGATGTAACATTTAACTATTTCAGACAGATTTTGCAGATGCCATATTTTCCTTCATGAGAAAGTTGTCCCGCTCAACGTTACATGACGTTGTTCCCCCCCCCCCCCCCCCCCCCCCCCCCTTCAATGTTAACCGATGTCACCATAGTGACTGAGGATTTTGCACCTGAGTAATTTGTATCATGTTTTCTATTTGATTATGTTCATAGAATATCAAAGTATGACTTCTGAAAATTGTGTCCTAATATTCGCATTAATAAATAAGTTATGAAACTTTTCCGGATACATTTCAAACACCCCTCATACTTGCATATCGACAGAATTTATTTTACTACATGACACATCAAACTGTACCTTTCTCTGAGAAAGACTGTAGAACTGGAGACTTTTCTGCATGCCGTACCCCGTGTACACTATGATGTCAGGCTCCTCCGGGGAGAACTTGGCAATACTGGGAGGTAGTTTACTGAAGGCAACCTTAAAATATATAATTGAGCTGTTCCATGACCACTTGTTTCAGATAATAAGAGCATTGCATAAGTACTAGGTACGTCTCATTAGCAGCAACTGATCTGGATCTCAACGCTTTTCAGATGTAGCGAATAAGTACTGCCTTTTTTATGAATATCATACTGTGTAGATTGATAATCAGAAACCATGATGCGAGATATAGTGGCTAATGCGGGTCAACACTCTTTGCAATGCAAAAGTTTAGTCACAGAATGGCTCAATAATTCTGCTGCATATTTAGCTCTTTTGCCGCCATATTTTGTCGTCTGCCACAAAAAAAATTCTTTCTTCATTTATGTTTCGACAAGTCACAGTAACAAAAAGTCTGGATACTGATGAGACCCAGAGTTACTGTGAATATTTAGGGATTTTTCTAAAGAAAAGTGTAACATGACAAACAATACAGACCCTGATGAGAGGGCTCCTCTAGGAGCCCTCTCATCTGGGTCTACACTGTTTGCAAAGGACAGTAATGACTTGTTTCCCGCATTGTAAGGGTAAAGGTTTGGATTCAATACAAAACTATTGTTCAGTATTTTATGTTTCTCAAATCACAGACCTTAGAGCAGGCTCTTACCTTATCATCTTTAGGCAAAGCTGAACCATCAGGCCCAAATGCTGGCGCAGGGAAAGTAAGCCAATCAGCAAGCTCACAAAAGTCCTTTGACCAATCAGATGACCAGACACTGACACGCCTATCTGCACTTGTAGCCAACCACAACAATGGTGCTGAAATGCCTACGTCCTGGTCCTGTACAGGTAAACCAAGCTATATTGAGACTTGTTATTTTGTTGTTTACATAACAGCACACAAATACATGACCAGACAACATAATGTAGTAAGTCGCTACTTATTATGTACTGGGCTTTGGACTTTTTCAATTATATGTTGATATTTTGTTATTAATTATTATATGTTATATTTATTGTTGTTTTGTATGGACAATCAATAAAAAAAATATTGGCCACTGGTCAGAATCGAACTCGAGACCTGCTGCATGCAAGCCCAGATACATATCCATTGCACAAAGACAATTATTTTGTAGGGTTGCGGCTTGCGAAATCTTTTAAAAATAAAGAAGCGCCATAGTCGCATCATTTTGTTTACATTAGAGTAGGTCATATTTTGTTCCAAAATAAGTTGGTCTATCTGTACAAATAACAAACCTACTATTCAAATCAAATATTATGGTTAACCCTTCGCTTGCTATTCCCGTCAAATACCTACCTGTAAAAAGTGAAGACCCAGATGAGACAGCTCCTGCAGGAGCTGTCTCATCAGGGTCTGCACTATTTATAAGTTGATTGTGCAACCAGTGCACTCCACAGCAGTGATTGCACAGCGAAATACGTGTACACAGTGAAAATATATGTAATTATACAACAGGGCATGGGTAAAGAATGAAATATGTTTTTTAAAATTCAGCAAGCAAAGGGTTAAAACAAGAAATCCATCAAACGATATTGCAAAATCAATTTATTAGGCACCATTTTGACAAGTTTAATTAAATGACACTCAGAGAGTAGAAAATGGTGTTGAGCCATATCAAACTGCTCATTTAGAAGCAGTTTGATCTGGGTCTGAACTACAGTCAAACCTCTCTATAATGGCCACTAAATTGTGTTAATCAGTTGGTATTTAGGGCAGGTGGCCACTTAAAGCAAGGTGAAAGCAAAACAGAAAGCTCCTTTAGGAGCGTTGTTTTACTTTCACCTTGCTTTAAGCAGCCACCTGCTTTTAACACAAAATACTTGATGTGATTTAGTGGCCGTTATAGAGAGGTTTTACTGTATTTGGTTAACTTTGTCTATTTTCCCTTCTGGAGCCATTTTATCTGGGTTCGCACTAGTTCTCTAACCCTTCCCCTGTTCTAAATTTAGTCCAAATTTTAATACCTAATGAATATTCATGGAAAAAATAGTATAATGAAATATAGTAGGTGGAATGTTGTAGACATTTTAGAATCTAAAGAAACAGATCTATCAAATTCCACAAGCAAACAGAGCAGACCCTGGGCATCTGATCAAGGTCTTCTCTCTTTGCAAACTCGTGAAAAGGCGTTTATACGAAGGAAAGGGTTATGCTTTACTGGCCGAATATTAAGGCTAATTATGGAATGACAAATAATATGATTTTCTTATTTTGCAATGCCAGTGCAATAAATGTAAGTCTATGTTCTTTTATCAAGTCTCCCAAGAGAGTTTTACAACTGGCGCCAATGTGCCAGCATCCTAATCCTAAGAAATAACTCCTGCAACTATACAAATAACTTTCAAAGTGTCTATGTGAAAAATTAGTCTAGCATTATGAGACAGAATATATGAAGTGTGGCACAAAAAAAAACTGTGATATTTGAAAATTGATGTTATCTTGGTTGTCCATCAAAATGAGTATGGATCTATAGGCAAGAAAGTTGTTTGCAAATATCAAACAGAAAATGGTTATTGTAAATGGAGAAAAATGATATCAATGAAGATATCAGAGCAATAACCTACATTTATAGATGACTCACTATGAGAAAACTTGAGAAAGAATCAATCAATATTTGCATAACAAAAAGGTCCCTTCGGATGCTTGTATTTTACTGACATATTAACCTATTGATAGTACAGCAAATTGTTGTCAACTGATATTATTCACACACGCCAATGTGGAAATATGTGACTTCATCTTTCTCTACAAAAATATAATCTGAGACACAAACAGTTTGGATCCTGGTAGGATATGTGAACCCAACACTATGTTTACTCTGCATTTCTCTAGAACTTAATTCTTTCGCTTCCCATGTTGCATCTGTAATTACCTATGCAAACAGTTTGGATCCAGATGAGACACCAAGTAACTCAGCATCTCATCAGGATCCAAACTGTTTGTTATTTGGATTATGTTTTTTGGAGAAAAAAATAAAGAAAAACGAAAATGTAGCAGACAACAAAGTTTGCAGACGACAAAATTTGGCAGCGAAAGATTTAAAGTGTTATAACTTTTACAAATAGTTTGTATCAAGATCAGAGACTCTCAACTAGATTCAAAGTGTTGATCTTATGATAATGTTTCCCCGACCCCCAATAACAAATTGCAATAAAAAAACTAGTGGATGTCATTACTTGTCTGTTATTTAAAAGAACAATAAGTCCCAGTGATAGTGAACATCAATGTGAAGTCTAAAAGGGTAACTGTACTGATGTTGAAACTGTAATAACAAGAGTACCGCATACGGTATATAATACGCCCACTTGCAAACTTTCTCTGATTCAACATGCCTTATAAGTGTTGACATTTTCTAATCTGTGCTTCAGATCTTGATTTCCATATTAAGGTGATACTATTCTTTAAAAAAATGAAGTGAATATCTTATTAAATAAAAAAGTTACAGCTAATCCTCATTTTTGCAGATTTTTGTAAAATGCAACGGCCATAACTCTGTAAAGACAAACTGAATGAACCTCAAAATAAACTCAGCGTCAAATTTTGTTGCTTAAAACATTTGTGTTAAGTTTCATTTATATCATTTTAATAGTTTTCCCAGAAAACAACAGACAAACTAAAAGTTGACTGACTAACAAAGCAACGAACACTCGAAGTTCAAGGACCATAACTTTAGAATAAAATGACATATCAAAACCCCCGCAATATATGTGAAAATTCACACTAAGGTTTAACCATATAAAAAAATTGAAGTAAATACCATTTTAAATGAAAAAGTTATGGCCATCCTCATATTTACATAGATTTGCATTATTTTTTTAAGTGCAAGGGCCATAACTCCGAAACAACAAATCAAATGATCCTCAGAATCGACTTAGCTTCAGGTCTTGATGCATTTAACATGTGTATGAAGTTTCATTAATATCTCTCAAATAGTTTTCCCAGAAAACAGCGGACAATCTATTTGCATTATCTTTTAAGGACAAGGGCCATAACTCTGAAACGAAAAATCAAATGAACCTCAGAATCAACTCAGCTTCAGATCTTGATGCATTAAACATTTTTGTGAAGTTTCATTAATATCTCTCAAATAGTTTTCCCAGAAAACAGTGGACAAACTATTTGCATGTATTTGCATTATTTTTTAAGTAAAAGGGCCATAACTCTGAAACGACAATTGAAATGAACCTCAGAATCGACTCAGCTTCAGATCTTGATGCATTACACATTTGTGTGAAGTTTCAATAATAGCTCTCAAATAGTTTTCCCAGAAAACAGCGGACAAACTATTTGCATATTTTTTTAGGACAAGGGCCATAACTCTGAAACGACAAATCAAATGAACCTCAGAATCAACTCAGCTTCAGATCTTGATGCATTAAACATTTTTGTGAAGTTTCATTAATATTTCTCAAATAGTTTTCCCAGAAAACAGCGGACAAACTATTTGCATGTATTTGCATTATTTTTTAAGTAAAAGGGCTATAACTCCGAAATGACAAATCTAATGAACCTCAGAATCGACTCAGCTTCAGATCTCGATGCATTAAACATTTGTGTGAAGTTTCATTAATATTTCTCAAATAGTTTTCCCAGAAAACAGCGGACAAACTATTTGCATTATTTTTTAAGGACAAGGGCAATAACTCTGAAATGAAAAATCAAATGAACCTCAGAATCAACTCAGCTTCAGATCTTGATGCATTTAACATTTGTGTGGAGTTTCATTAATATCTGTCAAATAGTTTTCCCAGAAAACAGCGGACAAACAAAATGTTGACGGACGAACAAACGAACGAACGAACGGACGAACGGACGGACGGACGGACAGGGCCACGACAATAGACGACCACCTTTATTAGGTGGGCGTATAAAAAGGCAGCGCAGCGATGACACCCACAACGGTCATACATATGTCAGAGATGACAAGAAGGCTATGGCAATATCTGACACTTTTTATGCTAATTGTTTTGATAATAGCAGTAACTCAAACTGTATCATTACCTGAGAGTTGGTAACATCAATATTGGTGATGGCTGCTCCTTTATGGTCACTGATCACTCTGACTGTCATGCCCGTGGTGGGACTGCTGATCTGACACTTTTTATGCTAATTGTTTTGATAATAGCAGTAACTCAAAATCATTACCTGAGAGTTGGTAACATCAATATTGGTGATGGCTGCTCCTTTATGGTCACTGATCACTCTGACTGTCATGCCCGTGGTGGGACTGCTGACTGCTATAAGTCCATCACTGCCTCCAGAGATAATCATACTGCCTGTTAATTCAAAAGGACAGTCTGGTCAAGGTTTACTCCACTCTTCAACTCACTGAGACACCTTTTGACAGCATTGACATATACAGTAGACCCAAATCAGACGGCTCCTGTAGGAGCTTCCTGGTCTGGGTCTGCTGTTTAGTTATGGAATTATATAGATCTAATACTGCAATTTCTGCCATTACCATATACAGTAAAACTTCGATTATCCGAACACTAAAATACGTATTGTTATCGCTCTCTAAGACAGGTGGCTGCTTAATGCATGGTGAAAGTCATGCAGAAAGCTCCTTTAGGAGCTTTCTGCATGACTTTCACCATGCATTAAGCAGCCACCTGCCTAAAAGGGTCTAAATTCTTCTATAACGAAAATTCGAATAATCGAGGTTTTACTGTATCATTATTGTTAAATATGGGATAAATTAACAACCAACAAGTTTTTTATTTTACTGCATACATGTTTCGATTTACATCTTCATCAGTGCATAACAACTATAATATACTTAACGTCACGGAAGTGACCTCATCGTATAAACAATGGCGGGGAAATTAAACGTAACGTTACGACGAATTTATCCCTTTACTCCATAGATACGCATTTCTACGCCTTTGCAAACAGAGTAGAACTAGATCAGACGGCTCATATCGGAGCCATCTGATCAGAATCTGCTCTGCTTGCTGATGATACATTTTTTCATATATCATTATAAAATTTTAGCTAATAAATTTTCATAATGTTATAATTCCTTACATGGATTTCATCACATACAGGCTTAATGCCTTGCGCTAGACTTATTTTGAGTGGTCACCTAAGACATGCCTTAACCCTTTCCCTCATATTGACGACTTTTGGAAACTTCGCAAACAAAGTAGACCAATATCAGACAGCTCCTATAGATGTCTGATCAAGCTCTGCTCTGTTTACTTACTGAATAATATAGAACTGACTCTGAAGTTTCTGTCACAGTCAAAAATGTCCTTGCTAACCCTTTCCTCCATAGGCTATATTTAGACACAACCTCTTTGAATCAATCTACCCAAAAGGAGTATTTACTAGAGAAAAGGAAAATGTCAGAATTGTTTAGTACTGAAACCATTGTGATAAATAGAGTATTTGCTCCTATAGGAGCAAATGCTCTATTTATCACAATGGTTTCATAAAGTGACTTTTACAGAGGCGTGGAAAGGTGTATTTATGGAGGAAAGGATTAATATGTAATTATAACCATTTAGTCTGTGAATATTCAAGCAGTAATAAATTCTTATATTAATATTCATGGAGGAAAGGGTTACAACAGATCTTTTTCCTCACCATCTGAGGAGAAACTAATTGCTGTCACTGCTACTGCATGTGGGTGCATCTTGAGGACCATCTCCACCTTGTTGACGTCAAACATACGGACTGTGCCGTCACCATAGCCGGCTACAATGTTTGGCAGCTGTTCCTTTCTCTGATGGGAGACAGAGGCTACGTCATCTGTGCCACTGACTCTTGTGATATTTGTGGTGGACATTGGTGCAAAACTAAGGCAAGTGCATGACTGGAAAAAATAGTATCATAAAGGAGATGCAATGTATTAAGTATCATAAAGGAGATTGCAATGTATTAAGTATCATAAAGGAGATGTGATGTATTAAGTATCATAAAGGAGATTGCAATGTATTAAGTATCATAAAGGAGATTGCATGTATTAATTATCATAAAGGAGATGTGATGTATTAAGTATCATAAAGGAGATGCAATGTATCAAGTATCATAAAGGAGATGTGATGTATTAAGTATCATAAAGGAGATCCAGGAAGTGTTTGTATTCTGATTAAAACTTTTTTATATCTTTTAGTAGTAAATATGTCATTTAAAATTCTATGAAAGCAGAATGTGTTATAAAACTTCCTCATTACTTCATGTTAATATAACAACATGCTTATCATTGAAGTGATAAACAATGACATTAATTTGCAACATGCATAAATCATAATTTGCTAAAAAAAACTGCATTCATCATTTGTATTGTATTATATACTGACAACAAAAGTCACCATCTTTCTTCTTAAGATATTGTCAGTTTGTGCAAAAAAAACCCTGTTAAATACAGGTGGCAGCTTAATACAGGATGAAAGTCATGCTGAAAGCTCCTTTGGGAGTTTTCCGCACGACTTTCACACTTCATTCCCTCATTGGCTATTTTTAGACCTAACCTCTTTCAATAAATCTACCAAACAGGAGTATTTACTAACAAAGAGGATTTCTTGTTTTAATACCATTGTGATAAATACAGCATTTGTTCTGTTTAGCAGTCTGTTTGTTTGACATCAACGAGATGGAGATGATTTATTTATCACAATGGTTTCAAAAAGTGAGATTTTTAGAGGCGTCAAAAGGTACCAGTATGAGGGAATGGGTTAAGAAACCACCTGTTTAAAAAGACCTGAATTCTTCTATATTAACCCATTACCTCATAGGCTATTTTTAGATTCAACATCTTTGAATAAATCTACCCAAAAGACACATTCACTAGAGAAGACATTTTTAGAACTATGTAGTTTTGAAACCATTGTGATAAATAGAGCATTTGCTCCTATGGAGCAAATGCTCTATTTATCACATTGGTTTCAAAAAGTGCCTTTTACAGAAGGTGTCAAATGGCGTTAAAATGAGGGAATATGTTATAATTGTGGTTTAGAGGGGGTGTACTTATACTTCAAAGATACAATATTTGAGAAAAAAAACACTCGCATACAAAAATGGCCTAAGATTACACAAATGTAACAACAACAACAACAACAACAGATCAGTATATATACCTGGTCCTTGACCTGAAACTGCAAGGCTTGCTCCCTGTCTATGACTGACCACAGCCTCAGACTGCCATCATTAGCACAGGATGCCAGTATGTCACTGTTACACAGAGACAGCCCATTCACCTACAAATAAATAAAAGCTCTATAATCCTTTCCTTCAAACAAACATAGTTGTTGTGACCATGCTTTAGAATGGTCTCATAGAGATGATTCTAAAGAGTGGTCGCAACACCGGGTTCAGTGGAGAAATGACAAGTTAGTATTTGAATACCCATAGTTATCTATTGCTCTGAAGTGGGGTTTTAACTGGTCTTAACCCTTTGAATGCTGGAGACAAGTTAATCAGTCAGTCCCAATCTCCATCTTTCTTAATTCTATGTTAAATTTTTTAGATTATCCAAATTTGCGTTGTCTGAATTTTGTGTTAATGTATACCATTGATTTTTACACCTATTATCCCAAACTGTCGACAAACATAGATTAAGGACCAGCGGAAAAACTGTTTGAAAAACTGTCAAACAATCGCAATTACCCATATGGTTGAACTCAGCCTGACTGCGGTGTGTGTTAGAAGCATGATTTAATTGGCTGTTTTAATTATTAATTGCAGCATGTGTGTTTTAATTGTTCAAAGTGTTCATGATTAAGTTGTGTTTTCTGTTCTTATCGTAAGTATTAGGACATGCTATATGCTTCTGTTAAAGTAACTGCCTGAAAAGTTCATTTAACACGCCTTTGATTGTATTAACTCATTCCCTCGTACTGACCCCTTTTGGCATCTTTGTAAAAGTCATTTTTGAAACAATTGTGATAAATAGAGCATTTGCTCCTATGGAACAAATGCTCTATTTATCACAATGGTTTCAGAACTCAACAATTCTAAAATGGTCTTTTTCAGTAGATTTATTCAAAGATGTTGAGTCTAACAATAGTCTAGGAGGGAAGTGGTTAATATGTCAAAAAGCTTAGCCCCTGATCAAACATGTCCCTATACATATTGCAAACGTTTATCCATCCCAGTACTTACGATAAATGTGGTAAACATATTTACTAGGTATAGTGTGTTTATAGTCAAAAATAATTGTTTACTGTAGTGATATTCGCTTGGTTTTACTTGTGTCTATTTTATTCATGTAAATTACGCTATGCATAACATAGACTTGTTATCCTTCTATTAATGCAATAATTCATATGTTTTCAAGATTGTTTTGCTTTAATATTAAAAAATGAAATGAAATGCTGGTCCCCAGCACTTTGAATAAACGGGAATCACCTATATTCGCAAACAAAGACCAAGATTAGAGTGCCCCTAGAGCCAACTGATCAGCATCTATCCTATTTGCCATTTAGACTTTATCCTTTGATATTGAACGGACAGTATATATTAATCCTTTCCCTGTTCTATGTTTATTCCAATTTTAATACCAACTGAATATGCACGGACAAAATAGATATAATTAAATATGGAAGGTGGAAGTTTGTAGCCATTTTAGAAACTAAAGAAACAGATCTGTCAAATTCCAATTGCAAATAGAGCAGACCCTGATCAGACATCTCCTATAGGAACCATCTGATCTGGCTCTACTCTGTTTGAAGATGCATGAAAAGGTGTTTATATAAAGGAAAGGATTAAACAATGATGGACAATTCTGCATTGAAAATTCACCATTCAAATACATGTACATGTACTTAAATTGTATGTCTTACCTCGTTCATATGACTGGATACTAGTCTTATGCTGGTTCTCTCTCCCCAATTTATATACCATAGGGTACCAGCAGATGTTCCAATAATACCCTATAGGAGAAAACAGTATTATTCATAAAACATCAAAAACTAGACAGTGCGTGCAGACATCAATACTAATATATCTATTTTGTCTGGATAATTTATCTTTTGCATGATAACATTGCATATTACATGACAATGTTTTTTCAGGTGTTAACTTGTAAATTCAATATCTAACTCGTATGTAAGATAACAAAGAAAAGACAAGAATACAGTAACTATTATAAATCCAACTAGATGCCCTGGGACAGCATGTTGAGCCCTCACACAGAAGAACTCTTTCATAATAATTATGAAAAAATCAGAAAAAGGAACAAGCGGGTGTCAACGTTCGTCTGTCATCATTGTCAAGATGAACATGCATGCAAAAAATGAAGGTTGTAAATGAAAAATTGAAGAAGTTATGGTCAATGTTAAGATTTCGGAAGACAACGCCGACAACAACGACAACGCGGGAGATACGACAATACTGAATAGCTGGTGATTTCTTCAAAACAGACAAGCTAAAAAGGGGCTAGAGCGAAGGTTCTTACAACCATGAAAGGGCACTTGAATGAACTGTACAAACTTGCACACTAACAGAAACCATGGCAAATCAATAGCAAAAGTGGATGCCAATACTGATCTACATGAGAAGAATCTATATAAAAATCCATATAAATGAAATGATTACAACTTTTTGTATTCTTCTTAAACCTTTTCAAAGCTGAAATTTAAGAGTGGAATAGTCAATCATGGTTTAACCCATTACCTCATAGGTTATTTTTATATACATCCTCTGAATAAATCTACCGAAAAAGAGCATTAACTAGAGAAAAGGAAAACTTTTTAGAATTTTGCAGTATGAAACCATTGTGATAAATAGAGCATTTGGTCCTATAGGAGCAACATGCTCTATTTATCACAGTGGTTTCACAAAGTGACTTTTACAGACTCGTCAAAAGTCGTCAATATGAGGGAATAGGTTAATGGAAGAGTCCATACAGTATGTAAGGGTGAAATTTGAGAGAGGATTTTAAGTGACAAACAGTGAAGACCCTGATCAGGGGGGGGGGGGGGGGGGGGGCTCCTGTAGGAGCACTCAGATTTGGATCTACAGTGTTTGCAATTGATAGTGCACTTGTTTCCTGAATTCAAAGGGTTAACTCTTTACTTCATTAATAATCATGTCAGAAATTAGAGAGCTTTAGTGAGCAAGCTCACAAACCCCACACCGCAACATTGTCAGAGAAAACAAGTGGTTCCACGTGACAGATTCCTCTGAAAATCCAACTCATCAAAGCTTTTGTTCATGACAATATTTAAAGCAAATTTGAGTAAAATTGGTCAAGAAATTAAAGTGCTGAATGAGAAACAATATATTATGACATACGGTCGGACGGACTGATGGACAGATGGACAGACAGACAGACAGACAGACTGAAGGGTCAAAATCTATATACCCTGTGCAACTTCGTTGTGTGGGGTATAATAATGACATACTGAATATTAATTACTCGAAATTCTATAATGGTATATGAAAACAGAAAGTGTTTGGCAATGGCAGATCCTGTACAATCATATATCTATATTATTTCAAAAGCAAACGGAGTGGATCCTGATCTGAGTATACTCTGTTTACAAAAGCACTAAAATGCTTATCTATGGAGTAAAGGGCATCTACAACATCTACAATTTGCGTTTACATTGTGCAGTATCCTCCTGTGGTAAGTGCCCAAATATCCCTTTCCCTGTTCTACGTTTATTTCAAATTTCAATTCCTACCGAATATTCATGGGCAGAATAGTTATGATGAAATATGGAATGCTGAACATTGTAGGCATTTTAGAAAGTAAAGAAACAGATCTATCAATTTCCATTAACAAACAGAGCAGACCCTGATCAGACGGCTCCTATAGGAGCCGTCTGATCTGGGTCTACTCTGTTTGCAGATGCGTGATAACACGTTTATGTGAGGGAAAGGGTTAAAGAAGTCTTTATTTTGTCTCCTGGTCCCTTAATATGTTAAACATAATTTCTGATATTATCCAGACACAGGATGAAGCAATTGTTAATGCAAACCAAATATCTTCGGACTCAAAGGAGGGAAAAGCAAACACAAGCAATTCTTTAGGCCTTTGGTATTAGACTCTCTAGCAATAAAATATTTCATCTTTCAAACCTGGGAGGAATCCATTACAAAATGTCTCCCAAACGAAACTGAAAAACTGGTATTGATGAGCAAAATATCTAAATTTAAAAGTGATCCGCAATATTCATGAGAAGTCTTATCAGGATTGGACCATTTCTTGCCAAGAAATGTGTCAGACAAGTTCACGGTGAAAGAAGAAGAATCAGAAGAATTGGAAACTAGAAATGTGTCCATAGGACACTGATGCCCCCACTTCAGATTTTTTTGTCACAGAAAGTAAGGGCCATAATCATGTATGCAACGACCGAAGCGATTTATGCCATTTTTACAAATAAAGGGCTGCAACTCCTGACTGACTAAAGCGATCAAACTTGACCAAGATATAATGGCCACAAATATGTGTGTAAAGTTTGGTGTGGATTGGACAAATACTTTCTAAGAAAGAGCCTGGACAAATTCTTCTAGATAAGCGTATGGACGGACGTACGGACATATGGGCTAGAGCAACCCCATATGTCACTATTTTGTGGGGACATAAAAATAATGATAATAAGAAGAATAAGAAATGGAGCAAACACTATGCCCCCCCCCCCCCCCCCCCCACACACACACTTTGTTTGGGGGACATAACAACTTGATTAATCACAGACTGTGCCAGGCACAACAAATCAGTACTTACCATATCCATGGCTTCATCAAAGGCTGCTGAGATTACAGCTCCATCCAGATTCATCTCATCCTCCATAGTCAGCCCACCAGCTCGTACATTGTAGTGTTCTCCTGGCAGCCTCATCTCCCCAACCCCAACAACTGACCACACCCGAACATTCTTGCCCACACTACCAGAAAGCAGTTGATTTCCACGACATACAAGAATGTCTATAGTAAAATAATAGAGAAAATGATCATAAATTTTGCAGTAATAAATTTTAAGAAATTAGAAAACTAAAAAACAAATCATCTAAATTCTACAGTCTTGTCAATCTTGTTCTATATACATGTACATATCTGTATATGTGAAAACAGAATTCCTAGCGACAGACTATAGCTTCACCTGATCTTGTAAGGTACAGCACAAAAGACTTAACTAGAAAATTGTGTCTGTAAGACACAGCGATGCCCCCGTGGTGGTGGTTGCCTAGCTGCACATAAAGTTCCTAAGTCATTTGACCTTGACCTTGGGCTTGCGAGCAGCATGGGCTGGGTGCACAATGAAAATATGGATAGTGGTAAATGTGTATATGCAATTCCATGCCAATAGCTATAGTGTTTAGTGAGATATAAGACAATGAAAAATCTGTGACAACCAACTGCACGTACCAACTGCACATAAAAGGGTGACGGACAGACGGACTGGTTCAAAACATAATGCCCCCTGACTACCGTCATTGGGGGGCATAAAATAATGACACAAGGAATATCTATTAGCTGAAGTTTATGACAGTATATGAACACAGGATATATGGCTTTGGCAGATAACAGAGCAGACCCTGAAGCCATCTGATCTGAGTTTGCTGTGTTTGCAAAGGAGTGAAAAGGCATCTTTTCAGGTAAAAAGACTTAAAGTTAAAAAGAGTTAGCCCATTCCCTCATATTGACGCCTTTTGACTCCTCTGTAAAAGTCACTTATTCAAACCATTGTGATCAATAGAGCATTTGCTCCATGGGAGCAAATGCTCTATTGATCCCAATGGTTTCAGAACTACACAATTCTGAAATTTTCCATTTTTCTAGTAAACGCTCCTTTTCAATAGATTATGAGCAATTAGAGTTACAAGCAAACAGAGAAGACTCTAATGTCGCCTTAACCCTTTACTCCATGAATATTCATGAAAGAAATAATGACATCATGAATATTAATTATATCATTTTTAAAATGACACATGGACACAGGAAATTTTGAAGGTGGCACAAACTGTAGAATCTCATATTATGAGAAAGCAAATAGAGCAGACCCTGATCAGATGGCTCCTATAGGAGTCGTCTGATCTGGGTCTATTCTTTTTGCAAAGGCGTAGAAAGGCGTATTAATGTTACGGGGTGAGGATTTAAAAGGTTTACTTTTATATCTTACCTATCTCCGAGGTGTCGGCCTCCCAGTGCATAAAGCAGCTGTTGTTCTTGGTGTCCCAGGCTGCCACCTTGCCGTTATTGGTGCCTGTATATAGGGTACTGTCAGCAGTGTACACCATACATGTAAACTCTACATAGTCTCCCTTAGAACCCTGCTGAAATGGTGCATACAGAAATACATTGGCTAGAACTGACCCTATGAATGTTGAATGTTCAAAACTGAATAAAGCATCATCATTTAATCCTGATCCAAGGGATCCTCTAGGGATCTGTAATTAGACTTGTATTGTATGGTGAGGATTTGCCTTTAAAAACTCGACTATGAAATTGATATACATGTATGTCAAAATCTTACCGAAGACTTTACAAGAAGCAGTTCCTCAGGCACTTCAGCTTCATGTACATTGAGGCAGATATTTGATGTTGTCTCATCTAGTAACCAGAACAGGACTGTCCCATTCTGACCAACAGAGGCAAACTCATTCACTGTATAGGGGTCCCACCGAAGGTCATGTATAGGACTAGCAGCTTTTGATGTCGTTAAGATACAGTAGTTGTGTGTACTCCAAATCACAATGCTACAGTCATGCCAGTCACCTGTAGAATTTGCAAAGTGAAACAGAGCTACAGATAAAGGTGCATACCAAAATACTAAAATTGTTATTTCTCCACAAAACCCTATACTGTGATCACTCTGTGGAATCGTCTCTTCGAGGCGATTCTAAAGTCTAAAAGAGTGGTCACAGTATGGGATTAGGTGAAGAAATAAAGGAGCTATTCTTGAAAATGTTAAAATCTATGCATCTTATCTGGAGCTCCGGTGAAATGAATGATTCTGAATTGCTCTATCGTACATACTTTTTCACTGAAACAGAGATTTTCCTCGAAGGAACAAAATTTACCACATCAGAAGAACTGAAGGTTCAAAGTTTGTTTTAACCACTTACTTAATGTAGGAAATAATGACATCATTAAGATTAGTTTTGATATTTGAAAATGAACACAGGAATTTATATACATGGCAGAAACTGTAGAATCAAATCAAAATTACATGTATTTCATAAGTAAATAGAGTAGACCCTGATCAGACAGCTACTACAGGGATCATCTGATCTGGGTCTACTATATTTGCAGTGGCATCAAAAGGCATAATTATGGAGAAAAGAATTAAACAAAATTCAAAAGAAAATTAATCAAAAATTCTTTTAATCAACTGGATAGA
Source organism: Azorinus chamasolen (assembly GCA_963576725.1). Lineage (NCBI taxonomy): Eukaryota > Metazoa > Mollusca > Bivalvia > Cardiida > Solecurtidae > Azorinus > Azorinus chamasolen. The sequence goes on from OY755236.1 coordinate 30,797,015, forward strand.
ACTTCAGTAAAATGTTAAAATAGTGGGGAGATGTTGCTTTCAATTCATATTCACCACTGAAAAATGCATTATTTAAACAAGAGGGCCAGAATGGCCCTGAAGCGCTCACCAGACAATCAGAGGAGAAGATATTCAAAATTTTCACTATATGTTTCTGTTGAAAACTGGCTACCCCTGGGACGGGGCCAATTTTGACCCCAGGGCCATAATTTATATAACTTTTGTAGAGGCCCTGAACATGATGCTATGTGCAAAATATGAAAGCTGAGAACCACCCAGTTTCAGAGAAGAAGATATTCAAAGATTTCACTATTTGTTTCTATTGAAAACTGCTCACCCCTGGGGCGGGGCCAATTTTTACCCCAGGGCCATAATTTATATAAATATGTAGCAGACCTGAACATGATGCTCTGTGCCAAATATGAAAGCTGAGAGCCTTCCAGTTTCAGAGGAAAATATTTTCAAAGATTCCACTATTTGTTTCTATTGAAAACTGCTCAACCCCTGGGGCGGGCCAATTTTGACCCCAGGGCCATAATTTATATCACTTCTGTAGAGGACCTGAACATGATGCTCTGTGCCAAATATGAAAGCTAAGAGCCTTCCAACTTAAGAGGAGAAGATTTTTAAAGATTTCACTATTTGTTTCTATTGAAAACTGCCCAACCCCTGGAGTGGGCCAATTTTGACCCCAGGGCCATAATTTATATAACTTTTGTAGAGGACCTAAACAAGATGCTATGTGTCAAATATGAAAGCTGAGAGCCTTCCAGTTTTAGAGAAGAAGATTTTCAAAGATTTCACTATTTTTTTCTATTGAAAACTGCCCAACCCCTGGGGCAGGGCCAATTTTGACCCTAGGGCCATAATTTATATAACTTTTGTAGAGGACCTGAACATGATGCTCGGTGCCAGATATGAAAGCTGAGAGCCTTTCAGTTTCAGAGGAGAAGATTTTCAAAGATTTCACTATTTGTTTCTATTGAAAACTGCCCAACCCCTGGGGCGGGGCCAATTTTGACCCCAGGGCCATAATTTATATAACTTTTGTAGAGGACCTGAACATGATGCTCTGTGCCAGATATGAAAGCTGAGAGACTTCCAGTTTCAGAGAAGAAGATTTTCAAAAATTTCACTATTTGTTTCTATTGAAAACTGCCCACCCCTGGGGCGGGGTTAATTTTGACCCCAGGGACATAATTTATATAACTTTTGTAGAGGACCTGAACATGATGCTCTGTGCCAAATATGAAAGCTGAGAGCCTTCCAGATTCAGAGGAGAAGATTTTCAAAGATTTCACTATTTGTTTCTATTGAAAACTGCCCAACCCCTGGAGTGGGCCAATTTTGACCCCAGGGCCATAATTTATATAACTTTTGTAGAGGACCTAAACAAGATGCTATGTGTCAAATATGAAAGCTGAGAGCCTTCCAGTTTTAGAGAAGAAGATTTTCAAAGATTTCACTATTTTTTTCTATTGAAAACTGCCCAACCCCTGGGGCGGGGCCAATTTTTACCCCAGGGCCATAATTTATATAAATATGTAGCAGACCTGAACATGATGCTCTGTGCCAAATATGAAAGCTGAGAGCCTTCCAGTTTCAGAGGAAAATATTTTCAAAGATTCCACTATTTGTTTCTATTGAAAACTGCTCAACCCCTGGGGCGGGCCAATTTTGACCCCAGGGCCATAATTTATATCACTTGTGTAGAGGACCTGAACATGATGCTCTGTGCCAAATATGAAAGCTAAGAGCCTTCCAACTTAAGAGGAGAAGATTTTCAAAGATTTCACTATTTGTTTCTATTGAAAACTGCCCAACCCCTGGAGTGGGCCAATTTTGACCCCAGGGCCATAATTTATATAACTTTTGTAGAGGACCTAAACAAGATGCTATGTGTCAAATATGAAAGCTGAGAGCCTTCCAGTTTTAGAGAAGAAGATTTTCAAAGATTTCACTATTTTTTTCTATTGAAAACTGCCCAACCCCTGGGGCAGGGCCAATTTTGACCCTAGGGCCATAATTTATATAACTTTTGTAGAGGACCTGAACATGATGCTCGGTGCCAGATATGAAAGCTGAGAGCCTTTCAGTTTCAGAGGAGAAGATTTTCAAAGATTTCACTATTTGTTTCTATTGAAAACTGCCCAACCCCTGGGGCGGGGCCAATTTTGACCCCAGGGCCATAATTTATATAACTTTTGTAGAGGACCTGAACATGATGCTCTGTGCCAGATATGAAAGCTGAGAGACTTCCAGTTTCAGAGAAGAAGATTTTCAAAAATTTCACTATTTGTTTCTATTGAAAACTGCCCACCCCTGGGGCGGGGTTAATTTTGACCCCAGGGACATAATTTATATAACTTTTGTAGAGGACCTGAACAAGATTATATGTGCCAAATATGAAAGCTGAGAGCCTTCCAGTTTCAGAGGAGAAGATTTTCAAAGATTTCACTATTTGTTTCTACTGAAAACTGCCCACCCCTGGGGCGGGGCCAATTTTGACCCCAGGGCCATAATTTATATAACTTTTGTAGAGGACCTGAACATGATGCTCTGTGCCAAATATGAAAGCTAAGAGCCTTCCAGTTTCAGAGGAGAAGATTTTCAAAGTTTTCACTATTTGCTTCTACTGAAAAATGCCCACCCCTGGGGCGGGGCCAATTTTAACCCCAGGGCCATAATTTATATAACTTTTGTAGAGGACCTGAGCATGATGCTATATGCCAAATATGAAAGCTGAGAGCCTTCCAGTTTCAGAGAAGAAGATTTTCAAAGATTTCACTATTTGTTTCTACTGAAAACTACCCACCCCTGGGGCGGGGCCAATTTTGACCCCAGGGCCATAATTTATATAACTTTTGTAGAGGACCTGAACATGATGCTCTGTGCCAAATATGAAAGCTGAGAGCCTTCCAGATTCAGAGGAGAAGATTTTCAAAGTTTTACTATATGTTTCTATTGAAAACTTCCCACCCCTGGGGCGGGGCCAATTTTGACCCCAGGGGCATAATTTATATAACTTTTGTAGAGGACCTAAGGATGATGCTATGTGCCAAAGATGAAAGCTGAGAACCCTGTAGATTCAGAGGAGAAGATTTTTAAAGGTTCAAATTGTTGACGACGAACGACGCACAACGCACGACGCACGACGCACGCCGACGGACGACGGACATCAGGTGATCACAAAAGCTCACCCTGAGCACTTTGTGCTCTGGTGAGCTAAAAAACAAAAACAATTTGTGATGTTTAAAATATTGCTATGATAGGTTACAACTGAATACTGGTCTTTTAAAAAAACAATAAAAACTTCCTAACATAGGCTGGAACATAGTGCAGCAGATTTGTACTGCCCTCAGTATTTCTGGGCTAAAACTTTGGTTAAGCTCACAGACATTTCTGCACAAAAACTTTCAGTTCAGATCTTGAATTCACTGTTATTAATATTTGAGAACAAAACTCAAGAATATTATACAACAATTTGGCTTGGCATTTCACCCTTTCTTTCATATAAACGTGTATTCACGCATTTACAAAAAGAGCAGACCCAGATCAGACGGCTCGTATAGGAGCCGTCTGATCAGGGTCTGCTCTGTCTTTAATGGAATTTGAAAGATATGCTTCTTTACTTTCAAAAATGGTTACACTATTTCACCTTACTTATTCTGTTGTAATTATTTTTCCAATGAATATTCAGTAGGTACTGAAATTTGGAATAAACATAGAAAGGAGAAAGGGTTAACTTCCATCTGAATGAACAAAGTAGAAATGTTCAAGCATATTCTTAACCCATACCCCACTGTGAAAAAATAATATAATATGACTACCTGTCTTGATGAAGCTTTTGAGATACTATTGACCGAGTGTCAAACAGATTGGATCCTGATGAGACGCCTGTTACTTGGCATGTTATCTGGATCCACACTGTTTGAAAATGTGAGTAAGGTCACTGATAGCAGAATAAGGGTTAACCCTTTACTCCATAAATATCCTTTTCTATGCCTTTGCAAACAGAGCAGACCCTCCTTTAGGAGCCATCTGATCAGGGTCTGCTCTGTTTGCTTATGGTATAATATAGATCAATTTCTACAATTTCTGCCTGAGCCAAAATGTCCTGTGTTCATATGCCATTATAGAAAATAACCTAATCAATATTCATGATGTCATAATTTTTTACATGAATATTCATGGAGTACAGAGTTAAGTGTATTATGTTGGTTAATAAAAGTCTTGGATCATGAGACCAAAGCAGCTAAATGAGTGGAGTGGAGTGGAAGCAAAGCAACCACAAGTCCCACACATTTGATCAGGCCATAATTATTGTCATCAATCATATGCACTTACCAACAGAGACCAGGAACTTGTCATCCCTGGAGTAAGCTAGGCAGACAATGTCATACTCGTGGTGAGAGAGAACCTTTTTACACACCAGGCTTTGTAGATCCCAGACACAAATCTGACTGCCTGACATCTCAAAACTCCCGCTTGCAGAGGCCAATATCTGTAAAACACTTGTAAACATTAGTCAGCAGTAGTCTTCAACCCTTTCCTTCATATAAACACATTTTCCTGCATTTGCAAACTGAGTAGACCCAGATCAGACGGCTCCTATAGGAGCCGTCTGATTAGGGTCTGCTCTGTTTGCTAATGGAATAAGACAGATCTGTTCCTTTAATTTGTAAAATGGCTATAATGTTCCACTTTCCATATTTCATTATAACTAGTTGGCCATGAATATTCAGTAGGTATTGAAATTTGGAATAAATATAGAACAGGGAAAGGGTTAAGAAGACTAATTATAAACACACGCACAAAAGTTCAGGTTTATTCTTCTGCAACCATGCTAAATAAAACTATGAAACATGCTTGTGCAGAATATTCTTGGAGTATTCTTTAATCCAATTTTAGCCTTAACCCTTTCCCTGTTTCAATACCTACTGAATACACATGGCAAAATAGTAATGGAAGGTGAAACATTGTAGCCATTTTAGAAAGTAAAGAAACGGATCTTTCAAATTACATTAGCAAACAGAGCAGAGCGTAAAATGTGATTACTATAGGGCTTGTGCATTTTCAATGCTGGGCCCTAATGAAGGAGCTAGTCTTCCAAACAAATGTTTAATTTTATGCATCTTATCAATGACTGGTATATTCAGCATAAAACCTACCTGACAGTCGTTCTGTAAAGCCAGGGTAGACACCTCCTCAACATGACCAGCCAGATGTTTCTGTGAACTTGTATTCAGATCCTCTAGAATTATGGTATTACCACTGGTATACACAAATAGACCTGCAATAAAATATCTGAAATTCAAATTTCTGATAACAGGTTTTGAGAAAGGCAATTATTTCAAGAAAATGTTTTCAATCTTACACCCTTTAATCCGTAAATACGCCTTTCTACGCCTTTGCAAACAGAGCAGACCCATAGGAGCCGTCTGATCAGGGTCTGCTCTGTTTGCTTGTGATATAATGGAGATATGGTTCTACAGTTTCTGCCATGGTCAACAGTTCCTGTATTCATGAACTATTATAAGAATTAATCTAATTAATATTCATGATGCCATTATTTCTTACATGAATATGCATGGAGTAAAGGGTTAAAAAAGGTCAGACACAGTAACCTTGGTCTTACACAGAACATGATGGCCCTATATCACTCACCTGCAAACTGTTGCACTTGATAGAGATGAACTAGCCACATAAAATCTATGAGAACAAAAGATCTTTTGTTCTCATAGTCAAATAAACAGGAATTGTTAGAGCGGACGGACGGACAGATAGACAAACGATCACATACGCTCACCTCCAGGAGATGTCTGATCTGGGTCTCCTCTGTTTGCAAAGGCGTAGAAAGGCATATTAATGGAGTAATGGGTTAAAGAGCAACACATGACCATGAATAATTTTGGATATCAGATAAAGGTCTTCATTTAAAGGTACAGTAAAACTTGTCTACAGTGAACACAACAATAAATCTAATTCTGAATTTTAAAGCATGTGGTAGCTTAATGCAGGATGAGGTTAAGTTCCTCTAAGAGATTTCTGCATTGCTTTTGTGCTGCATAAATCAACCACCTGCTCTTATAGATCGCCATGTTTATTCATTATATGGCTGCTGTAGACAGGTTCAGCTGTATCCCATCTATAATTATCTCGTGTAAGTATTTAAAGTACAAATATGAGTCATACAGGAAACACCACATACAGAACAAACAGCTGCCCGAACAACAACACAAGAATACACAGCAAATGTACATAACTACCAAAAACATAAAGAGATGCACAAAGATAAAACAAACAAATAATAGGGGGAAGATGGAAGTACCGCCTTGGAACGGTATTCAAGTCTAGTTTGCTGCAATTCTACATATTACAGTTGAACTTCTATAACTCAAACTTCAAAGGATCATACAAATTAGTTTGAGATAACAGAGGTTTGAGATATCCAATTTCTGATCTGGACAATTTCTTAAGTTCACAGCTTAATGCGGGTCTAAAGTAATGCTGAAAGCTCATGCAGGAGCTTTCAGCATTACATGTGTCCTGCATTAAGCTGTCACATGTGTTTCTAGATATACGTAGTAATACATTTTAGAGCAATTCTGTATTGTAAGTTTTGGGAGGGCTGAAATTTTAGTTCAAGTACTTGAAGTTCAACTATAATATCTCAAACAGTAAGCAACAGGTTTCTTCTGGTAACACAGAGTAGATCTGGACCAATATATGTTGTATTTGATTGGGATCCATGTCATTTGTCATTCTTTCATCACCACTTCAAACGCAGCAGACCTTGGACCGACACTGCATATCAAGACCGTGACTGGTCTGGGTCTAAACTGTCTGCAAATTCTGGGAATCCTTTTTCAAATGAAGCCAGTCATGCATATCACAAGTCTTACCTGTGTCTGGCTGCCATACCATGTTGTTCCTGGCATTTCCATTATAGCCTATCACAGATTTCAGCCTGATACCTGCCTGGTTCGGAGGAGCAGTGTAGCGTCTCTGAAAAACAACGCAATATTTTCTTAGCCCTTTTTGTCATCTTTACAAATTGTTATGAGTTCAAAATGATAAATGTTCTTTTTAATGTATACACAGAGCTACAGATATACTAAAATCGTCATTTCTCCATCAAACCCTATACTGTGACTGGTCTTTAGAATCGTCTCGAAGAGACGTGTCTAAAGAGTAGTCACAGTATAGGGTTTGGTGGAGAAATAAAGGAGTTATTTTTGAAAATATTTCAATTCATCATCATATTTATGAAAAGGAAAGCCTCACTGAAAATAATTCAAAATGGAGAATAGACCAAAACTTTCAGCAAAGGGTTCCTGCAGATACTAGTTAACTCTCTACCTGATTAACCCTTTACTCCATAAATACGCCTTTTTATGCCTTTGCAAAAAGAGTAGACCTAGATCAGACGGCTCTATATGAGTGTTTTACCCAAGCAAAACTTAGTGAGATCTTACCTGAGCCATAGAGTATTTCTTGTCTCTTTGAATGAAATGTTTGAAGGCTGTTGGTTTAACAACTTCAGTTTCCTTTCCCTTTTTCCTCGGGGTTCTACCAGAGGGTGCAGCCTTTTTGAATGGGGCCTTTGTTGGGGTAGTGGATGGGACATAACACTGGCCATACTGACCCTGGCTAACTGGCATACTGTGCTCGTCCTGTAAGTAACAACAAAACTGTGGATCCAAATGTACTGTTATTCTATGAACACTTTACTTGATAAATATGCCTTATATGGCCATACTTAATTACTTAATTAATAACAATCATTATTTCTAACATTAATAGTAACCCTTTCCTCCATAAATACGCCTTTCTACACCTCTTTAATAGTCACTTATTGAAACCATTGTGATAAATAGAGCATTTGCTCCTATAGGAGCAAATGCACTGTTTATCACAATTGTTTCAAACTACAAAATTCTAAAAATTTCCTTTTCTCTAGTTAATGCTCCTTTTCGGTAAATTTATTCAAAGAGGTTGGGTCTAAAAATAGCCTATGGAGGAAAGGGTTAATGAGGTAAAGGATAAAGACATTCTACTGTATCTCTAGTGACACTCACAGGTTCCTCCTCTGAGTCAGACTTCACAAAAGACTGTTGCTTTCTTCTACTAGCTGGTTCAGGCAGCACTGGTTCCTTGTCTGATGAGATTGACTCAAGGTCTTCTACAAAATATAGATAACAGTCAAGTATTGTAAAGCAATCCATCGTCTCTCATCGGAGACTGCTCTGAGCATTTTTACAGTCATCACCTTGAATTGGATGTAGACTGATTGAGTATATTTACAAATATCAAAAGTATATATGAATGATGCTTTGTTATATTAACCCTTTCCTCCATTGGCTATTTTAAGATCCATCCACTTTGAATAAATCTACTGAAAAGGAGCATTAACTAGAGAAAAGGAAAACTTTAGAATTTTGTAGTTTAAAACCATTGTGATAAATAGAGTATTTGCTCCCATAGGAGCAAATGCTCTTTTTATCACAATGGTTTCATAAAGTGACTATAACAGAGGCGTAGAAAGGCGAATTTATGGGGGAAAGGATTAAGGGTGTAGTAAGATCATTGTATTCATTTTCAAGGTGGCTGCAGAGTGGACAAATGTTTCAACATTTTATTTCCCTGTTGGGTGGGTGAGTCAAGATCACAGAGACATCAAAGCAGTATCTGAAACTGCCTTCATAAGATGCATCCACACAAGTAATTTCGAAATCATAACCAAAGTGGTTAACAAGATATCATTCAGAAATGCTTATTCATTCAGATGTGTTTAATCCATTCTCTTTGCCAGCAAGACTGTTAAACAAGTGATTAAAAACACTACTGGTTTGATTCGATCTACTCAATTATACACTAACCATCTGGGTCTTTCCTAATGGAGCTGAGGTCTGCTATCCTGCCAGGTGAGCCATGACGTCTTCTTGGAGGTGAGCGTAAGCCATGCCTGCGTGGTGGAGATCTTGGCTGGATGTCTAGAAATGACTCTCCAAGGCTCTCCCTGCCCGGACTATCTGCTCTGCTCCTGAAGGACACATTGGTGGGCTTGTCCTGATGGCCTGTCAGGAAGTCCTTCTCCCTGTACTCTCGACCTCTGATGATGTAAAATATGGTAACTGTTGAATTCTGACCATAGAAAATAAGTTTCTCCCACCCTCAATTCGGAATACTCAGTGATTTTCAGCATAAAACTCATGTAAGAAAGCTGTCACATGATGTAGAAGAAATATGTATCTTCCATGTCATGTTTTATTTATAATGGCGTCAGCATATGCTTGTGCTGTGTAATTTCATGCAGAAAATAACTTAGAAAATAAATGAAGTTGTTGTCTCAATCATCGGAGCCATCTATTTATAGATTCAATAAAAATAATGAAAACACTAATCCGATAAAGTTAAGTGGTTTTTAACAATGTTTTTCACTCAAATTCAAGGGATAAATTGTATTCATACACAAGTTGAAGGAAGCTCCGTAATTTTAGTATTCTATTTTGAGGAAATGTAATTCCACTGGCTAACATACTTTCATTTAATTGGTACATACTTCATATGTACTTTAAAATGCCGAGTTTGTTAGAGATGTGGACCTAAAACGGCCAGATAATCAGCCGCAAATTTACACCAAAATGGAGGGTCAATACGAGGCAATATAGATCTCTCGTAAATCTTTAATTGGTGGGAGAAAAAAAATCCCCCATTGCTTAATACTCATGTATTCCCATATCAGATCTTCTGTCTGATCATTTTAACTATTTAAATGTTCCTTAACCCTTTCCTCCATAGGCTATTTTGAGATCCAACCTCTTTGAATGAATCTACCCAAACGGAGCATTTACTAGAGAAAAGTAAAACTTTAGAATTTTGTAGTTTAAAACCATTCTGATAAAAACAGCATTTGCTCCAATAGGAGCAAATGCTCTATTTATCACAATGGTTTCAAGAAGAGACTATTACAGAGGCGTAGAAAAGTGTATTTATGGAGGAAAGGGTTAACTCTTACCTGATGATTACTTGTGTAAGAAATAATGACATTGTAAATATTTATAAGCTGACGGCTGATAGTGGCATATGAATACAGGATATTTTGTTATTGGCAGCAACCATAGAATAGGCTCTATATAATTTAACCCTTTACTCTATGAATACTCCTGTTAGAATAATGACATCAGGAATATTGAATAGATTATTTATTTTATAGAATCATATCTATTTTACTTTATAATAATAAGCAAACAGAGCAGGCCCTGTTCAGACAGCTCCTATAGGAGCTGTCTGATCTGGGTTTATTCTGTTTACAAAGGGGTTGAAAGGTGTATTTATGGTATAAAGGGCTAATAAGCAAATAGAACTGACCCATATCAGCAAGCTCCTATTGGAGCTGTCTGATCTGGGTCTGATTTGTTTGCAAAGGCATGAAAAATTGTTTGTATGAGGTAAAAGTTTAATACAATTAACTGAAAATAATGGAATCTTATTCAACACATGTACATTTGAACTTCGATATCTCAACTCGGATAACTCGAACTTCTGGATAACTCAAACTAAAAGTTTGGTCCTTTTAAAATTTAAAATACAGAATTGAACATAACATTTATCACTACACATATCTAGAAACACCTGTGACAGCTTAATGCAGGTCTACAGTAATGCTGAAAGTTCCTACAGGAGCTTTAAGCATTACTACAGACCTGCATTAAGCTGTGAACTTGAGATATTAGTAAAATTATAAATCGGACGACTCGAACATCTGTTATCTCGAACTAAATTGGATGGTCCCTTGAAGTTCGAGATATCGAAGTTCAACTGTATACGAAAAGTTCATTATTCATTTCAGCAAAGAAAAAATACCTGTACCAAAGCATGACATGAACTAGCCATACTTACTGCGTAGGAGACGGGGCATTGTATGCCAAGAAATCCCACAAGTATATGGCTTCCCCAACACTCAGTAAGTTTTTGTTGTCTGGTGTGAAAATGATCCGTGACACATTCTCTGAGTGACCGATAAATACCTACAAGAGAAAAGAATATGAAGTTCGGACTTCTCAACTAGGCTAAACAGTATCAAAATTCATAATAGACAGCTATCAATATATAAAAAGAATAATGCAGAAATGAATTAAACAAGAGGGTCGTCACGGGTGACAAATGCCCCCAAAGTGTTTGACACCGAAATGCATTTTGGTGGAAAAACAATACAATGTAATGCAGGTGTAACATGAAATTTTGATGCTGTTAAAAATGACACAGGAGTCAGTTCTTAACATTAGAAACAGAACCTTTGACGATTATGATAGCTAAGAAAAGAGCCAAGCGTCAAAACTTAGTTAAAAAGGACCCTAAGTCATTCTCAACGTTAAAAAGGACCCTGGGTTGATTGTCAACGTTTAAGGTATAGGAGATATGCTCTGGACAAGCTTTTTGTATCTGGTAAGATATAGGAGATATGCTCCGGACTGTAAAATTGAGGTCAAAGGTCAAGGTCAAGGTCAGTGATCTGAAAATGGTACATGACTCTCCCCCATCCCAAGATGAACTCACAAACCAAATTTGGATTCCGTAGCTGGTAAGGTATAGGAGAAATGCTCCAGACAAGCTTTGTGTAAAATGTAGGTCAAAGGTCAAGGTCACAGTGACCTGAAAATGGTACGCGACACTCCGCCATCCCAAGATAAACTCACACATTAAATTTGGAATCCATAGCTGGTAAGGTATAAGAGATATTCTCTGGACAACCTTTTTTGTAAAATCGAGGTCGAAGGTCAAGGTCAAGGTCACAGTGACCTGAAAATGGTACGCGACACTCCGCCATCTGAAGGTGATCTCACAAACCAAATTTGGAATCCGTATCTGGTAAGGTATAGGAGATATGCTCTGGACAAACTTTTTGTAAAATCGGTCAAGGTCAAGGTTAAGGTCATAGTGACCTGGAAATGGTACATGACATTCCGCCATCCCAAGATGAACTCACACACCAAATTTGGAATCTGTAGCTGGTAAGGTAAAGGAGATATGCTCCGGACAAGCTTTTTGTAAAATCGGTCAAAGGTCATGGTCAAGGTCACAGTGATCTGAAAATGGTATGCGACACTCCTCCATCCAAAGATGAACTCACACACCAAATTTGGAATCCTTAGCTGGTAAGGAATAGGAGATATACTCCGGACAAGCTTTTTGTAGCTGGTAAGGTATAAGCGGTTTTTAAAATCGAGGTCAAAGGTCAAGGTCAAGGTCACAGTGACCTGGAAATGGTACGCGACACTCCGCCATCCTAAGATGAACTCACACACCAAATTTGGAATCTGTAGCTGGTAAGGTAAAGGAGATATGCTCCGGACAAGCTTTTTGTAAAATCGGTCAAAGGTCATGGTCAAGGTCACAGTGATCTGAAAATGGTACGCGACACTCCTCCATCCCAAGATGAACTAACACACCAAATTTGGAATCCTTAGCTGGTAAGGTATAGGAGATATACTCCGGACAAGCTTTTTGTAGCTGGTAAGGCATAAGCTTTTTTTAAAATCGAGGTCAAAGGTCAAGGTCAAGGTCACAGTGACCTGGAAATGGTACGCGACACTCCGCCATCCTAAGATAAACTCACACACCAAATTTGGAATCTGTAGCTGGTAAGGTAAAGGAGATATGCTCCGGACAAGCTTTTTGTAAAATCAAGGTCAAAGGTCAAGGTCAAGGTCACAGTGACATGAAAATGATACGCGACACTCCCCCATCCCAATATGAACTCACACACCAAATTTGGTATCCGTAGCTGATGTGACAAAGGAAATATACTCCGGACAAAAGGTACACACACCCACACACACACACACCCACCCACCCACCCACACACCCACCCACACACCCACACACACACACACCCACCCACACACGCACGGTGCGATCACTATATGCCGCCAAAGCCTAGCTTTGGGGGCATAAAAACACTATTGTTTGAAATGATCAATAAAACAGTTTTTCAGAAGAGTTATTATATCGTCCAGCCATCTATTATAGCACGAACGCCGATGAAATACAATACACACCACTTCGGATACCTTCGGGTAGAAATAATGTATTGGGGCGCTTTAAGGGGAAATAGCGTGTTTAGTGATTCAACGTGCCAAAATGGATTTATCCAAATCGTAAAACATTGCAGTATAATAAATTCGTTACACAGTTCTATCCAAGGGTACACAATTTATTCCAAGCTGGTAAAATCATGTAACGCTCGCCTAACGGCTTGGGCAACATAATTTTCCTAGGCAGGAAATAAAAAGTCAGATACCCCGCCAATGATCTGTATAACTAATAATGTCCGGAAAAATAACATAAAGAATAACAATTGGATTAATTTTTATAGCAGCACATGGATACAAGAATGTTTGGCAATGGTAGAAACTGCTGGATCATAATTATCTATATTATTTCACAAGCAAACAGAGCAGACCCTGATCACACAGCTCCTACAGGAGTCATCTGATCTGGTTCTACTCTCTTTGCAAAAGGTGTAGAAAGGCGTACTTATGAAAGTAATAGGTTAAGGACTGAAGTCAAGTCTAATTCAAACCTGGAAATTGATGTCCAGCTTCATGCTATAGTCCCACATTTTGATAACTTTATCTCCACCAGTAGCCATGAACCTGCCGTTCTCTGTCAGAGCAAGGGATGAGCAGCCGCTCTTATGGATGTGGTCAATCTGTTAAATAGATCAATGACAGGAAAAACTAAAGTCTTGAACCAAACATCATTTAAGGTTTTCACTCAGAAATACATGTAAAATGGCACTCAAAGAGCAGGATTGCCAGGAAACAAAATTCCCTGACAATTCCCTGACATAATTTAAAATTTCCCTGACACATTACATTGCAAAATTTGGTTTTTCTGTCATAATTTCTGTAATACTTTATGAATTGTTTTAAAATATATGACCTTCATTCTCATGTTTTCAAAATTCCCTGACAACTCCCTGACATTTGCCTATATTTTCAAATTTCCCTGGCAGTTCCCAAAATTCCCTGACCTTGAAAAAATTTCAATTTCCCTGACTTTTCCCTGACGTGTGGCAACCCCGATTAGAGACACAAGCATATCTATTCTAGAAAAACAAGAAAAAAATTCATTGAGACTGACAAACAAACAGACCGTGTCAATGTGATATATATATATGTATGTATCCTCATGCTATGCAAGCAGCATAAAAATAGATGCACTAAAACCGCAAAAACTCTACAACCCACCATAGCTGACTGTTGCCACTCAAACATCAAAAATTGTGCAAAAAATCAAAGTAGCAGTGTAAATGAAAGAACTTTGATTCATTGTTCATGCTGTGATAAAGAAAGGTATTTTAATACCTGTAGTAGAGTAAAACCTTTCTGTAACGGCCACTAATTTGTGTTAATTAGTTGATATTAAGGGCAGGTGGTTGCTCAAAGCAAGGTGAAAGTAAAACAGAACGAACCTATAGAAGCATTGTTTTACTTTTACCATGCTTTAATCAGCCACCTGCCTTTAACACAAAATATTTTATGTAGTTTAGTGGTCACTATAGAGAGGTTTTACTGTACTTGTAATTGTTCCGGCTCACCTCTGATAACAATCTGCCAGTATGGGCTTCAAACTTGAGTAGCTTGTTATTGGCTGTGACTACCAGTAGATGGCTGACACTGTTTGGTCCATAGTATACCTTTAGGGCTGAGTCAAGTTTTGACCTACTGCTATCACCAAGGCTTGTTACATCGATTTTGAGAGTCTGAAACATGAATAACCAACATTTAAACTATTTTTCATATTAAAAGATAAAAAAATTGCTGTCAGTCTTCATTTGATCCGTACATACGGTAAGGGCTCTCTTTAACTCTAGCTATGATATGATATATGGCAAAGACTCTAACTGAAGTAAGAAATAATAACTGCATGAATATAACTAACTCAGTTTTTATAATGATAATCTTAACGAAGAATATCTTTACCATGGCAAAAATGTAGACTCATATCTGTCTTGTTTCATTAGCAAACACAGCAGACCCTGATCAGACATGCCCTACAGGAGGTGTCTGTTCCAGGTCTACCCTGTTTGCAAAGACATTGAAATGTGTGATTATCAAATAAAGGGGTCAAGATAATGCATAACAAGAGCCCCACAAGCGAGTGCCAATGTTCCCCTGTTGCCATTGTCAAGATGAACATGCATACCGAAAATGAAGGTTGTAAATGAAAAATTGAAGTTATGGTCAATGTTAAGATTTTGGATGAGAACAACGACGACTTGGACGCTGGATTTATGACAATAGCTCATGATTTCTTCAAAACAGATGTCAGAGCTAAAAAGATAAGCTTGTAAAGTAAAGTGTTAAATCTAAGGGGAATATGTTCCTTACAAATGTGTCAATAACTCACCTCATCCAAGGACTTGGAATCCACTACAGTAATTGTAAATTCTGACGGCCCTATGAAGGCTACCCTTCGTCCATCAGGGCTGACTGCGACAGCATCTGGACAGTATCTCTCACCCCTAGCAACTGTGTTACCTAGGAGCCTTAACAGTGGGTAACCTTCAGTTGATGTGTCGTACATGGCCAGTGAACCCAGCGAACAAGAACTGTACAGGTAGTCACCAACTGGGTTGAATACCAGACCTGTCACTTTTCCTCTGTGCTGTCTAATAAAGGCAGAAGAAGAAATGATAATCTGTCACTTATTTTTTTTCTAAAGAGTTTTACAGCATCAATTACTGAACTGCTGGAGCAGTTACTGAAAAGCACAACCTGGCTAGCATTTGCAAACAGATTGGATCTAGGTGAGACCCAGAGAAAATTGGCATGCCATCAGCATCTAAGCTGTTTGACACAATTTTAGCTTAATTTTGAGCCCCTCATGTTCTGTCTCTAGATACACATGGGCAAAGTCTAGGGGTCACAGCCTCAAGTACCCATCATCTGAGTCCGTTAAACAGAATGTCTCACCGATACACATACTGTATATGGCAATTCCTGGCCCTGGAATTTGTTTGAAAGTTACAGTAAAACCTCTCTATAACGGTCACTAAATTGTGTTAATTAGTTGGTATTTAGGGCAGGTGGCTGCTTAAAGCAAACAGAATGCTCCTATAGGAGGGTTCTGTTTTACTTTCACCTTGCTTTAAGCAGCCACCTGCCCTTAACACAAAATACTTGATGTAATTTAGTGGCCGTTATAGAGAAGTTTTACTGTACCAACCTGATTAGCATTTGCAAACAGCTTGGATATAGGTGAGACCCAGAGTAAATTGGCATGCCATCGGATCCAAGCTGTTTGACACACCATTGGTAGTTTCTCGAAGCTTGAATTGATCAGATCTATAATTTGCAACAGACTGGAGTTTGAACAAGCAATAAAGTTTAAGTATGATACAAGTTAATGAAGTAAAAAAGAAATGCAGAAACTTGCAAGCTTTCTACAGTATTTTTGTTCTGCATCAATCACCTTTGTGGGAGAAGTATGTGTGTTTTGCACAATTCAAAATTTATGCCCCTAAATAAAATTCAAGAACAACACCACCCCTATTTACCAATTTTAAGAAAAATCTAATAATATCTAAATGTAGACCAATTAGAGGCCACCACTCTGTTACCATGGCAAACACATACAATTGAGTTTGGGGTACCCAAATACGCCATCATACCAATTTTCAACAAAATCAAACAATATCTAAATTTCAACCAATCAAAGCCCACCAGTCAGTTACCATGGCAAACTTTTAAAAACCAATATCCTATATAATAACCATTGAGTTGCGAAATATAGGCTCTTCACAATACAGGTTATAGCTTAATGTAGGCTGAAAGCAATGCAGAAAGCTCCCCTAGGAGCTTTCTGCATTGCTTTTATTCTGAATTGAGCAACCACTTATGAACAAAATGCAAGAAGCTCTTTTTAAAAAATGTTATGCCTATGGTTTCTATTATTAGACATAATATGGTATACACTTCTTGTATAGTTTTATTAACTGCAAATTCTCCATATGAAAATAAGACTTTTTGAACAAAATTTGAATCCTAATGATTTAACCCTTTCCCTCATATAAACGTATTTTCACGCATTTTGCTCTGTTTGCTAATAGAATTTGATAGATCTGTTTCTTTGCTTTCTATAATGTCTTCAATGTATCACCTTCCATATTTCTTTATAACTACTTTGTTAATGAATATTCAGGAGGTATTGACATTTGTAATAAACATAGAACAGGGAAAGGGTTAAACAAACATGTACAAAGCCAGTTTGCAATATTACCACAATCCAAACTGTTTGGCACTCTGACCGTGTCTGAAAAGAAATTCTTACTTGTGTTCTGCTAACAGACTGGTGGTGTTGACATTGAATACTCGTACTACGCCACTCTCAAAACCACAGGCAAATATCTGCCTGGTTGGGTGGTAGCTGATTGTACACGGACACTCGTTAGCAGCAGTAAAATCATACAGCTGAAACATTAAAAGAAAGTTCATTCATTGTGGGCAGTATATAACTGACTTCAAGAACACCAATTCCTTCCTAGATACAGTAAAACCTCTCTATAACGACCACTTAATTGTGTTAATTAATTGGTATTTAGGGCAGGTGGCTGCTTAAAGCAAGGTGAAAGTAAAACAGAACGCTTCTATAGGAGCGTTCTGTTTTACTTTCACCTTGCTTTAAGCAGCCACCTGCTTTTAACACAAAATATTTGGTGTAATTTAGTGGTCGTTATAGAGAGGTTTTACTGTATTTAATATTTAACTGCAGAAAAGAAACAGACTGTTTACAACAATGCTTGATGGAGTTTATAGGATATGTAGCAATCCCTAAACTCCCTTTTTGCTTTTCTTCATAGAAAGGATACCTTGCCCAATAGTTTCTAATTTTTTAAGCAGTCACTTGGACATAACCCCCAAACTTTGTCTCCATGCAGCTATCTAGTTATTATCAGGAAATCAGTTTTCTACTTTTAGTAATAATGACCTTGACCTTAAACACCCAAATACAATCCAAACCTTTTGTCTCCATGCAAGCTTTCATACTACAGTTATTGTGACAATTAACTCATTCTCTCCAAGGCTATTTTAAGACCCAACCTCTTTGAATGTATCTACCGAAAAGGAGCATTATCTAGAAGAAAGGAAACAATTAGAATTTTGTAGTTTGAAACCATTGTGATAAATAGAGCATTTGCTCCCATAGGAGCAAATGCTCTATTTATTACAATGGTTTCATAATCTGACTTCTGTAGATGCGCAAATATGCGTCACTATGAGATAATGTGTTAAGAGAAATGCTGAAGTGTCTACAGGGAATGTAATTACATTAATATGGAAACACACATGCAGAATTGGAGAGAATAGAAAGATAATACATGAAAATTAATTGAGCAATATAGGACAGAATGCTCTGGAATCATATTTATTTCTTAAATAGGGGATAAATAAATATGTCAAGAACCACCCTAAGGTGGCAGTTTACCTGCTGAAGAGATTCTAAGTCCCACACTCTGATGGTGCTGTCATCTGATACTGTGGCAATGTGTTTTCTGTATGGGTCAACAGCAACACTGCGTACACTGGAGATGTGAGACCGCATCATAGTGGTGTAGCCTCGGGAGGTGATATCAAGGATTCCTAGATTACCCTTCGAGAAAAGAACAGTACAAGTCTTCTTGAGCAACCACTTAACCCTATCTGATCTGGGTCTACTCTGTTTGCAGATGCGTGAAAACACATTTATATGACGAAAAGGGTTAAACTCAAAATTACATTGTCCACACTAAAGAAAAGTAATGGGTATAAAGTTAAAGTCGGGCTGGCCCATGGGCACGCTGATAAGGGACAGACAGTCCCTTAGTGGTACAATGTTTCCAGGCAACACAGAGACAATGTGGTGCATACAAACCATGTTATCATTTTATGACAGCTTCAAGTTACTTATTATAAACCCGTAACATAAACAAGAGGGCCAGAATGGCCCTGAAGCGCTCACCAGACAATCAGAGGAGAAGATTTTCAAAGTTTTCACTATATGCTTTTATAGAAAACTAGCCGGCCCTGGGGCGGGCCAATTTTGACCCCAGGGACATAATTTATATAACTTTTGTAGAGGACTTGAACATGATGCTATGAGCCAAATATGAAAGCTGAGAACCTTTCAGTTTCAGAGGAGAAGATTTTCAAAGTTTTCTTTATATGTTTCTACTGAATACTGCCCACCCCTGGGGCGGGGTCAATTTTGACCCCAGGGCCATAATTTATATAACTTTTGTAGAGGACCTGAACATGATGCTCTGTGCCAAATATGAAAGCTGAGCGCCTTCCAGTTTCAGAGGAGAAGATTTTCAAAGATTTCACTATATGTTTCTATTGAAAACTTCCCACCCCTGGGGCGGGGCCAATTTGAACCCCAGGGCCATAATTTATATAACTTTTGTAGAGGACCTAAACATGATGCTATGTGCCAAATATGCAAGCTGAGAGCCTTCCAGTTTCAGAGGAGAAGTTTTTCAAAGATTTCACTATTTGTTTCTATTGAAAACACCCCCCCCCCCCCTGGGGCGGGGCCAATTTTGACCCCAGGGCCATAATTTATATAACCTTTGTAGAGGACCTGAACATGATGCTCTGTGCCAAATATGAAAGATGAGAGCCTTTCAGTTTCAGAGGAGAAGATTTTCAAAGATTTCACTATTTGTTTCTATTCTGAAAACTACCCACCCCTGGGGCGGGGCCAATTTTGACCCCAGGGTCAAAATTAATATAACTTATGTAGAGGACCTGAACATGATGCTCTGTGCCAAATATGCAAGCTGAGCGCCTTCTAGTTTCAGAGGAGAAGATTTTCAAAGATTTCACTATATGTTTCTATTGAAAAATGCCCACCCCTGTGGCGGGGCCAATGTTGACCCCAGGGCCATAATTTATACAACTTTTGTAGAGGACCTGAATATGATGCTATGTGCCAAATATGAAAGCTGAGAACCTTCTGGTTTCAGAGGAGAAGATTTTCAAAGTTTTACAATATGTTTCTATTGAAAACTTTCAACCCCTGGGGCGGGGCCAATTTTGACCCCAGGGGCATTATTTATATAACTTTTGTAGAGGACCTATAGGTGATGCTATGTACCAAAGATGAAAGCTGAGAACCCTGTATATTCAGAGGAGAAGATTTTTAAAGGTTCAAATTGTTGACGCGGTACGACGCACGACGACGGACATCAGGCAATCACAAAAGCTCACCCTGAGCACTTTGTGCTCTGGTGAGCTAAAAATATTCATGTAAAAATTTAAAATGTAATTATTTTAGTGAAATTTTATTATGACCCATGATGTCAGAGTAGTTTTGCCATGGCAGACTGGAAAATCAGATCTATCAGATTGAAAACATATAATCATGTAGGAGTTGTCTGATCTGAGTCATCTTTGTAGGTGGGATATCAATTAAAGTTTTAAAAGGTAAGTACTATCATAAGACAAGTGCTATAATAACTAAACATATGTCACTCGAGGGCAAGAATTCACCTAAATTTCTCACATCTATAATGATTTTCTACTGAAAATATTTTAGTTAAATATATATTACCGATGCAGTGCCAGCTATAATTTTGAGCCCATCAGCACTGAAGTCCACTGCAGTGACTGGCCCCTCATGCTCTGCCTCTAGATACACATGGGCAAAGTCTAGAGGCCACAGCCTCAAGTACCCATCATCTGAGCCCGTTACGCAGAATGTCTCATTGATACACATACTGTTTATGGCAATTCCTGGCCCTGGAATAAGTTGTTTGAAAGTTACAGTAAAACTTCTCTTTGGAAGATGGAACAGTGTAGACACCGAGTCTCTAGGCGTCTCATCTGAATCCAACTGTTTGCCATGGCCACTGACCTATTACTACTTACATGTAGCGTAAATTAATTCAAAAGTAACATCAAATGAAGGTAAACACTGAAATGATACAATGGTTTTAAAACATTAACAGAGGTCCTGATTAAATTAACCCTTTACCTGATAGAAGCGGCTTTAAGCGAGTTTAATATATTCCTCCGCTGAAGAAAATAGTTCCAATTTTTACAATAATGAACATATAGCATCATAATTAGTTTCTATATTCTAGGAGGTGGTAGCTTAACCCTTTACCTGATAGAAGCGGCTTTTAGCGTGTTTGATTTATTCCTCCGCTGAAGAAAATAGTTCAAATTCATACAGTCATGAACATATTGCATAATAAATATTTTCTATATCCTAGTAGGTGGTAGCTTAAAGCAGGCTGAAAGTAAAGCAGAATGCGCCTTAAGGCGCATTCTGCTTTACTTTCAACCTGCTTTAAGTGGTCATATGTCTTCAAAACTAGAAACAGGCTATTGGGTAAAGGGTTAAAGCAGGCTGAAAGTAAAGCAGAATGCGCATTAAGGCACATTCTGCTTTACTTTCAACCTGCTTTAAGTGGTCACCTGTCTTCAAAACTAGAAATAGGCTATTGGGTAAAGGGTTAAAACGTTTTCATGAATAACCTCTTTAATTCTCCACTAAACCGTCTCTTCGAGACGATTCTAAAGAGAAATCACAGTGTAGGGTATGGTGGAGAAATGACGATTTTAGCATTCAAGTATGCATTTTTGTCTGTAGCTCTGCATATACTCTCAAAGTAATACAAAAAATCTGATGATATTTTTAAAGCTGTTGATGTTAGAATTCTAATGTGATGCCCCCGAATAAAATTTGTTAAGATGCTATTCTGATATAATACAAATGTCTAAGAATGTGGCACAGGCATACATATCAGTTGATGACTTCTTGCAATGGCATAATAAATCCTATAGATTCATACTGAATCATTTAATCTTGCTCACCTGATCTGAAGGTTTGTTTGTCTTTATCAGAGCGTGACATGTTTGGCAGCAGTCTTCTGACATGTAGGATGGCTACACGCTGTAGGTCAATCTCGAAAATATGTCCAGACCTGCTACATGCATACCTGAGAAATAGCAATGATATGACTGCTTTATCACATTATATTCATTATTTGTTATATATATATATAAATATAACTGACTTCCATGATATGCAAGCAGCAAATACAAAATTTACAATCTTTTTTTGCATTACCCTCTTTATTTTGTTTGAAAAGGTGTAGAAAGGCATATTTATGGAGTACAGGGTTTAAAAAATTAATTGTTATGATAGCACAAGGACACAGGAATGTTTGGTCATGGCATAAACTGTTAAATCATACCTATATATATTATAAAATAAGTAAACAGAGCAGACCCTGATCAGATGGCTCCTACATAGAAAGGTGTATTTATGGAGTAAAGGGTTAACTCTTTCCATGATTAATATTCAGCATAAGAAATGTGGACTTTATAAATATTTATTCACTGAATTATAATGCCATATGAACAAGACAAATTTTGGCCATGGCAGAAACTAGAATATCGTTCTTTGTGCAAACACAGTAGCCCTGTCTATTCTGTTGGTCAATATGTTTATTTCAGGTAATACAGTAGAACCTCTCTATAACGGACACTAAATTGTGTTAATTAGTTGGTACTTAGGAGCGTTCTGTTTTACTTTCACCTTGCTTTCAGCAGCCACCTGCCTTTAACACAAAATACTTGGATGTAATTTAGTGGCCGTTATAGAGACGTTTTACTGTATATTTATAAGACAACTGAATTCTTTAGACATACACAATTCTGTCAGCGGGATCCTTGTTGGTGCGGTAGCCAGCCTCAAATCCTATGTCTGTAAACTCCATGGGATGGTACTCGCCAAGGTTTACAGGAGCTGAGCGGAGGGAACCTTCCTTCACTCTCCATAGTCTGACATTGTCTCGGCCACAGGACACCATTCTGTAATAAATATTAGCAATAACCCAGCTATCAATGAAATTTTCTATTATTGAATTATATCTATTCATCTTCACCGAAAAGAATAAAATTTTCTTTGAATTGGCAAACAGGGCACACCAGAAGGTTTCTATTGAGCTTATCAGACAGCCTAGATATAACCACCTTTATACTGATACATGGGCTGATCTCAATAAATTGTGTACATTACCATTATAAAAGTACCAATAAGCACTGAAAGTAACATTTTTAAATTTCAATTGTATCTATTAACCCGTTCCTCCATAAATACGCCTTTCTACGCCTCTTTAAAAGTTACTTCTTGAAACCATTGTGATAAATAGAGCATTTGCTCCAAGGAGCAAATGCTCTATTTATCACAATGGTGTCAATACTACACAATTTTAAACTTTTCCTTTTCAGTAGTAAATGCTCCTTTTCAGTAGATTTATTCAAAGAGGTTTGGTCTAAAAATAGCATATGGAGGAATGGGTTTAAGTAAAACCTGAAAGAATCGACACATATATCAAATACACAACTATGATTCAATATATATAGCAACCCAAAAAATATGTTTTACAAAATGCAGTTGAACTTCTATATCTCGAACTTCAAGGGACCATGCAAAATAGTTCGAGATAATAAAAGTTCTAGTTATCCGATTTCTAATCTGGACAATTTATTAAGTTCACAGCTTAATACAGGTCTAAAGTAATGTTGAAAGCTCTTACTTTAGACCTGCATTAAGCTGTCACATGTGTTTCTAGATATCCGTACTGATAAATTTTAAAGCAATTCTGTATTGTAAATTTTGGAAGGACCAAACTTTCAGTTCGAGTTATCCCGAAGTTCAATTTATTGGAGTTCAAGATATCAAAGTTCAATTGCAACATCAAACTTATGTTTAGAAGCAGACTTTCTTTGTCAATCTTATAACTATTTTTCCAAAATATCGAATAGCATAATGTATATTCCAAACTTACAAACTGCATTTATCAAATTTTGAGATTTGCTTCTACACAATAATATGGATTAAAATGTAATGACCTATTGAAACAGGCCCTGAGGTTACAAAACTTTTCGCATGAGTCTGAGATCTTTCTCAAGCATCTGACCAATCAGATACTTGAGAATGATCTCAGACTTATAAGTTTTATAACCTTAGGTCCAGTTTGAATAAAGATGACAGGATCCTAACAGACTGAAATTCTGTCACTGCTCTTCTAACAAGATGGAATGAAAAATGAACATCATAAATTGAACCATTAGACAATTTTTTTGCCGACAAACATTACTTTGTGCAGAAATGGTTTACTCATACCTGGTGTCATCAAAGGCTGACACTCTCATCCTTGTGATGTCGATGTCCGTGTGGGCTTTGGCCATTACTGTTACCTCCCTTGACTTTGTCACCTTACTAGTGTTCCAAATCACAACCAGCTGTCAGGGACAGACACATTTGCATCATCAACATAAATCAAACAAATGATTACAGTAAAGTTTCTCTTATGCAACCATTCAAACGAAATCTAAATCAGAGCTACAGATAACGGTGCTTACTCAAATACTAAAATCGTCATTTCTCCACCAAACCCTATGTTGTGACCACTCTTTAGAATTGTCTTGAAGAGACGATTCTAAAGAGTGGTCACAACAATGGATTTGGTGGAGAAATGACGATTTTAGTAATTTACGCATTAAAATTTATGCATTAAAACTTATCTGGAGCTCTGCTAAATCATGTTAATGCCCTTAAGTCACATGATAGCTTAATACAGGATGTAATAATGAAGACAAATCTCATAGGAGATCAGATATGTACTCATCATTAATCCGAGTAAACAGTTTTTATCCACTAACAATACAAATAGGGCAGACTTGAATCAAATGCTACATTTCAAATCTATTTGCCATCTATCAGACACTATTCACGACTTTCATGGTACATGTACATGTAATGCAGCTCTATAAAACTATACAGTAGTGTACATGTACATGAAAAGTCTGTGAAAAGCAAATTTGAACATGGCTGAAATTTGAATGACGGATACAATGTACTTACATTTTTGCCATGATTGTCTTTTCCAACCCCACACAACAGACTGCCTTTCTGAGCAAAGCTGTAAATAAACAGCACCAGTGATAATTATATAAAGGTATAGGTTTCAAAAGATGGAAACTCCTACTATTTGGAATCTCCTTACGTCTTTAACCCATTCCCTCATAGGCTATTTTTAGACCCAGACTCTTTGAATAAATCTACCAAAAAGGAGCATTTACTTGAGAAAGGATTTTTTAGAACTGTGTGGCTTTGAGACTATTCTGATAAATAGAACATTTGCTCACAAATGGTTTCAAACTGTAGCTTTTACAGAGGCGTAGAAAGGCGTATTTATCACATAAACAATGGCCAAAATAGCCATCAGATATAGCCAGTTTCAGTTTCTATGGCACTTTTTAAAGGTTATGTGATAAAAAGAATCTTACATTCATGTTCCTTGCAAATTGTTTTAATGAAACTCGTTTACTATAATGAAAATTACACTCGCTAAAGTTTGTATCATATAATTAGAGTAAAGTGGAATGGTCTATCATTAGCGGAATGGTCTATCATTAGTGGAATGGTCTATCATTAGTGGAATGGTCTTCATTAGTGGAATGGTCCATCATTAGTGGAATGGCCTTCATTAGTGGAATGGTCTTCATTAGTTGAATGGTATGAAAAGGTATAATGTGCAAGAGGATTTTGAATTACAAATAGAGCAGACCCTTATCAGCAGCCCTCTAATCCAGATCTATACTGTCTTCATATGCCAGTACACTTGTTTCTCACATTCAAACGGTTAACGTTCTTCTGAAAATACCCCCTATACCCTACATTAAGCCATTCCTTCATAGGCTATTTTTAGATCCAACCTCTTTCAATAAATCTACCGAAAAGGAGCATTTACTAGAAAAAAGGAATTTTTTTAGAATTGTATAGTTTTTAAACCATTGTGATAAATAGAGCATTTGCTCCTATGGAGCAAATGCTCTATTTATCATAATGGTTTCAAAAAGGACATTTACAGAGGCGTAGAAAGGCGTATTTATGGAGGATAGGACTAAGCCTGTGGTGTTTGCGATTTTTTTGTGAATCAAACCAAACTGGACAATATTTCTCAGAGGTAAAAGAAAAGGTTTTCAGCGGTAAAAGAAAGGTTTGCTCCAGAGAGGCGAAAATTACATCCATGTCTATTGTATGTGTTACCTCAGACATGACAAGGAGTGAGCATGTGTTTTACACAGGGCCAGGCACTCTCCACTCAGCATCTTCCAGATTCTGACCACACTCAACTGTCCAGTCTGCCCAGTGGCCAGGAGCTCTGAGTTTCCTGTTGTGCTCAAACATGAAACCTACAACAGAATCAGACAAAGTTCTCAATAATGCAATAAAAGTCACATTTTGAAACCTTTGTGATAAATAGAGCATTTGCTCATAATTATGGAACAAATGCTCTATTAATCACTATGGTTTCAAAACTAAACACTTTCAAAATGTACCTTTTCTCTAGTAAATGCTCCTTTTCGGTAGATTTATTCAAAGATGTTGGGTCTAAAAATAGTCTAGGAGGGAATGGGTTAACTCTTGGTTCAGTATTATTGTCTATGAAATTTGTTGTCTTCTACAAGTTTGATATTAGATATTTGTCCATTTCTTCTGAAAAATACATATAACAGTGTGTCAAAAAAGTTGATGCAATACTGAGTAACACAACATCTCATATGGATTCAAATTATGTATTAATTTAACAGTGATTTGTAAATGATTTAATGTTTTAATATTGTAACAAGAGCACCGCAAGACGGGGCAATATACGCCCGAAGGCTGTTCTATAAAATTATGTTGAAAAATAAAGGAGGAGTTAGTTGCACAAGAAATTGCTACCCGAAACTATCAAAGGGCAATAACTCCAGAATGAAAAATAATATGAGAGTTATCTCACTGATATGCACAACTACACATCAGTATCTATCATTCCTGAAAGTTTGAAGAAATTATGTTGAAAAATAAAGGAGGAGTTAGTTGCACAAGAAATTGCTACCCGAAACTATCAAAGGGCAATAACTCCAGAATGAAAAATGATATGAGAGTTATCTCACTGACATGCACAACTACACATCAGTATCTATCATTCCTGAAAGTTTGAAGAAATTATGTTGAAAAATAAAGGAGGAGTTAGTTGCACAAGAAATTGCTACCCGAAACTATCAAAGGGCAATAACTCCAGAATGAAAAATGATATGAGAGTTATCTCACTGATATGCACAACTACACATCAGTATCTATCATTCCTGAAAGTTTGAAGAAATTATGTTGAAAAATAAAGGAGGAGTTAGTTGCACAAGAAATTGCTACCCAAAACTATCAAAGGGCAATAACTCCAGAATGAAAAATGATATGAGAGTTATCTCACTGATATGCACAACTACACATCAGTATCTATCATTCCTGAAAGTTTGAAGAAATTATGTTGAAAAATAAAGGAGGAGTTAGTTGCACAAGAAATTGCTACCCGAAACTATCAAAGGGCAATAACTCCAGAATGAAATATGATATCAGAGTTATCTCACCGATATGCACAACTACACATCAGTATCTATCATTCCTGAAAGTTTGAAGAAATTATGTTGAAAAATAAAGGAGGAGTTAGTTGCACAAGAAATTGCTACCCGAAACTATCAAAGGGCAATAACTCCAGAATGAAAAATGATATGAGAGTTATCTCACTGATATGCACAACTACACATCAGTATCTATCATTCCTGAAAGTTTGAAGAAATTATGTTGAAAAATGAAGGAGGAGTTAGTTGCACAAGAAATTGCTAACGGACGGACGGACGGACAGACGGACGGACGACATGCGCCATACCATAATACGTCCCTTCGGGCGTATAATAAAAATGGTTTGCCTTTAAATTTACTATAAAATACAATTTAGACCCAGCATCTGCACTGTATCATGCCATTCAAAATCATCTAAGGAAACCAGCTGAAAGCGAGAAATGACAAGCATAACCCACACTACTAAAACACCAGGCGCATTGCGCAGTCATCTGACACAGAACAACAACCAAATGTAGGCCTTTCATACTGAATTGATATTAACATTAACCCTTTCCCTGTACTGTATTCATGTAAAAAATAAAGAATATTTACTTGCTCAATTTTTATAATGTAAACTTTTCATGGGATTCCTTTGCTCTGACAAAATATACAGAATCAGAGCTGTATCATGCCAAAAGCAAACATAGCAGACCCTGATCAGACAGCTCCTATAGGAGCCATCTGCTCTGGATCTACTCTGTTTGCAAATGTGTGAAAACATGATTACATGAGGAAAAGGGTTACAGAATGACGGGCCATTCTGCTTTGAAATTTGACATTCATTTAACCCTTTACCTCATACAGACACCTTTGGATGCCTTGTTTCCTTATGGAACTATGCAAAACCGACTCTAAAGATTCTAGTATGGCCAAAAGGTCCCTTGTTTTGTACCAAAATTAACATTCTGTCAATGAATATTCATGATGCAATAGATTAAT
Organism: Azorinus chamasolen; assembly: GCA_963576725.1. Lineage (NCBI taxonomy): Eukaryota > Metazoa > Mollusca > Bivalvia > Cardiida > Solecurtidae > Azorinus > Azorinus chamasolen. The sequence continues at coordinate 30,825,473 of OY755236.1, forward strand.
ACTTTACTCCATGAATAATCATGTAAGAAATACTGTACGTATAAATAGATAAGATGTGTAAATTCAAACATTTTCAAGAATAGCTCCTTTGTTTCTCCACCAAACCCTATACTGTGCCCACTCTTTAGAATTGTCTCCAAGTGGTCACAGTATAGGGTTTGGTGGAGAAATGACCATTATAGTATTTGGGTATGCACCCTTATCTGTAGCTCTGTTAATTCTTATAATGGTATATGAACACATGAATTTTTGACCATGGCAGAAACTGTAGAATCAGATTTATATTATTCCATATACAAAGCAACTCCTGATCAGATGGCTCCCAACTGATCTGAATCTACTCTGTTTGAGAAGACTTATAAAGGCATATCTATGGAGCAAAGAGTTAAAGAAGATTATATAAATACCAAATGCTGAAACAAGTGTCTGTACTTGCCTTGCCTGTGTGCCCAATGAAGAATCTCTGGTGACCGTTTGTAATCTTCATAGCCACCACTACAGCATGGCAGGGATAAACAATACAGGTGCCATCCTCTGTCCATATAGCCTGAAAATAAAACAGCTCTTAAATTCACCAAAAATGGAAGGATTTACAAATTAATCATACATTTCAGAACATTGATCCTCAACTCTAAAAAAACTGTTTATATCAACCAGACAAGCTTGAAAATTATTCTTCAGTATATAGTATACAAACTAGATAAAGTGACCAAAACCGAGGGAAAGAATAGCAATTAACCTTTACATAATGAATCATGCAATAGATAATGACTTTGTTGATATTAAGTTATTAACTAGCTCAATTTTTCGAATGGCATTGGAATATGGGGGAATGTTTAGCCAAAATAAAAATTGTATAATCAGATCAATATTATAATAAAGCATACAATGTAGATCCTGATCGAACAGTTCCTATAGGATCTGTCTGATCAGGGTCTACTCTGTTTGCAAATGCATAAATATGTATCTCAATGCGGTAAAGGTTTTAAATCACTTAAAGCATCTTCTACATCGCAATATACCGGTAAATGTTTACTCACATCTCGAAATGATGCTCCGCCAAATCCTACTATTCTTTTCAGTCTTAATATGGGATCTGGTTCTAGTGCCTGAAAGGTACATGCAAACATTTAATAGAAACTTTCATTTTACCTAAAACTTAAAAGAACAGAATGGTACATTGATAATTAGTTTCCATCTTAATTTTATAATAAAGTTCAACCCTTCTCTTGCTGAATTTTGAAATACATTTCTCCTCCTTTACCCATGTCCTGTTGTGGGATTTCATATATCTTCACTGTCTACAAAAAGATTTCTTTATGCAATCACTACTGTGAAATGCATTGGTTGCACAATCAACTTGTAAATAGTGCAGAGCCTAATGAGACAGCTCCTGCAGGGTCTTCACTATTTACAGGTAGGAATATTGACGTGAACAGCAAGAGAAGGGTTAAGACAAGAGAACAAGCACATTGGTCAACTTTATTAACTCTTTCGCTGTCGAATATTGTTGTCTGTAAAATTGGTTGTCAAGTTTCATTTGTTTCATCTTCTCCCTTTTTCTTTCAAAAATATTACCACAGTAACAAACAGTTTGAATCCTGATGAAACTACCTTGCATATAGTCAATCAATGAGACTACCTTGCTATTTGTGGTTATTATGTATGGCAAGTATCAATTCAATATTGAAAGAGGAGTTTGCGACACCAACTCCCCATGTTTCAAACCACAATGACAAAAAACACTTCAAGAGAAGATAATTCTGCAATGCCCAGCGAAAATTGCACCTTGCACATCTACTATTCGTGGTTATTATGTATACCAAAATATAAACTGAACAACTTTCAAATTGAAGGAGTGTGCAGCACCAACTACCCATGTTTCATGCAAAAATGACAAAAATACTCAAAGTTCAACCGCCGGACGGGGTGATTCCAGTATACCCCCTCAAACAAGTTTGCAGGGGTATAATAACTAATACTTTACCTTGCATGTTGGTTTCCTCAAGGGATAAATTTCAGCCGACCTGTCAACTTTCGATAAAATGCTCTGAAAATATAGGAAATATCTTCTTGATTAATGTGAAGAAATACGGCAATTATGGGCTAAATATTTGATTAACCCTTTCCTCCATGTAAGAAATAATGATGTCATGAATATCAAAGAGGTTAATTTGTTATAATAGCACCTTGACACAGGTATTTTTAGCCATGGCAGAACTGTAGAATCATATCTATATTATACCATAAGCAAACAGAGAAGACCCTGATCTTGGCTCAGTATTATTGTCAATGAAATTTGTTGTCTTCTACAAGTTTAATATTAGATATTCGTCCATCTCTTCTGAAAAATACATATATAGTATTCAGTGTGTCAAAAAAATTGGATCATGATGCGATACTGAGTAACACAACATACCACCCTTTACTCCATATATATTTATGTCGGAATTAATGACATCATGAATATTAATTAGATTTTTTTTTTTTTTAAAATGGCATATTAACACATCACATTTTTGCCAAAGCAGAAACTATTGAATCACATATATAATATTATTCCATATCAAACAAAAAAAGTAGATCCTATCAGATCCTATAGGAGCCGTCTGATCTGGGTCTACTCTGTTTGCAAAGGCATAGAAAGACATATTTATGGAGAAAAGGGAGAGCAGGGTATACCAATAGTTTGGGTAAATACAGTATTTCAGGCGTTATTTCGACAGTCGTTTTTCTGATATACGGTAATACCTGCCTATTCCGAGGGCGAATATACCAGTGTTAATCAAAATACCAATAATCCAAAAATTCAAGCATGTGTGCAGATTTGTAGAATAGGACCGCAATTTGGAGAAGATAATTAGGAGAAGATAATGGTGAGAATTTAATGAATCTAATAAAACAAGATGGCCATGATGGCCTGATATTGCTCACCAGACAATCAGGGGAGAAAATTTCCAAAGTTTTCACTATGTTTCTGTATAGAACTGGCCACTCCTGGGGTGGGGCCTCATTTGATCCCAGGGGCATAATTCATTTAACTTTTGTAGAGGACTTCAAGATGATGCTATGTGCCAAATATGAAAGCTGAGACCCTACTAGTTTCATAGGATAAGATTTTCAAAGTTATCACAAAAGCTCACCCTGAGCACTTTGTGCTCTGGTGAGCTAAAACATCACAGTCAAAATTTGTATGCATTCACGAACGTTATATATGCGTTAAACAGTTTGAATTTTAAGATAATGTTTAATAAACCGCAAAGAAAAACGCTTCCTGTCATCAGCAAAGACAGTAAAACAATGCTTTTGGAAAAGACAATAATCAATTTTTATTTATTTTTGAGTACTATGATAATACAAGGTTTTTGTTGATCCCCGTTGGTCCTCGAAGTATTGCTTATATACTGTACTAAACTGTGTTCCGAGAACTAGCTAACACAGTCACTGAATAAAATCTATGGCACCCCTACCTCTCCTGAATATTTATCCTCTTGATGCACTACAACTCTGTTATCAGGATTAGCAAACACATGGATCTCCCCCTCCCTGTCCTGGGTTATGTCAATGTCATCTATACCAACGGACGGCAGCTCTGATGTCACTGGACGCCCCCGTGTCTGAAAAATATTAATCTACGCCTTGGAAACAAAATTTCTTTTAAATATCAGATATATACATGTATATATTTTTTTTTTTTCAAATAAATAACACCGTCATAACTAATGGGGTAAAAGCAGTCCCTGTGTTAAATGCATCTACCTTACTTAACCCATTCCCTCATATTGACGACTTTTGACGACTCTGTAAAAGTCACTTTGTGAAACTATTGTGATAAATAGAGCATTTTTTCCTGTAGGAGCATATGCTCTATTTATCACAATGGTTGCAAACTACAAAGTTCTAAAAAAAAATCCTTTTCTCTAGTTAATGCACCTTTTCGGTAGATTTATGCAAAGAAGTTGGATCTAAAAATAGCCTATGAGGTAATGTGATTAAGGAAACAATGTGCTTGTAACCTATTACATTCTGCCACAAGTGCTATAAATGATTTAATAAGTGACCTTGAACTTTACATGGCTCTACTGGATTTTTCAGCTTTATCTGATGAGTATACCGGTACATGTCAAGTATGAAGTCGCTATCTGTAAAAGTTCCAAGGTTATGACCAAGGTTAAAGTTTCAGACAAACAGACAGACAGGCTAAAAACTGCATGTCCCAAGCTCTAGATCCTGGGCGCATAAATAAATTTTGAAACCTTAATCAGCCATTAAATCAAGAATGTATTCATAATGATAGTAAGTCCACTACAAATCATATTACAGTACACCTACTAGATTGGTCATACCTTTGCATCTTTCTTGGTGATATTGTGGATCATGGACACCCTGTCTGAGACACACTTACTCACATCTAACTTCTTTGCCTCAATACGTCTTGGACCAGAGGATGAGGGTATCACAGCTACAGAAAGTAGGAAAGCTTCAAGTACTAAATGAACAACACCCGAAACAACAATGACAACTCTTTGCAGTTGAACTGTCCTAAGTGGCAATTCCGTTTATTGAACATAGGGGTGTTAAAATGCTGGTGGTTGCTTAACCCATTCCCTCATATTGACGACTTTTGACGACTCTGTAAAAGTCACTTTGTGAAACCATTTTGATAAATAGACCATTTGCTCCTATAGGAGCAAATGCTCTATTTATCACAATGGTTTCAAACTACAAAATTCTAAAGTTTCCTTTTCTCTACTTAATGCTCCTTTTCGGTAGATTTATTCAAAGAGGTTGTATCTAAATATAGCCTATGAGGTAATGGGTTAATGCAGGGCAAAAGTAATGCAGAAAACTCTTAACTGAGTTTTCTGCATTACTTTTGACCTGTATTAAGCTACCACCTGCCTTATAGACCAATAATTAGACCACTTCTTGATGGCCACTTACGACATGTTCTACTGTAAAGTAATATGTAAATCAACCTTTAGCAAATTGTTATCTGCGAAGACTGAGTTGAATTCTGTTGAAGAATGTATTACTTTTAACCCTTTCCATGTTCTATGTTTATTCAAAATTTCAATATCTACTGAATAGCCATGAATGGACAAAATAGTTACAATGAAATATGGAAAGTGAAACATTGTATCCACTTTAGAAAGTAAAGCAATAGATCTATCAAATTCCATTAGCAAACAGAGCAGACCCTGATCAGACGACTCCTATAGGAGCCATCTGATCTGGGTCTACTCTGTTTGCAGATGTGTGAAAAAATGTTTATATGAAGGAAAAGGTTAATTTTCAAAAGGGATTTTTTCTTAAAATTCTTCGTATAAAAAAAGTGTCAAAAGTTTTAAAAAGTTGAATTCTGATTAGACATGGAGATATGCTTAGTTTCTTATTCTCTCATCTGGATCCAAACTGTTTGCAAGTGTCATCAAAATTAGTCAATAGTGCTGAAAGGGCTAGGATGAAACAAGAGCCGAGTGTGGCACCAACACTCGTCTGGTTTGGTGCTTGTCCACTGCATACACTTCTCCTCAAAGAGATCTACCAACCTATGAAGTTTCATGTTAAGCTACATTAAAGTTTTTGCACGCTTACAATGCCAATAATTACGACAATGCCTACAACCCAGTGATCACAATAGCTTGACGTTTCTTCGAAACAGACGAATTAAAAATGAAATGTCTGCACTAACCTTTGGGGTTGGGTTCGGCCGATGTGGATTTTATGGTGTCATGTGGTTTGTTGCTTGCCTCAGCAGGGAATTTGATCATATCATACATGTCATGCCAACGTTCACCATTCATCACAGGGTAATTCAGTTCCCGTGGGAGGGGAGTGACACCTGATAGGCCACCAGACCTCTTCACTTGCTCAACAGTCAGGCCTTTGAGATAGAAAACAAAAGATACTGCAAAGCACAAGAATTTCACTTCTATCAATGGTATTGCATTCAATAGTGTTTATACATTTTGAAATATTACAGCATAAAAATGAAACAAAATTATAATATTTATAAACAACAATGCGTGCGGTTCTTTTCAAAATTAACACTTAGAAGCTTTCTGCACTACTTTCTTTGTGCACCTGTTTTTAACCCTTTCCTTCATTACTCATTTATAAATCTTGAATTTGTAAACAGAGAAGAACCGGATCAGACGGCTCCTATAGGAGCTGTCTGATCAGGGTCTGCTCTGTTTGCTAATGGAATTTGAAAGATCTGTTTCTTTACTTTCTCAAATGGCTATAATGGTCTACCTTCCACATTTAATAGATATAACTACTTTGGCCATGAATATTCAGTAGGTATTGAAATTTGAAATAAACACAGAACAGGGAAGGGGTTAAAGCTATCCATGTTTATTGATTAAGCAGCAGCAATAGAGAAATTTCACTGTATAGACAAATTATGAAGTCCTTATCTTGTGGTTGTTCAGACAATGTCTCCAAGATTTAAGTTCAGAGCTGGTTAAATTTAGTTTTGTCAAAGAGATGAAACATATTTTCTTAACCCTTTACTTTAGGAATATTTATGGCAGAAATATGGTTTTATAAATACACAAGTATTGATTAAGTGACGTTTTATAGTGACATAAAAAAGGGAAGTTTTGGCAAAGGTAGAACTATATAATTTGAATCTGATTAATCTGGATCTACTTTCCTTGCAAAGACATAAAACTGTGTGTATATATATATACTGTATAAGTAAAAAGTTAAACATGTCTAGCCAATAATTCTAAATTATATGATGCAAAATGATTCACGACAACTTGTACTTCAAAGATATATAAACGAAACCTCGTGAATTATGTCAAACCACAGGTAATTACACAGACAAAACACAATCAAAGTTCTTACCTGGTTCATACAGCACATCACTTGTGAAGATGTTCTTGATGAGCATATTAGCACACAGTCTTATTCCCTTGATGTAGCCATATTTACGGTTCAGGTACATAGAGAGAATATACTGAAAATCTAGACACAGGATTGTCCATCTCGTAGACAGAGGTGCTGGGCCAGCAGATTCTGAAAAACAACAATTTATTTCTTATTTTTATTCTCTACTCCATAAATCCGCCATTCTACTCCTTTGCAAACAGAGTAGACCCAGATCAGACGGCTCCTATAGAAGCCATCTGATCAGGGTCTCACCGTCTGCTCTGTTTGCTTATGGTGTAATATAGATATGATTCTACAGTCTCTCACACGACCAAACATTCTGGTCTCCATGTGCTTGTTATATCAAATTAATCTAATTAATATTCATGACGTCATTATTTTTTTATATGAATATTCATAGAAGAAAGGGATAATTATCCCTGTACTCCATAATCCTACCGTAGTATGGGATACCCAGGTCAGACAGAGCTCCAGTAGATGTTGTGTGATCAGGTTCTGCTCTGTTTGCTTATATGTTGTAGATGATCTACCAGTCAGAGTGCTTAACCCATTCCCACTTAGTCTATTTTTAGACCTAACCTCTTTGAAAAAGTCTACCCAAAAGGAGCAGTTACTAGAGAAAAGAAAAATATTTAGAATTGTGTAATACTGAAACCATTATGATAAATAGAGCATTTGCTCCATATCAGAATGGTTTCAAAAAGTGACTTTTACAGAGGCGTCAAAAGGTGTTAATATGTGGGAATGGCTTAATGCCCTGGTAGTAAAACCCCTTGTTTTTTATATTTTGAATACAAGAGTTAAATTAATATTCATAATGAACAGAGTCTTGCATAAACAATCATGAAGTAATAGGTTATACATCATCGTAACATGTAGCAGAATTTGTTGAAAACCATTTTCATGGGATAATATTGTCTATATATGGCAATATCTTAACCCTTTACTCCATAAATATGCCTTTCTACTAGGGATGGCAACGGTTATTCGGATATTCGAATATTCGGATACCAAACGGATATCCGAATGTCATTTGGCTATTCGAATAGCAAAAAAAAACCACAAAAAACCTAAATGAATTGAAATTGTAGTGCATAATTTTCTCCAGTCCTTAAAAATAATAATTTTGATAAGCCAACTAGGCAGGCCATGTTAATTGCACCGTGACACTTACGCAGTTAGGGGTACAGTAGTTGCGCAATCGACCCAAGTGTCAGTTTGAGCGATGCTCTTTTAATCCACAGGTGGTCCTGTTTAATTGATGTTAAGGGTCATAATTGACAGATTGGTTATGTGTAAATACGCATCGACAATCTCTACTGCTTATTGGTCCATTATAATTACCCATTGTGTAAGGTGTGAAAAAATATCAACCCACCTGGCTAACTACAAACTCAACCGATCAGAATATCCCCCATCCACTTTCTTCACAACACGCCTATTGATCAGGCATGTGTGTTTCGAACAGCCTGCATAATGGCTCTGGTAAACATTTTCATATGACTTGAATTATTCCACTCAGCTCTATGAGATTTCAAACCAAATGCTATTAAATTTAAAATACTGAAAATGTCATTTGAATTTACCCATATACTGAAGTGCTGGCTTAGCAAACACGTCCGTGTTTTAGCTAGACCGGAAGTCAGACTCATGCACAATGTTTACTTTCAACCCTCAAATGATATATCTTATAGGACAAGGTTTTGTAGGGAAAACAGTTTCTACATGATAAGCAACTCACTTGTCTAGGTCTGTAGGCCACTCAAATTATTGATCGCCGCATGAGCGGCGATCACTAATGGAATGCTAAAAAGTATTTACCCATGTAGGAGGGGTAGCGACAAGTTTTACAAATTGACTCATGAGAGCGTGGCAGAGAATAGTTTCTATCTGCATTATTGATGTAGTGAAATATGTGATGTAAAAACCTTCATACGATGTTTAAAAAGAAATTTATCAAACAAATGTACAATAATAACAATAATTATGACACTTTTTTCGTCGAAGTATCGACATTAAATGCCAAAAACAGTTTTGTAAACATAAATGAAGCCGGGTCAAAGTCGCAGAATTGAAGCCGGGTCAAAACTGTAGTCGTGCACCTGTTTGCGGTGCTCTCGTTCTAAATTATGCCCTTCAGAGATTTTGACATAAGACGGGAAAACGTGCTCGAATTTGAAAAATAAGATCATTTGAATCGACAGTCGATATGTTAATTCAAACAGACATGGTTATTATCTACATGGTCAAAATCGAATTCCGTCGTCTCGGTTTCTATTTTTAGATAGGACTAACGTCACTCGTTAATGGAAATGAACAGGCTATATTTAGGTCTATGACCATCACCGCCCTTGTTAGAGTTTATTGATTAAATTATCATGAGAGTGATAAATGTTGTAATGAAGTTTTATTGTTTTATTTATTTTTATTTAAAAAAGTCGTTTTATTTTGTTTATTTAAAAAAGTCGTCAATATAGTAGCATGATAACTTTATATACATCTTCAATTTCCCTTGAAGTATGTCTGGCCTGATATGTAGTGGTTACCACGGTCGCCTATCGTGCAGTCAGCCCTGGTTCGATTCTCACCGCTGACGAAAAAAAAAATTCTCTCTTTTTCCTTTCTATTTTTTTTAAATGGCGGTTTGGGTTTTTACTGGGATAGTTAATGATAATTATCCATATTAAGTGTTTTTTCTTTCAACTTATACGTTATTTTTGGATGCAATCTTGGTCAAGTTCAAATATGGATCATGTCGGGTTCGGAACTAGGTCACTACGTCATTACACTCTAGAGGCTACATATTTCGTTAAGTTTTTAATGAAATGTTGTATTTCAATTGTCTTAACAAAACAGTTCCTTATTAAAAACCTTCCTTGTACACAAATTTCCCGGCGATCCAATGCCTTGCATCAGTATTCGTCTTGTTATTACACTGACTTGTAATGACTTCGTGAAATTATGGGTGGACGGAGTCTGATTGTACATAATGTTCATGCATCAGATAAAAATCAAACGAATATATTCGGATATTCGAATAGTTTGGGTTCGAATATTCGGATGGTGATTTTGGTATTCGTTGCCATCCCTACTTTCTACACATTTGCAAACAGAGTAGACCCAGATCAGATGGCTCCTATAGGAGCCGTCTGATCAGGGTCTGCTCTGTTTGCTTATGCCATGATAGAGATATAATTTTGCAGATTCTGCCATGATCCAAACTTTATGTGTTCATATGTCATTAGAAGAATGTAACTAATTAGTATTCATGGTGTCATTATTTATTATATGCATATTCATGGAGGAAAGGGTTAATATCGGTGGCAAGTATTTAACCCTTTCTTCCATAAATACGCCTCTGTTAAAGTCACCTTTTGAAACCATTGTGATAAATAGAGCATTTGCTCCTATAGGAGCAAATGCTCTATTTATCACAATGGTTTCAAATTACACAATTCTAAAAATATCCTTTTCTCTAGTTAATGCTCCTTTTCCATAGATTTATTCAAAGAGGTTGGATCTAAAATTAGCATATGAGGGAAAAGTTAACTTTCGACCAAAGAAACAACAATTTTCTCTGTTTGGATGTTCTTTGGAAAATGATATTGAGATTAGATGTCTGCATTTGAATCACTCATGCATGATACAGCTCAATATCCATATCATAGATACATGAATGTGAACTATCAACATCATTGTATTCCTACATTATTTATTTTTTCTTCATATTTGTGAAAGAATCATGATTTCGAAAATTGACCAGTCATACTATAATTTCCCTTTCTTTGCTCACAAACAAAAATTGAAAACTTACACACACAAAAATAGCAATAAAAAGCATAAAGACATTCAAAGTAAAAGTTTTTAACCCTTTCCCTGTTCTGTATTTCGGCCAAATTTTAATACCCACTGAATATTCATGAGCAAAACAGTTATAATCAAATATGGAAGGTGGGACACTTCATTCATTTTAGAAAGTAAAGAAACAGATCTATCAAAATCCATAAGCAAACAGAGCAGACGCTGATCAGACGGCTCCTCTAGGAGCCGTCTGATCTGGGTCTACTCTGTTTGCAAATGCGTGAAAACACGTTTATATGAGGGAAAGGGTTAATCATTTACCTCATTGAGATGCCTTTTAATGCCATCGCAAACAAAGCAGACTCAGATCAGATGGCTCCTATAGCTGTCTGGTCAGGATTTGCGCTGTTTACTTATGAAATTATATAGATGTGATTCCAGTTTCTGTCATGACCAAAACATCCAGTGTTCATATCATCATATGTTTACCATTATAAAAATTCATTCAACCCATTCCCACTTACAGACACCTTTTGATGCCTTTGCAAACAGAGTAGACCCAGATCAGACTTCCTGTTGAAGCTGTCTGATTAGGATCTGCTCTGTTTGCTATTAATGGTATTGATGGATATGTTTCTAAAGTTCCTTATTTGGCCACTAAAAGTCTCCAGTCCATGTTTCATTATAAAGTTCCGTCAATGATAATTCATAAGGTGATGAAATTTTGAATAATGTTCAAATGGGTAAATAAATATTCATTATGGCATTATTTCCTACATGAATATTCATTAGGTATATAAACAGTTAACCCTTTTCCTCATATAAACTTGTTTTCACGCATTTACAAACAGAGTAGATCCAGACCAGATGGCTCCTGTAGGAGCCGTCTGATCAGGTCTGCTCTGTTTGCTAATGGAATTTGATAGATCTGTTTCTTTACTTTCTAAAATAGCTACAATGTTCCAACTTCCATATTTCATTATAACTAATTTGTACATGAATATCCAATAGGTACTGAAATTTGGAATAAACATAGAACAGGGAAAGGGTTAAAGAATATCAACAATTGAAAGATCTTTGCTAATTGCTACTATTACCTTTGCTACTCAAGGCAGTCACAGCATGCACAGATCCTCTAGTGGCCTTGCACATGAAGGGAAACTGTAGCCATGTGGATGTGGATTTGAACTCCTTAAAGAGATTAGAAAATGAGATGCGGACCACGAGATTATCCTGAGTTGCAACGTCAATATGCACAACAAAGTACTTGGTTGGAATCGGCTTGATTAGCAGGTACATATAACGCCCTGTGAGCCCAAGAGACTGGGTACTGGTCTTGGGTAGCTGGATGTAGTTGCCAGCAGGAATGGAACCAGTGATTCTGAATACAGTTGACTTGATGGATTTGTCCTGAAATCAAAATGAATGTTAAGCAATATACAGAACCGAGAACAGGCATTTAAGATATGGAAGCACTCAACAACAATACAGTAGAATCTCTCTAAACCAGATGTTGAATTATAAATATTTTGGTCTTGGAGACAGGTGGCAGCTTAGTGCAGGGTGAAGGTCATGCAAAAAGCTCCTCTAGGAGCTTTCTGCATGCCTTTCAACCTGCTTTAAGCAGCCATCTGCCTAAAAGTATCTAAATTCTTCTCTACTAGAATTCCTGTTTAGAAGGGTTTTACTTTACCTCCATACATGTAAATAAACAGGGCTGGAAAAATCCTAAAACTTTTACTCGTCCTGCCAACTGCTTTTGTCTTATTTTAATTAAATTCATTGGTAAAATTTCTTAAATTCTACTCGTCCTGCAAGAAAGTTACTCGTCATGGCGAGCGGACGAGTGGAATTTTCCAGGCCTGATAAATTTTAAGTTTCTTCAGACAAAAATTTCCCCAATAAATTTTCTGAGTTTTCAGCTTCTGCCATATTCATTGGTTAAAATGTTTATCAAAATATATCTGCTATCAGTGACTTTTTTTCTAAGTCTCTGTTACTACAGAGAAAATTGTATTACACAAATAGGAAAAAAATAGCCTTGGAATTTCAATAAAATTGTATATTATTATTATCATACCACATTTATATAGCACTCTTTTCACATGGGATATGTGTTTTCAAAAGCACCATTTATATACTCTTTTAACACTTTCCTTCATATTAAATGTGTTTTCATGCATTCATTTTGCAAACACAGTAGACCAGGATCAGATGGCTTCTGATCAGGGTATGCTCTGTTTGCTAATGGAATTTAATAGATCTGTGTTTCTTCACTTTCTAAAATGGCTACAATGTTGCACTTTCCATTATAACTATTTCGTCCATGAATATTGAGTTGGTACTGAAATTTAGAATAAACAGGGAAAGGGTTACAGGAAATGTGATAAATACTTTTATATCTGAGAAATTAGCGTTTCTGAAACTGGTCAATTTAGGGGTACCAAACATAACCCAAAAAGCACTCAATGGTAACATATATAACTTTTAAACATTTAACCCTTTACTCCATAGTTACGTGTTTGCAACAGAATAGAACTAGATCAGATAGCTCCTGTTCGAGCCATCTGATTAGGGTATGCTGTTTGGTTATGAAATAATATAGATATAATACATATAAATTCCTGTGTCTATACGCCACTAGGAAAATTCAACTAATCAATATACATGTAGTCATTATTTCTTACATGAATATTCATAGAGTAAAGGATTAAGTACTCACCATAAATGAAGAAACTTCTCCCTCTTTTGTAGCTTTCTTCCATGATGAAACATTGTAATGTTTGAACACATTAACATATGGATGCTGCCATACTGAAAAATAAAGATAAAATATACCCTAATTAGCCTAAGTTTTGGACACTCAAACTGTGAGTCAATCTTCCTTCTTTATGAGTTTGTAAAGCTGAATAAGTCAGGTTATTATTTTGATAACTTTAAATTCGACTGACATAGTAGCAAAGATTGTACACCCTGACCAAACTGTTTCTTCAGGAGCAGTTTGGTCTGGGTCCGCAATATTTGTCTAAGTTTATCTGTCCAAATTCATAGTCAGGTTTAATTACAATTAGGGTAGAGCAAACATTTCTAGAGCTGCATCTTGACAGACTATAATATATACATTTGCATAGAAAACCATTTTACTTACTGATTGGTATAAACATTGCAGGCCATGCCATAAAGCTATGCAAGAGGAAAAAGGGATGATGCAGGTTTATACACAATCAATGCCAAAGTTTCCTTTTGCCTCTCCCTCTCAATAACATTGAAATGTCATCTAATTCACAATGAACACACAATGGTGACAAAGGGAGAAATGAATACATGAAGTTACTACTTAATCACAAATTTACTTCAATGCCATACTGTAACAGGACAGCAATCTGCCGAGACCTTCAAACAGTTGAGACAAATGGTCTCACAGGGCCTGAAAAGTTGGAGAAATTTTCGCAAATTACTTGTTAGGCATAAAAAAATAGGTTTGTTTCTGGTTACATGTCCCAAAACAAGTTGGGTCGGTAGGTCGGGAATTTTTTTTTTTTTTTTTTGGTCAGCAGTATGCTAAAAATCAAACTGATACCTAAATTTGAATATGTATCCATAGTTTTATATGAATAATCATCAATATTCATCAGGTAACGGTTAATCTGTGGTATGGACCTAATGGCATTTAGCACCCCACTGTAAAACTCCACTATTAACCAAATCGTATTTTCTACAAGGAATGTACTGTACGTAGTTTAACCAAGTAAACTCTTCTTTCAATTTCTGACGGAATTGCCTTTTTTCTTCCTCATATTTTCTCATCGACTCCTCCTTACCTTTCCCTTTCTTTCTTGTCATCTCCACTGCCCGTAAACCCGAATCGAAACTGGCATATATCGTCGCGAGTGTAAATAACAGAAAAGTGGTGTTAGTGATTTACTACATCTGTTTTACAACATACATTTAGGAAACGTTTCATAATGTTTTAAGTGGTGTCATTAAGAATCATTTGGCAAATACTTTTTTCCGTTAATATATTCCCTTAAAATATAAATTTCCACGAAAACATTTTTTACACGAAACCTTAACTGAAATAAAAGCATTAAAATTACTAGCGATCTATCCAGAAACAAACCTTTTTTTTACGCCTTTTTGAAAGGGCTTCTTGGCTTTGGCATTTTTTCAAGTATTCCTAAGCCCTTGTGATCGAGCCATGTGTTCAGTAAAGAAACCAGTTGCAATATGGTTTGGCCATAGCTTTGCCACTAGTCTGTATGCTATATTTTATCACACACAAATGTGTGAAATGCTATGTACTATTATGCTGTTGTCTTACTGTCTCGTAGCTGGTCTACAAACCGTATTGCAACCGGTTTCTTAACCCTTTCCCTGTTTTGTGTTTATTACAAATTTCAATATTTACCGAATATTCATGGACAAAATAGTAATAATAAAATATGGAAGGTAGTTTATTGTAGTCATTTTAGAAAGCAAAGAAACATATTTCAAATTTCATTAGCAAACAGAGCAGACCCTGATCAGATGGCTCCTGTATGAGCCATCTGATCTGGGTCTACTCTGTTTGCAAGCATGTGAAAACATGTTTATATATATGTAGTCCTTTTAGGCTGTTACAATATCCCCTTCCTTAACCCTTTCCCTCATATAAATGTGTTTTCATGCATTAGCAAAAAGTAGACCCAGATCAGGTGGGTCCTATAGGAGCTGTCCGATCAGGGCCACTGCTCTGTTTATGAAATAATACAGACCTGAATCTACAGTTCCTACAAATACCAAAAAGTCATCTGTACATAATAATGCCAATATAAAAATTCAGCAAATAAATATACTGACATATGCCATGTTTTCTCAGAGACATTATATGTCTGGTTTTCTTTACTGAATACTGAACAAAACACACACCAAAATAGTTGTTATTTCCTTGTGACATTCTGTTTGCAAGCGGCAGTTTAGTTTTTTCCAAATATCCGTGCCAAATAGACAGTGAACTGGTATTTCTTATAAGTTTAATTAATTGTTCACCCCACCCACAATAATTACAGAGTATCAGCAAACATGTTGAAGCACGACTTTCTCAACAAAACTGTTATGCATGCTGAAAAACGTTACAAATACCAAAATAATTACGTACACTGGGCCATTGTTATTAGTTTTACTGATGTCCGCAATCTGGCTGTAAATCCTTTTCAAACGCCTGTTGAAAGCGTAAAGATCCAAATCAGACAGAGATTTGTTTTGGTTTTGCCGCCATGCTTGTTTCTATCAGATACTTCCGGTTAATGAAGGACTAGAGACACCAATTCTTGTTTCATTTTCTTTGCATACCAGCGGCGAAGTTAATGTGATAACCTATTCAAACTGTTTAAAACTTTAAATGCAGACAAGAAACCAAATAAGTAGGCTCCTCATTAATATCTAACATGTTTGTCACTTTTTGCTGAGAAATGAAGAAAAAACAGCTTTGAGATTGCAACAGACGACATATTTTATCTGCCATTGCATAAATAATATACATATTATAGCTTGCATAATTCTCCATTATTTTTTGCAGCGGCTATCTACCTATTTTCATTCTTGTTCTAGTTTTCCACCAATCAGGAACTATGTTACATTGCAATTTTCATATGACCCACAAGTATTTTGTAGTAGACTGTGATTTCATTAGTTAATGCCTAGACTGGCATACAGCCTTCTAGCATGGTCTTACCATCTATCGAACCTCTTAACCTTTGACCAGGAACAAAAAATGTTTACTGTGAATAATGAAGAAAAAAATAAATCAGCAGTTCAAAATAATCTTTTATACATACCCTGAAACAATTAAATATTTTTATCCTCATCTATTAATCCCCAAACAATCCAGTGTTCCCCACCACCCGCATAACAAAAACAAAAATGGCTGCCAGAAAAACCATTTTAGAAACTGTTTACTGTAAAATAATACTCATAGTCACGTTATTTCATCATGGGCACGTGACCTTTGCATAAGCTGAAGGGGTCAGAGCTGTCAAACATTTTAAATGTGGTACACTTTTCAATTCACGTCGGTGGTACTAAACAGAGACAACAAGTGTCAACTAGAGACAACTAGAGACAACTAAC